>JBBMOE010000066.1:297984-563198 GCA_037975065.1 Chaetodon trifasciatus | reverse complement strand
ATATATATATATATATATATATCAATACTATAGGTTAAAATCTGACTGTGCAAGGATGTTTGGGCATAATGAGTAAATTTGGCACGTTTCATCTGTTTCGCCAAGCTCACTTCTCTCAGGTCATGTGTTCCACTGCACAATACACAACGATTTGGCTTAGTGGCTGTTGTGATTGCTTCACAAAATGGTCTCTAGTTTTACTTAGTGTCTTAGAGTAGGCGGGAGTAACATGAAACTGGGATACTGTGATCCGCAACTTTAAACCGATATGTGCCAGAGGCATAAATTGTAATGCCATTGGCCCTCTCCCTACTTCCGGCACACTTGTTTGTACCACACCCATCTTCGAACTCAGCTTTCATTTTGATCTCAATTACAAACTAGTGAAGTTTCATGACCACATCTTGCACAGTGACAAAATCTCTCCACAAGACAGACAGATATGTGCAGTATATATGTAAAGTACTTCTGTGGTAGTTCCCACTACAATAGGTGTCTGCAGGACAGATTTGACCATGATGATACACAAACAAACACACACAGTCACACAGTAGTGACTGGTAAACACACATAAAATGATGTATTCACTGGTATGAATGACTCATACACAGCCAAAAAGATCTGAGGCTTTAGGCGAGCTAAAACATAGATGTCACTATGGAAACATGTCTAGCGCTTCTCAGACTGAACAAAATGCAACCTGCACAATGTTTGCTGACACACCCACAGATTCAGTTACTTCCTCAATGCGCCGCTGCCATAAAAAGCACTGTGTTTGTTTTAGCTGCCTCTGGATGAGGAGGAGAGGAGGAGGTGGAGAGGAGAGCCTGGCACAGAGACAGGACTCATCCAATTAATCAAAGCAAGCAGTGCCACAGTGCCAATCAGCTAAAGCCAACACCCCGGGAGAAGGGAGGAGGGAAGGGAGGTTAAAGGCAGCAGGGTAAAAGAATATGAGGATGGACAGACAGTAGAAATGGAGAAGGGGGAAAGGAAAACAGGAGATGGGAGAGAAAAGCAAAAAAAATGCATAGTTTTTGTGATATTAGACATCCAAAAATAGATATCCTTATCCACAACCTGTAAAACCTTCCCACCCCAAAACACTGCTTCAACTTGAAAAACATTCACACAAAAGGGGGAAAAAAATGAATGAGTGGTGAAGAGGAGGGAGGTACAGAGTGGGTGGAGAACGAGAGATGGAGATGTATTTATGGTCAGTTTGTGCCGCCTTCAGTATATCATGTCTCTCTTTTCTCAGCTGAATCAGCTGCTGAAAACGACCAATTTGCTCAAATTTTTAAGAGCCAAGAAGCAGAGGCAAACAAGATTTGGTACAGTCTTTCATCATTTTCCGCTCGGTTCATTCCCACTAAAAAACGCAGCTGATACGCCACCGAGCCTGACAGATGCTGCAGCAGATTCCATATGCGCCTCTTTTTTTTTTGACAGAGACTCACCTGGTCTCCCTTTCCTCTCTCTACATTTGATGGATGGGTAGATACTCCTCAACTGTCACACACCCTGACGAATATCAGGCCCTGAGGAGAAGTGTGTAGTGGGAGGGGTCAATGTGAAGACCCACTGTCCTTATACCAGAGTCACACACCAGGGAGCACAGACAGGGGTACACATTCACATTAAGAGATTATGGCTGTTGTTAAAGTTAGAGTTATGAATGACAGGACGCAATAAAAAGACGTTAAAAAAAAAAGAATGCATCAGGTAGCATGTCTGCACGCACAAGTGTAGTAAACTTAAAGCAAAAGTGAGACATTTTGGGGAATGTACTTACTCACTTTCTGGTGGCGAGAACCCCCAGTTAGCTTAACTTAGTATAAAGACTGGAAACAGGGTGAAACAGCTGGCCTGGCTCCCTCCAAAGGAAAAAAAATCCACCTACCAGAGCCTCTGAAGATAAGATAAAATAAGATTATCCTTTATTAATCCCACAGCAGGGAAATTTGCAGTGTTACAGCAATAGTAGGGAAAGTGCAATGCTAAAAAGCATTAGTAAAAAAACAAGATATGATACGTAAGTAAAACAAGGCCTTGAGTTCACATTATTGTACATAGGAAACATTGATAGTATGCAGCAGTGTGATTGTAGCAGCAGGAAGGAAGGACTGGTCGTATCTCTCCTTCACACAGCGCGAGTGAAGCAGCCTGTCACTGCAGGAGCTGCACAGTGCTGTCAGAGAGTCCTGCATGGGGTGAGACATGTTCTTCATCAGGGATGATAGCTTAGCCATCATCCTCCTTTTTCCCCACCACCCCTACTGGGTCGAGGGAGCATCCCAGGACAGAGCTGGGCTTCTTCACCAGTCTTATAAGTCTCTTCCTGTCAGCAGTCAAGTCATGGTTGAAAGATGGATCTATGTAGGAGGTAGCTGACAGTGTCATTCACCCCAAATTTTAGGTTAATAGTCAATCTGTCATAGGTCCACTGATGGGGGTGAAAGATGGACAAGGACCAGTCTCTCTGGCATCTTCATCAGGTGTGCTGTCAATGCTCCCAGCCCCGCGACTTGAGGAGCTGATGCCATCCACACCTGCAGCCTGTCTCATCTCAGTTCTTTCCTCACCTGGTTGTTGTGAGGGACACACTGGGGCAGAGGGGGTGTGAACTGGAAGTTGTGGGATGTGGGGTGTAAGTGGGGATGGGGCAGTACAGTTTTAAGGCCCCTCCAAACTTCACTGATGCTGTTCTGCTCTGACTGATCCTCCATGTTCCTCCTGTAGCTGTTTTTTTTTTCACACCCTGACTCTCCTCATTCGCTCCCTCTGCACATCCTTCAGATCCTCTTTATTTCCTGACCTTGAGGACAGCCTGTCAGGAGTAATCCAGTGCTGGAAAAACATTGTGCAGTCACAGAGAAGAGAAGTTGATATAGTCCATTAAACAGTGTGTGAGACTGTGAATGTCCTATAATGCCCATCACCATCGCAAAGTACTTCCCGCAAAGTTGTATCAGTCCTTCGAAGCCTCATCAGCCTTGTTGAACCATCTTGTCACTGTGAGTGACAGCCGGCTGCCAGTGTATGAGGTTTGTACAGGCGGGTGCAGGAGGTGCGCCAGGTTGTGATAAAGTCCTCCCAGGGGAGGGAGAGGTGATGAGTTATGTGCCTCCTTGGTACTGGCATAAAATAAATCCAGTATTTTATGGTCTCTGTTGTAGCATGTAACATATTGAGTGAAGGTGGGCAGAATGGAGGACAGAAAGGCCTGATTTAAGTCACCAGAAATAAAGTACAAAAAACAAGTGTAAAAACTAGAATTTGCAGTTTTACGGGGGATTATGTGAGGGACTATTTCTTGCTTAGGACCAGTTGCCAGGCAACCAGCAGAGACTCCAGGAAGTTTAAGACTGGCACATGACCTCCTGTAAAACAGCAAACGGTCATTTTCCCACTTTCTTTTACTGCCAGATTAAACAAAGAAGTCATGAAGTGTTAAATAGTAACAGTGGTAGGTGGACTTTGATAGCAACATAACACTGGTATGTGAGCTATAGGCGACAAATCATAACCACAGGTTGACCTCGCCAAATCAATCGAGATGGAAGTTTGTCTTTAATAATGAGAACCAAAGATTTAACCTTACAATGTGCTGCCAGTGGAGCGAATAAGAGCAAGTGCACCATGAGAGAGAGGAAAGTGAAGAAATGGAGGAGAGAGAGCTACAGAGGTCTGCTAAACTCACTTCTTTCTAACTCCACACCTCCAGATTTATTTCCATTTTAAAGTCTTCAGCTCTGACCGAAACAAGTCACATCCCTTGAAGCAATTTATCATACTTGGTGCAGCTCCCTCTGGAGCCTCAGCAGGCATCTCTGTTCACATATGCAGTCGCACTCCCCAACACCTGAAAACAGCCTTTAATGAGGAAAATCAGTGCATTACCCCTTTAAGACTTTTACAGTCCCTTAGCACAGAATGGCCACAATATATCTGTATACATGGGAGTTATTTTAAGTCATGGATCAATACTAATGACTCAACTGTTACTTCAGCAGGTGTTGAGATGTTTGCCTTTTGAAACACAACTTTCAAGCCTGCGCTCTGATTTGGAAATTACACATTCACAGCCTTGCAGTGACGAGGACGACGTGGGCTGAGCAAACCTTGCTCAAAGTGGGATCATTTGCATCATGATGTATTTTCTGGGTTTATCTGTTGGATTTTTGCTGGCTGTATTTATTCAGTTGAGAACTTCTCCATTCTGTCCACTTCAGGCCACCGTACTCTATGCCAGAATCTTGTCAGTGTTGTTCCTCGGTTGCACTAAAAATGCCAAACTACTAAATACTTCTCTTTAAGTAACAGTGTGCTGATGCGATTGGATGCGTCAGCAGGTGTCGAGGACAGACTGACACGACCTCTGCTGAAGGATGTTAAGTTAGCATGCCAAATTCCCACAGAAATGAAGATCAAACAGAAAAGTTAAACGAGGAAAGAGAAATTCAGGCTGGCGTCTGGAGCATACAGAGCGGATGACGGCGTGAAAAATGGGCCAGGAGGAAAAGTGAAAAACAAGTTGGCGAGGCATTAAAGGGGAGGGTGACAGCGGGAAGATAGATCGGGTGAGACAGAGAGATGAACACAGGATGCACAGAAAGAGAGAGGGAGAGGCTGAGAGGGGCAGACGATTGACAGCCAGAGACACACACAAGAAATAAGCTCCTTGGTCACATGATGTATGCAGGTCCTGGTAACAGCAGAGAGCATTTAAAACACGTGGAGGGGAAGGAATAGAAAAAGACGAAAAGGCTGAGGAGGGTTGTTTGTCCTCCAGCACACTACAAACCACAGACACAGAGTCACATAACAGCAGAGAGCAGGTAAACACTGCACAGGCCTTTTTTTTCCATGCTCCACTGCTCTCTCCAGGGAACACTGGTCCAAGTCATTACTAGCTCCCTGGTTACATCACATGCATACACAGCACTGTACACTTACATGTATGTAGACTTACTGTACACTTACATAAAGGCATGCAGTGAGGGAGCAAGGACAGAAATGACAAGAAAGTAAGATTTTTACTAGTTGTGAGAAGAGCTCAACATGGCCGAACTACACCCTCTACACCACAGAAGACTCTGACCTGACTCTGACAGAGAGGAAGCAACACAAGCAGCAGTTCTTAAAATAGCTCTGGGGGGGGGGGGGGTGCTTGCTGTCGAGGTGTTAGTCCCATAACGCCAAGGCTGGCCACTTAAAGCACTCACTGGAGGACAGATTGATGGAGGAATAAAGGGGTGTGCACCGAGGAGAAGAAAAGGGACGGACAGGACTCAAGGGAGACGACTGACTTTCCAAGAAAAGATGAAAAAGTGATGCAAGCTCAAAGTTTTGGGCTGCGCTGCTCTTCCCACAGCGGGATCTGTGCACATGAGCCAACACTCATTAATGTTTGATCAAAACTGTTTAATAAAGCTGCAGATGACATTAATTTATACCAAAATGCAGTATCAGTGCTGCAACACACGACTACTTCAGTCAATTAAAGTGAGAAATGTCTTTCCGTGAATCATTGAATTGATTGATCAACAGACCAAAACTCAAATATATTAATTTGATGAACATAAAAGACTCAAAATACTGAAAATCTTTACATTTGAGGGACTGGAACCAGTTAATTGTTGGCATCTTTTGCTGTAAAAAAAATGACAGAAAGAATTACTTGCTGCCAATTAATTTTCTCTTGACTAAAATACATTTTCTGTATAGCTGTTAATTTATTCTCTGTTGATCGAACGTCAGTTGGCTCATATCACAGCCCAGAAGTGAGAATGAAATGTTGGCATTGTATGTTTCTGCAAACCACAGATACATTACATTTGTACATTTCATCAATATCATAACAACCTTTCTTTCTCAATAGGTATCAGTGGTGGGATAACAGCTAGTGAGATGGCTGTTGTTTGAGCTGTGTTTGTGCTGACAAAACTGAGTATTAAGCCAAAATACGACCATTCCCAAACCCTAACCAAGTGGTTTTTCTGGCTCAACATAACCAGACCTCAGCCAAAGCATTCTCACGACACAGAATTGAAACTTTAAATGTAAAGCAATGTAAAGTTTTGACCCATTTGTGGTTTGCAGAAACACACACTGACTGTGTTGCAGCATCAGCTCTAGTCACTGAACATTAATGTAAAATAAAAGTGTGAAACAACATGTATGACATACAGTACAGCTCAAAAATCTATTCAACCATTCCATGAGATTAAGTGGACGTGACTCTCTGCTGTTGAATGCTGACCTTTGATAAAAAGTGATTCAAATAAAACAGTCCACTTAAAAAAATAAAAATGGCAAAGAAAATCCGATTTCACAGCAGGCTTTACACTCTGCTCTGATGCAGCTGCTCCAGCAGGAGACTGTCATCATATTGACAGTGAACAACACTCACTGCCTGATACTCAATATTAATACGTGGTGTGTCAATATGCCTGCCAGACCAACACATTCGCTTAACAGCAACACACATGCACATGTAAACACACAAACTGTGCACAGACCTGCTCCAGGCTCTGAGCACATCGACCGGCAGCATTACGAGCCCCGGCAGCATCAGAGGAAACACTGAGCAGAGGTTTGATGGTGAGCGTCATTGCTCTGAATCACACAGCCGTCTCTTAATGAAAGGAGGAGAAGGGATACAACAACAATAAAACAACAGAGCACTCACGCGGCTGAGCCGGATCAAACCGGTTTCCTTCACCTTTCTCTCTCTAACCCAGAATCCACCGTCAACACATCAAACATCAAACCTTGCCATGCAGATCATCGGGTGGTTGCCATGCCAACAGTGAAGCTTTCATCTGGTTCCGCACTCATCCTCACATCCTATTGTTTGGCAAGGCAGCTCCTCCTCACTGTATAACCTTGGTCTCCTAGGAGTGTGTTTGTGAACCCAAGATCTTCAGAGAAGGGTTCTCTTTCTGTGTGTGTGTGTGTGTGTGTGTAGGATGCAGTGTAGGCACTACACCAAAGCACAAGAAAGAACGGAAAAAGCTCAGATCTCCCTCTTTGTGGTGGGGGAAAGACAGAGAGAAAGTGCGTTTGCACATCATTTAGCTGTATCAGAGAGCGCCGTCTCCAAAACATGAGCGCCTGATCAATTAATAACTTCTAATTACGGTTGTCAACATCAATACACTTTCTCCTGACAACTTCAGCTGCTGTCTCTTCTCTGTGAGCGTCGAGACATAAATGTGCTTGTTTGCATCATTACAAGCTGTTGATTTGTTCAAGTAGCGCCATATGGGTTTAAAGCTCCACTTCGATAAATATCAATGTCTGGCGCAGCCTAAACCGATTTGACAGTTTAGAGATCAAAAGGTGGATGAATGCGCAGTCCTGTCTGAACACACACAAACAAACAGCCATCCAAATATATTAAGAAATTTATAATCTGTGTGAAAGCTGCTTGACAGCCCCCAAACAGCTGGAGGGTTTGGTATTAGTCATAATCCACCCAATTAAATGATGAATGGAGTGATGGAGGGAGACGTGGGGGGCAGAGCCAGAGAAAAACAGAAAAACATCATCTGGGAGTGTATTTACTGAGAGAGACCACCAAGCGGCCCATTTTACTTACTGAGTAGGACAGTACAGACTGTCTGGAGCTAATAACCTGTGGCTAATAAGAGAAGACTCTTAAATATAATATTTAAATTAGTATTCATGAATCACTGTGTAAAAACACACTCACAGGGTGTCTCAGGGTACACCACATGTACCCCAACTACCTCCTGCTACACTTGGAGAAACAGCGCTGCCAGCCAGACCGACATCATTAGGAAATTCCACTGAAAGCAGCTCAACGCATCTAATCCATTTCTTTTTTCCCCGATTTTTGACAGTGATGTGCCACACAATAGAGGCATCAGCACAGAGACTGAGCAGAATTAGCATATTAGTTACATGATCACACAAAGTCAGCAGTACTGGTGGTAAATGAGAGGCGGTTGGCACTTTTCTGAAGTGTCAGTAGCAGAAAAGTTAAAGCACTAATGGAACCGTTACCAGATAGAAGCATCTTGGATGATTTATGATGAGAATCTCACAGTTTGTCCACCTTTAATGGATGAGTGTCAAAGCGAGGGTAGGTAATTTATGTGAAAAGAATATTTTGTTATATTGGCTGAAATTCTCTTTACATCCTGACAATCAGTAAATCAAACACTCTGACAAAAAGAAAAGCTGTGGCTGTATAGACCTGCAGACCTGTAATAAGCTCTTCCAATCGTTTCATGTAGCCCAAATGAAACGGCTGGATGGCCTACCTGTGTGCACACGTTGCGCATGACTGGAGTCTCCCACAAGGCTAAACAGAGATCTTGCTAAAGCTACAGCAAGGTTGTTGCACAAGTATGGCAGAATGAATGGCAGTTCCATGTCTACCTGCAGCAGCTTGCACTGCTAAACAATGCAAAGAGTGAAAAGTGACACTATGGTTGCTGTATTTCGGTTAGACTGGTTATTACTCATTATGATAACGTTAGGTGTTTTCTTACATATGAATGAGACTTCCACACCTCTGTGCTACGCTCTTCTCCCCAATGCTTTCTCGAGGACTCGTCCTAATAGTCAGGCAGTTCATGTGTTCTGCGGGAGCGGCTTTGGTTGGAGGCATGAAGGGAGGGGACGGGATTTTTTTCAAACTTTCGTTACAGGACCCAATAGACGCAACAGTGCTGTGTTAGCATACACATACGATAAGATCTCAGGATGCATCGATTATATATGAATCATCTGTGGTGATAATGATGGAGATACAGTACAGCTCACAACAGTGAACAAATCGAATGAAAAGACCAAAACCAACAATGTGTCAGTCCATTTCTAAATACTTTCAGACTTCCCTAAACAGCCTGTCAGCCACAAGTTCACAAAACAACTGGGCGCTCTAGTTTTTAGCAAATGTTATTCAGACTGGAGATAATAGTGCACTTGTTGGGGACTTCTTTCAGCTGTGAATTAATGCACATTTCTGAGTGTGTTTACAGCAGCTGTTTTTAACTGTTTTTGCACTGCACTGCACTCGCCTCATACATATAATTTGTTTGCATGCTGAGTGCAGTGTGTGCACGCCAAGTGTGTATTCAGTGTGTGTATGTCAAATCTCTGTGTGTGATCTGCTAAACAAAGGCGTCCTCCTTCCTCTCTAACATTAACTTCCTGTTTGGTGAGATAGCCGCAATAAGAGGAAAGCACTACCCATTACTCGCTCTCTCTTTCTCTTTAGTGGAAACAAAAACAGATGTATCTTCAGCAGCTGTGCAGTACTGGCTTTGTTAGTGTGCTTTCATTCAATTCATATCCTGGTAAATGGCAGGTCAATGACTGCGCACACACACACACACAGACGCACACACCTAGTTATGGGGCATCAGAAGCCATTTGCTGTGACACTTGTGGCTGCTCGGCACAGTGACAAGTGCCGATGGCTGCTCTACTGGCTTTAGCATTTAAACAGTGGGGGTTGTGTAGGATGTGTGTGAACATATTCACGTGTGTGTGTGTCTCCTTTCACATCAAAATAGTACTGCATGTCTGTTACCTTACAAACACAATCCATGAGCAAGGTGACACTTTCTGCTGCACTTGGTATCACTATTTTTGTTTTCAGATCGCATTTGCATTTTCTCCACCAGAATCCAGAAAACAGATACGGCACATGGACAAAAGTATGTGGACACCCATAACTGAAGGTTGAACAAATGATGTCTGAAACCTTGCTGCATCGATGAAGTCGTGCTCTGATGCTGGATGGGGTTGAGGGTTCGGTGCAGGTCAGTCAAGTTCTTCCAAAACAAACTACCATTGCTTTATGAATCTTTCCTTTGACCAAAGGGGCATTGTGATGTTGAAGCAGGAAAGAGCCTTTTCCTGAATTGTTGCCATACAGCTGGAAGCACCCTATTGTCTAAAATATCACTGTTTGTTGTAGCATGAAGACTAGAAACAAAATTAGAAGTAAAAGACCCAAAACCCACCCCAGACCAAAGGTATGGAAAAGTATGGGCCTCTAGTTCAGCCAGAGCAGCTTAAGACAACAGACCAACGCATGGAGGTCTGATACTGAGCATGCAAGGATCTGTTTGTAACTTCAAACCACCTTCGGGGACAAACGCAGTCAGGCAGACCACAATCTGCAAACTCATTTTGATATTTAGAAAGGAGAAGTTGAGGTGTGACAGCAATGAGATGAAACATGCACCTTTGCCTCTGCAGCAGTCTAACAGGAACAATACACATATCCTATTCTCGAGTCTAATTCCCCATCTTCTCCTCTATTCTCCTTCCTCCAGGACTCTTCACACATACGTTGTTTTATCTGGCTCGGATGTGTATCAGTTGACATCCTAGCTAAGTAGGAGGAATACCCCTGGTGGTTACTGATCTAATATGTGCAACAGGAGCTACCTCCGGCACCTTCCGCTTGCACATATCACTACAAACACTAGCTATGTCACCAGTTTTTCTTATTCTCCCATCTCCTGCTGATGGCACAGCATCAGCAGTAGTCCAAGTATATATGACGTTGGATGTCATATACAGTACCATAAAGTTATAATAATGCAATCAGATTATGAAATCCCCTTTTTTTGTACATGTACACAGTCCTGACTTTGACCAGCACAGGGTGCATCCATGTGGGTCAACACATCCCATCCACTGACACACCGGTTCAAACCACAAAGAGGGGAACATCAGGGTCGACCGCTGACTCAGGCAAGATGCCCTCAAGCTGAATTATTTTAAGTCTGAGCAACTTCAAAGTTCACAGCCTGCAGCACGACACACGTGTACACACACACACACACACACACACACACACACACACACACACACACACACACACAGTACATGAGCACAGACCCATCCAATCACAGCTTCAGCTTCACACTTATACAAACTCAGTTTTCTTGGTTCAAATTGTATTTTGGGCTTTTAGTGTCCAGTGTGCCATCAAGCCCCCATTTGTTATCCACAAACAACAGCTTATTCAGATGGTTCAGCTGCCACTGTTTGCTTTTACCCTCACAGCAATTTGTCTAATTAGGCTTAAGAAAGATATTCTCTTTAGATTTGCTGACACAAGCCCCACTTGCGTCTACAACCACCCCCTCAGTGTGGACCATAGATGTCGGGATAAGGAATAAAAGTCATAAAGGCAGCATCTGAAATGTAAAAATGTATACAAACATGTCTTTTACATTCAAGATGTTTAATGAGGATGAAAGAGACATAATTAACAGAGACGGTGCAGCCATTCAAGGCCACGGATCAATTTTCAGGACTGCCCCCCCCAACACACACACACACACACACACACACACACAAGGTCAAAGGAGGAGAAGTCTTACCTTGAGATTTTAGAGGCATTCAATCTCCTCTTGCAACACAGTCTGCACTGACACACTGAACACCACAGCCATGGATCATGGTCCCAACATGCCTAGACACACAGTGACAGGGAGACACATTTGCTTAATGGGTAACTTCCAACTGTTATCATCACATACAACATCTCATGCTGACACTGTGAGCTTGAGTCTTGCATGAAACATCTTGAACAGCCACAACTTCAGCTTTGAGCTGAACCATAAGGGTGGGCGAGTGGGCGTGGGGTGTCACACAACATCTTACCTCTACAGAATGTGTGTCAACCAGTTTTTAAACATATTTGCACACACACCTGTATCAGAAGCCACCTCGCAGCTCTTTATGGAAGCAGTTCACATGAGGACGCTGGGCAGAAACTCCCTGTAAATGATCTGATAAGCAATGTCACGCAGGCCTACAGTGATCTGTCCCTGCAATGAAGGGTTTGGCTGTAATTAGTTGACACAGAGATGAAAGTCTGAGGGATCACTGTCTTGTATAGCTGTGATGCTGTGGGCCTGCTACTAGAGGGAGAACCGAGAGGCAAGGACTGAGAAGCTCATGTGCAGTTCACAGCAGGCTACATGGACAGTGCCACCTCCTAGAATAAACTCATTCCACATGACAGCAGGTCTAACAGGCAATATGATCCAAACACAGGGGGTTTAGACCTAATACAGCCGCAGCATTGTGCTTTAACAGAGAAGTACACCACAGCAGTCTGAACTATCCAGAGCTTTATTTAATGTGTTTGCTGTACAGGCACATCTCTGCTCATGCTTTTCCATTCTATTAACACTAACAATCTAAAATATTTAAAGCTGCGGCTCCTCTCGCTCCATCCGCCCCTTTGTCCTCCTCACATCTTCGGCTCTGCGCTGGTTTATGTCTGAGCGAAGCCGAGCTGTCATACATCCATGGACCCAACAGCTGATGCTCAAAGCAAAAAGGGGAAAAAAAAGCAAACGCACCTTTAATCTTACCACAGCTATCGCATCTTCGTGTGCAGGCCACCGGTTCGCTCTGCATCCAGGCTCTGAATCTGCGTGATGCGATCGGGATCCCTGCGTGGAGCGCGTTTTATTCGCTGCCCGGAGCCTGCGGAGGGACGGAGGCACGGCGGGCTGCCGAGGGGCGGGCTGGCTGTCTGGCGGTCTGGCCTGTGCACCCAGCGAGAGTCGGAGAGCAGACGGTGATCAAAGCTGATCCCCGGTACGGCTTTTCACGCCCCAAACGCGCGAGCTCTCCGGACGCGTATCGATCTTGGTGAATGGGAGCTGGTCAGCGCCACACCTCCCCCCCCCCACCCCCCTCACCATGTAAATGTTATTTACATCCAAAGATCCCACCGTCGGCTCTCTGGTGATTCATATTTTATAGTGTTGCAGCAGGACAGTGTGAATTGCGTCATGGCGTTGCAGTATGTCTGTAAGACGCGGGTTCCCCTCCACAAACAGTCCTGACTCGCTTCAAAAAAAAAAAAAAGGCTGCAACTAGACAAGTGATCAGCTGGTGAAAACACAATAGCTCAGACATAAACTGAGTGTTTGTCCTTTTTCATACGCCGCCATGATCTTCCTTTGATAGAAACGATAACTCAACACAGCCCACCCCTGGATCAGATCCACCAGGTGTTGAGGATTTTTGGTGGCCGGCAGAACCGTCCGAATTTCGGCTCGTTTAATCTGATTAAATTCGCTTGGACAGGCTGCCACCTACCGGGCTGACGTGATTACGTCAGGGGAAACTGCCCACGTGAGTCCTGTATCTCCACGGAGAGCTCAGAGCTCAGCTTCCTGTCTCTCACCTGACATCACCTGTAACACATTATTTGCATTATTTGATCGATCTACAGGTGTTTCCTCTGAGATGATCCTCAGCAGACGTCCCGCTGAGTGATGAAGGGATCCATCTAGTGGACACAGATGCTGCGTTCACAGGACTGCAGTAAACCTCACATATTAATATATTCTGGCAGGAAATCAGGAATATACTTTACCTTTTTTTAATTTATTTTCTTCTTAATCCCCAAACTTAAACCATCTTGCGTTTTCCCTAATCATAAAGTGTGCTATAAATAAAGTTATGAGCGCCCTAAAATACAGATAACTAGCAATCAATACATTTTAAAGACAGTATCTGTTGTTATTACATTTCTGTTTTCAGCATATCATTGTATTACTGGTTATTTTGTGCTTTACTTTTCAGAATCAGTTTAGTTGCATAGGAAAGAAAAAGATGTACATCTCAATGAGGACAAAGAGACAAAACCACAAAAGACTTGACAATAAGTTAAACTGTGTAAAAACATAAATAACAAACTATTTTTTTCAAAGAATGATGAGGCAATAAACAATATATGTAATGAAATTTACAAAGTGCAGGGATTTACGTTGACAGTGACAGTGAGTGATGGGTGAACATGTTAAAAACTATATCATTAATGATAATGGCCAATCAGTGGATGTTTTGTTGTCAGAGGGTTCCTGACTGTGTGACTGTTCATCAGGGTGACGGCTCGTGGGAAGAAACTGTTTTTGTCTGGTTGTTTTGGCTTTCATTGATCTGTAGCGCCCACCAGAGGCCAGAAGCAGGAACAGGTTGTGTCCAGGATGTGAGGGGTCTGCAGTGATGCTGCAGATTCAGATTATTGATACAAAATCTAATTAACAAATAAATGATGATTGATTATTATAGATTAAACTGTATGAAGTCATTAAAATGAGCTCTACTTTTACCAGCAGCAATATCAAAGTGATGAACACATTAATGCAGAAGAATCCACCAACATGATGTATATTATGGTGAAATAGGTCACGATTCTGAATAATGAGTGCTATTGCTTTTTGTACTTTAAGTTTATTTTGATGCTAATGGTTTTTAATTTGATCTTGATGCTAAAGATTTTGTAGTTTTAGTGAGCGTATTTCCACACTGTGGTATTAGTACTTTTACTTGAGTGAAAGATCTGAGTACTCCTTGTAAATAAAATAGATTTCATTCATAAAAGACATGAACATACATTCAAATGATTTGATCAGTTTGAAAGCAGTTATCTAACTGCATGCAAACCATATCCAAATCCATCATGATCCACTGCAAAGCACCTGGATACTTTCTCTCCTGTTTTATTTGACTGCTGGATTAAGTCTGTGGTTCACACTGAGGAGGACGTTGGTAACTGGTAGGTGGAATAGCAGCGCCACCCTCAGGCCACAGTGAGTTATGTTTTAGCTGTGATTCATAAAACCATGGAAAGGCAGAGTGAATATTAAAAATATTTCTTTCCTGTAATAAAAGGATAGAAATGGATTCCAGTGACGGGTCAAGAGGACAGGAAGCATTGAATCTTTCACATTATTTGTCTGTGACTGACCTGTGTGTTGCCACGACCCCATCAAAATGAAACTCGTCACAAAAATCAAACACAATTGAAAGAAGAAAGCATGGAACAAGTAGAGTTTCATTTTCTGGTCTGCGCTTACTTAAGTGTGTGTTCTCACTCTTTAAAGTATTTTTTCAGCACTTTTATCCTTTATTACAGACAGCTGATGAGATCTGACGGGAAATGAGAGAAAGAGATGTTACAAAGGTGATGTTGCATTTCATAGAGACCCCTCAAAGCTATGGTGTCGCCCTGTTTGTTCTCCAAATTTGAAAAGGTGGGTGATGATACCCAAAACACCTTGTCAGTTTGAGTCTCTGCCTCCACCAGTGACACCGTGGATGGAGACAATCAAACCAAAGATCAAATTTAGCCATCAGGTTATTGATTTTCAAAGGTCATTCTTGATCTTGGAAATTGCAGTTGACAGTATTTTCATGATAGTTTCATGACACCTGGACAAACTCCATCTGTTGATGAAGATCGTGTCATGTGATCAAACGCTCCAGAACAGCTACTAAATGCACCTTTAAGTGCTGCCTCCAAGGTAAAGAAGGAACTTTGAACTTCAGCTTAAAAGCCAACAAGTCTTGAACTGAAAATGTGACCATTTACAATGTCATGGCAACTGTGCGAATCCCATCTGCTGATGAAGGTCATGTGACATGACTGAAAGCTGCAGAACACCTGCTAAATGGACCTAGCCACAGTTTTTGCAACTATGTAGCTTCTTGTCAAAGATGTGGAGTCCAGTTTCACGGTCTGCATGATGATGTCTACCTGATGGGTTCACTTTTATTCATGTGTTGTGGTTGCTGAAGGGTACTCGAGGTGTTAAAGAAAATAAAGTAAAAGAGCTGGGTCAATTACCACTTACATAACAGGGGCTTGGCCTTTTTGTAAGGTTCCAGTAGCTCCCTCTACCTCTCAGAAGTTATTTAACAGTGTGATTCACATCAAAGCACTCAGGACCCCTGCTGCTAAACTCAAAGGCCAGACAGCCCATCTCCACTCTGATGTTCTCATAACTATCCCTTTATGAAGTTCATAAAACCCACTCCTCACTCGATCACTGCAGATGGTGGGCCAGGCTAATAGCTGGAAAAGCAGCACCGACTGCCACCTCGCTTGGACTCCTTTGAACTGAACCATGCACAGATTGAACAGGGGGGCAACCATATGCATGTTTCTGTGTGTATATGAAAGAACTCAATCTCTCAGTGTATGTGTGTGTGTGTGTGTATGTGTGTGCGTGTACTTGTGTGTCCTCGTCCTTATCCTGTCACAGCGGGGGAGAGACATGAAAGCCTTTCTACGGCATTTGGTAATTGCAAAGACCTCCGTTCTGCCTAAACAGCATAAGAGACGACAACCTCATCAGGACACAGTTGAATCAAGACGCGCACACACACAGAAACACAAACACACACACATATTGTACAGATTTGCACACACCTTTGGGGCAGTTGACCAATCAATAGTCTTGACTGTGTAAAAGTGCAAAGAAGAGTGTACAGGGTGCTTTTTCTTTTCCGCACAGGCCTTTCTTTGTTGTGTGTAACCTTTTGATCTAAATGAGAAAAAAAAGGGGTGGGGGGGCTTAGGTAGGCCAATGTGTTTGAGAGGGGAGGTTATGCTAAAAGGAGTAGAGGGGGGTGAGTTGCCACCTTTTCATCTTACCTCTCCTCTGTTCAGCTTTATAACGAATGTCAACGCTGATAACAAAGCCTCATTTGCATATCATAATCCCCATCTCTCGACCTTCTGATCAGGTGTACTTGGAAGCACGGCTGTGTTCTTTCAAAAAGAGAAAAAGATAGAGAGCAAGAGAGGAAAAAACTCGCTTCACTCTGAAAGCTGTTTGAAGTTCTCTGCCAGAGTTCAAATAACACTAAAACATGTGCATGGCATTGAGTGGCTGATTTGTACTAAAAAGAAGAAAGGCGGAGGGATGGAGGGATGAAAGGAGGTCAGGGAGGGGAGACTGAGGGAACTTTCTGGAGCTCGTGAGGCCAAAATCCTCTGGATCTCATGTCACTACACATATAGAAGAGCGGATCCTTTTTCATTGAGCCTTTGAACTTAAACACGATGTGTTAAGTACTCTGACCCCAACAAAATTATTTTTTCCTCAAATTTTGTTTTCATGTTGCTTGAAAAATCTGGGCTGTGTGACTCCTTTCACTGAATGGCAGGGAGCTGGCAGCTGAAATGTTATCTAATGTTATCTTGAGCATCACAGCAGCTCCTTTCCCTTTTGTCCCCTTCGGGCTTCACACCAGCCAAACAGCTGAGCAGAACTCCTCTGCCAAGCCGCAGAGGAGCTGCTGCTGCTGGGTGATGGCAGGGCGAGAGAAAGAGGTGTAGACTTGTGGCACGGCTCACTGCAGAGGTCAATGTGTGTGTCTGTGTGTGTGTTATTAGCAACTCTGCATGTCATAGCAACAGATCCAAAGGTCACGGACCACCCCAACTGTGTGTTCACAGGCTTCATCATCCACCGCCGCACTGATCAATAGTGGCTGGACTGTTCATGCAGGGCAGAAGGTTTGGATGGCTACCAATACCTATGTTTCTGCCTTCTCTCTGTCAGATACTCCTTGGCTTGAGCACACTGTTCTCAGTGGCCTACGGTTTCTGAATCCCGGTTGTGAAGACCAGACGTCCTTTCCCATGAGTGAAGAGGGCCTCCAGCAGAGCTGCCTCAGCTCCTCCACATTCTCATAGTTCTCCGTTTGGCCGGAGTTGTAAAGCTGGGCCCTGGGAGTCGCCCGCCTCCACTCTGATCCACTCAGCCCAGCTCTGCAGCAGAGGCTGTCCTGCCAGCTCCTTTATCCCAGCTACCGCACACCCAGGGCGGGCAAAGCCAGACTGACAGTCCCCCGCTGCCTCCAGAGCCTCCGTCTCATTTCCCCCTGTAGCCGCCCACCACCCCTCTCAGCTTTTCAATCTTCGAAGCAATTAGAAGGAGATCCCTTTCTTTTGTCGTCTATCCGTGGAAAGAAGAAAAGCGAGAGAATGAGGAAAAAAAGAAGAAGGAGGGCCAAGTTGTTGGTGGTGGTGGAGCTCGGGCCTAGCCAGGAGCCACTTGTGAAGCCCTGGGTATTAGGACTCACATGGTTTGTTTGGAAAGGCTTCTCCAGGGGCCAAAGTGGGATTACGTTGCAGATTGCAAGTTCCCATGGAAGGGGCCTATACCAGTGAGGGCTTTGGTGGGTGGGTTTCAGGTTGGGGGCCATAGAAGAGGTCTTTATGAGTTTGGGGTCTGTCTGAATGGAAAGGGCCAACTCCCAGCATGCTAGCCCTCCATATTAGATGGACACAGAGAGGCTATTGAAGTTACCCAGACATCCCCCCTTTATTTCTATCCTTTCTCTCCCTCTCTCTCTACTCTTGAAGGCTTAGCTGTTTGCCAGTCAAGAAGAGAGTAAAAGACTGTTCTGGGGCCTGAAATGATTCTTGTGTTCATTTTTAGGATAAAAATGCCATCTGTGATTTTGAGCAAACATAATATGATATGACTGTTTCAACCACAGCGTCTGACATAAAAGCTGTGGCTCAGGAGATCACCTTGAATTATCTCGGTTGAATTTAGCTGAGATTTATTGTCTGAAATCATCTTAAGATAATCTTTTTACAATTATTAGACTACCTTTGAAAACTGAAAGAGGGTTCAAGGAACTTTTATTCTGGGAAATATATTAGTGAGATTTGACCGGTCAGTTTCAAACAGACTGCAGTTCCAAAGGATTTATGAGCTATCATTTTTCAACAATGCATAATAGGTTTAAAAACGTGGATGATATTTCTCTCACATTTAAGCATGTTGTGCATTTTTCATAAGCACATTTTAAAAAATCATTATTGGATCATAATAGTTCAGCTGAAAGAACCAAAAGAAAGGGAAACATGAACAACAGACAATCGTATGAAGATGGAAAGAAGATGAGAAGGACCCGAGGGGCCCTGCTGAGGCCTTTGAAGCTGCGTCACACTGTTATTTTTCTCTAATGTGTGATCAGATGCTGGAGAGCATCATTTAAAATTGTCAAGGAAATCGCAGAACCCCAACAGAGAGCCTTTAATGTGATCATTTAAACACAAATCCTCAATTTGAGTGCTAAAGCTCTGCGTTCAGAAATAAGACGACAGGGTCCTGGTAAAGTGTAAGACTCACACCTCAGGAACAGCACACAGCCAGTGGTAGACTAGGACTCGAATAACATCAAGTTTTCATTCCTGTGTTAAAGGACACATCCAACTTGGTGGCTCATTTTTGAGGCGCATTAACACATCTGCACTTCAGTCTGAGTCATTGTGGAAACTTTCCCTGTTTCTCCACTCGAGAGACTGCTCTTACGTCTTAAAGTGAGAACTCAGTAAATAAAGAAAACATCAAAAATGACATCATTCCCAGCACATCAGCTCTTCAAAATCAGCATGAAACGCACTAGGATTCAAACATCCATCAGAAATCCTTTCATTTCTACATTTTCATCCACTCAAACAACAGATGTTTGGTTTTCAGTCGTTTTATTTTCACGCAGATTAGTCCAATTTAAGGTATTTTACAGGTGACAGGCGAACTTATAATAAGACATTACAACTATAAACAACTTCAGCTCACAAAAGTACACTGCAAAGCTTTAATTTGCCTCCTCTTAACAGTGTGTCATCAGTGTAATGTGTCTTCGTGGAGGCAGAGACCCCCACCCTCTAGTGTTCAGCTTCTGTTACTGCATGCTGAAACCGAGCTACATGTTCGAGTTTCTTTCAAAACAACAGCTGAATCTTCACACACAGGCAGAGGTGGAATGTGACTCATGACAGTTACTCAAGTACTGAACTTAAGTACAAATTCAATTTTCATTCTATGCGACTTTATATGTCCACTCCACTACATTGCAGGGGGAAATACAAGATTTTTTACTCCACTACATGTGTCTGACAGCTTTAGTGACAAGTTACTTTGCAGACTTTCTGTTTGAAGAAGCTGGAGCTGGTCCATGTGTCCTGGAAGATTTTAATGTGTCAGACAAATGGGAGAAAGTCCAGTCAACTATTATCTGTGTTTATGGACCCTATTTTACTATGTTCTTCTGTCTAAGTGACTAATGGGGATGACAGTTTTTGAAATTGGCCTAAGACTGAGTGAGAGCGCTGCAGCAAGCAGATGATCCTCTGGGCGTTTGGCCGTTTGTACGTCCACTAAAAGTATTTGTTTTTGCCGCTGACAGGCTCAGATTGTGTGTCTCACAAGTGTCTGACAGCATTATGGAAAGGGTCTGTACAGACACAGACCTTCCTTTTAAACAGAACCAGCCACTACATCGCTCTCCCCAAAGCCACCAAACTCCATTTACAGAAACAGTAATTTTATCATTGTAAAACACACTTCATTCAAACTCAACAGACACAAAATAAAACTTGTCTTAATTGTCTTAAACCCTTAATTCACTGAGTTGGATGTGAAGACATTCGGAGAGGAGTGAGAGAGAGGATGGACGTCAGAGGGGCAGCAAGGGAAACAGCCTGTAGAGCCAATATTTTCACATCTAACTCAGGAATTAATTTCACTGGACACGATGACCAGAGAGATTTAAATATGTCAGACTTAAACTAATTACCGGATAGAAAACCCTGATCCCATATTCTGTTGGCATTCAGAGGCTGCTGGTGCGAGCCTTCTGTAATCACAGGGCAATGTTGGATATCGTAATAAAGTCAGTGATCACTCATCAGTTAAAAAGCTCTCACTTACTTGGTGTGAGATTTCAGATGGATTCTTCAGGGGAATGCTGCTCTGAGATAAGTGCAGCTCTCCATACTGTTGAATGTGTTTGTTAATTGTAATAAACTTTCAGTGTGTCTCACTGTGCACACATGAGCTGTTGTATACGTTTTAGGAAAGTTCCTGTCATTACAGTTCTCTGGAAATGGAAATTTGTTTGGATGGGTATTCCCAGGAATCCAATTTCCTGGGAATAAACCATAGCATACAGGTATCATTTTGTCTCTAAATTGGTTTAAGATGTGATGTACGACAGAAAACAAAACAGGGTTTAGAATAAAGGGCTGCGGTTTGCTTCTCAGAAGCTCCACAATGATCTGATATGCTGATATTCTGACGTTGTTCATGATCTGCTGCACTGCACACATCCAGCTTCTTCACTGTAATTATAATCATAAGAGCAAAACAGTGTTGGTGCGAAGTCAGAAGTCCTCATGAAATTATGATTAGACTCAAAAATGTAACTTTCTCTGAGGAGTGCTCTCGTTCAGGCTGAGTATGTCGAGCCCTTCACCACTACACCCTATGAACCAGCATCATCATCGCTCTCCAGATGTCTCCCACCCCTTACCCTCCTCTCCCTCCTACCCTTCAATCTCTCCTGTCACCTATAGACCACCCTCCACCCCCCAAACTCCCAGCACCCCATCAGTCTCTGTCTGCAGACCAAACGGCCTCCCCCCCCACTCTCCCCCATCCCCCTCCAGCCATATCCCTTTGAGCTGTGCCGCCGCAATGCATAAATACATAAATCTGGTGTCAGTGTATGCATGTGTGTGTGTGTGTGTGTGTTAATGCGTGTGTGTGGTGGGGGATGTCGACATATAGACGGCAGGCCGGCAACCCCACAGGCAGACCCCCTTTCATGTGTCACCAGATCACAGACATTCAGTGTTTACACACCAGACTCATCCAGACACACAACCAGACCCCTCCCAACTCTACCCCAGCCGTGTCCCCCAGAACCTGTCACCCTGGCTGGGGAAGCTCGGGGACAAAGGCTGGGAGTCATCCTGGAGGTGGTGGTGCCAGACTGGCTCTCTGATCTCACCGACTGCTGCAGACCTGATGGGAGATACGACCACAGGTCAGAGGTCAAAGGCGCCACAAAAAAGTCAGCTGACCTCCTCTAGCTTGGCTCCATCATCAGCTGCCCTTCCCCAACACACACACATGATTTAATGTTGTGTGTTTACAGCGATTTGAAGGCCAGGTCGCTGAACCTCAATCAGACAGAAGTCACACATTATTCACAAGTTATTCCAGTTCCAGAGTGTGTTCTCACGGGTGAGAGATTCATCTTTCACAAAACACTTTCATATCATCACTATCCTCAAATTACAAACTTCTCAGTGCGTCACACAGGAAACGAGTGCTGATGGAAGAATGTGAGCACAACGGTGATTTGAGCAATGAGTGTTAAAAAACTGCTTTCACACATGAAAGATGTATCTCTCCATCAGTGTATTCGAAAAGCGATGACGGAGAACCGAAGAGGACAGGATCAAATCAAATCACGACAGCATGAAGATAACATCTCCACAGGTTCATTTCTGCTTTCCATAAAACAGCTGAATTCCACTTAAAGTTGCGCTGTAACAGCCGTGAATCCTTTTCTCGCCTCCTGAAACAACAAAAAAGGTGAAAGAAAACGAGACGAAAGGAAAAGAGCAGAAAACAACAAAGCTAAAGGAAGCATTTTATCCTGCTGTGTTAAATTGGGTGTGACTATGAACGATTCGGAGGCCCTGAAAAGGATGAGAAAATACACCCACTCACACACGCACACACACACGCACACACACACAACAAAAACAAATTAACATCTAAAATGCTCTAGCTCGTTTCAACTGTTCACTTCAAACCGTCATCAGGCCTCTAATGGGGGCCAAGTTCAAAGCTCCACTAGACTCCCGCTGCTTTGCAGAGATGGAGGAACAACACTTCCGTCTCCCTCTCCCTCCCTATGTTTGTTTATCCTTTGCCTCGCTCTCTTTCCACCCTCTCGTTCCCTGCCTCGATCTCTCTTTCATTCCTTCCCTCCTTCATTTTTCACCCCTCCCACTTTTCTATCACTTCATTCAGCGTCTCCGCGTCTTTTCCTTCGCCATCTCTTCTGCTCTTGCGCTGTCTCCTTCCCTTATTTTATTTTCAATATTTGATTCTGCGGTACGTTCCTCTGCAGACCCTCTCATTCTCGTGTTCTTCCTCTTTGTATCTCTATCCAGCTTTCATCACATATGCCAGTTTCAGATCTGACAGACATTGATCAGGACGTGGCAGCGGGGATGCTGTCCTGGTGCAAGTTTGTTCAGAGAGCCCACATCTAACCCTGGATATCCAAACAGAGCCTTGAACAGCAAGCTCTCAAAAGACAATCACTGGTCCGAGATAGACAGTTGCTCAGCACTGCCCTGCAGATATCTGCCAGGATCAAAAACCCTTCCCGTCTCCCCCTCTTTCTCTCCTCTCGCCTCTTTCTCTCCCTCTCCCCTCTTTTCTCTTTCGAAGATGGCACTTCCACAAATGTTTAACTCCAGCTATCTGCTCATTAAGAGGTCTTCAAAGGCTTCCATTGATGTAAAAGCATCCATTTGAATTTGTAATCACCCTTTGCTGTACGGCTGCTGCGCTCAGCGTAATTTCCCCCGGATTTTCTGATAGCCGGCTCAAAGAGCTAACAACCCGTTTTCTCCTCTCTGTGTAGCGGGAGAAAGAAAGAAAAGGACTTTTATCGAACTTTTGGAAGCAGGGAGGTGCGTATTTGTGAAGGCCTTGGGTTTGTTTATATATGCTGACAAAGAAAGTAAGAATATATAGAAATTCACTCTGCCGACAACGCTTGCAAGAAGATAAGAGTGGTGAGAAAAAACCCACTAGAGCTGGATAAGGTTTGTTTGAAGATTAAAGTTCTGTCGTCGTCATAGAAAAGGCTATTTTCTTGAAAAGCACTTAAATGGCCCAGAAATTGGTTGGTCTATAGGGAGCGCCTTTAACTGATATTGCCTTTAATGGTAGGTAGTTTTTTAATATTGCATCGCACAAACTTTAAGGTGTCTGAGGCTGTGAGGAAACACACTTTGCCCACATTTTAAAAGAATGCCAAGCAGCACATTCGGTAGCGACCTGCATGCATATTTAGCTCAAACATCCTCTGTGTGTTGAGATGATGGAGAGCCAAGCTCTGTCACTCCATCACGACACCAAGAGGAAGAAAATATCGAGAAAAAAAAGGCAGAAAAAGAGGAAGAAATCCGTCAGATCCTTGAGGCAGAAGAACATACCTTTACATCTGGATTCCTCACAGGAAGGAAGCGTTTGAAATCTAATACATAAACATTATTCCCCCGACTCGCCAGTTTTCTCTTCACCTGCGGAAAAACAGGCTCTTCTTCTGAGCCACTTTGGGGAACTTTTCCACAACACAGTCCTCCTTCAGTAGGTTCAATAAGAGGGCTGACTGGGATTTGGCTCCTGCCATGTTTCATCAAACACACTTGTCTTCAGCCATCGCAGGCCTGTCTGTCAGTCAAACAGCTGCTCATAAATAGCACTTCCCTCAGGTTTCCATGGCTGTCTTCTGAAATGTGGATATTACGTTAAAGTTGAAAAGAATTTACAGTTGAATTCTCAGGACTCAGAGTGAAAGACAACTGGGAAATACAGCTTACGGCCTGCTAATGCTAATACAGTACTACTGCTAATACTTATGCGGTACTAATACGAGAGATGTTGTGATAGGATCACACCAGCAGTGACGCCTGTCAGCATGTTGACGTTCTGACCCATGAGCACTCAGCCATCATTACTACATTATTACATGAGTACTCATGGGTCAGACCACACCCATCTTCAAACCCAGCCTTGATCTCAGTCACGCGTGTAAAGTTTTGTGCATCTTGCACAGTGGTGATGCTATCGTGTTGGCAAAAAGTTGTCCTCAGACAAACACTTGGAAAAGTACTCAAAACTGCTTCAATGGTAGTTCCTGCCACAACAGGTGTCTCGAGGACCACATTTTGCCGTGATGACACACACAGACTCACAAGGTGAAAACAAAGCCAACCATGCTGTCACGGCTGGTAATAAAACTAACATTAAAGGAAACAACTTTGGTTTTCTTTTTGTGGCTCTTTATGGTAACATTGTACTCGTCAAAGTAATTACTGAGGTCTCGGGGCAACAAGGAGCAGTCAGAAAATCATTAAGGTTTTAAACAAACCTCAGAGCTAGTAAAATGTATTTGAATGGGAAAACAAAAGGTGAGCGTTCAGATTACAACCCAAACTGTCCTCAGTGAACATCCATCACAGTTTATGGGAGACTGTGGACAGCCAAGTCCAGGGTCAAGTGACCAACGAGGGTAGCTGAGCTAGTATTACTGTTGCCTAGTGAAGTTGCTAGCATGCACAGCCTACTGACCACATCGACTGTGAGCAAAATGGTATTTTAGGAGTTTTTTAATTTTCTTTCAGACCTTGAACATTATACTTTGCTTTATTATAGTAATTCTAACACACACTCCAAAGAAGAAACTCACAATGATACTAATATCTATGTGCACATAAATGCTAATGGTGGCGATGACTGATGACTGTAGTTTTCATACTAATTTTAATGCTAAAACGCCAGTAGCTACTCGAGCTAATGCTTAGAATAATAGAAATTTTAATACTGAGCTAATGCTAATGCTAACACCAGTGTAAATACTGATGTTCTTTTGGTTAATCTGTAAAAGGTTAATAAAAACTCTGTGATTTGTGTATTTATCTGTGTGTGTGTGTGTGTGTGTGTGTGTGTGTGTGTGTGTGTGTGTGTGTGTGTGTGAAGTGAACTGATGGCAGACATGTCACCAGGACCATTGACTCCAGCCTAATCCCATCCTGATGGCCTTTTCTTCAGGCGCAGATGGAGACTAAGGGCTCTTGACCTTTGACCCACACCACTAAATCACATCAGTCGTTGGCTGCGAGGGCCACAGGGCCCCAGGACTCCACCCGGCAGATGGGCAGCTGCCCGTACACCCACACACACATTTAACTACACACAATTGTGCTCTACACTGACACATACACGGAGAAGTGCAGAAAGAGAAATGCTTTCATGCATCATCTGTATACAGCCCATGTTTTCACATATATGACACACAATAAAACACACTCACAGGTCAATACACTTTCATGCACTTGCAGGGACACACAGATCGATGTGTACACACACACAGAGACACACACCACCACCACTAAATAATGTTCTTTTTTCTTTTTTTAAAGCATTCTCTGTCATCTGTGTCCTTTTACTCAGCCACATCACACACTCTCTCAAGCTCTCTCCTACACTTTGTTATAAACTTCTTTTCTCTTCTCTTCTTTTCTCCTCTCTTCTCTTCCGTCCTCCTTTTCAAACCCTTCTGGTCTCCCTGTGATGTGGCTTCTCTGTTTCTGCTGAATAAAACACAGACTAGGAGAGAGACAGAGGGAGAAGGAGGGAGATGAAGAGAAACATAGACAGCAAAGAGACAGAAAGACGAAGAAAGACAGAGAGAGGTAGAGAGTGAAAGAAACAGACAAAACAAGAAAAAGAAAGCCACGAGTTCTTCAGTCTCTCTTTTTTTATGCGGTAAAACCAACATCACAGCCCACCCTGCTATTATTTGTCACAAAAATATGCCACAACCATGTCAGACGAGGTCATGTCATTTACAGTAAGTTTCAGTCATAAGCAGGACGTGTTCTGTGGTAAATATGCTTATCTTTCTGCATGAATTTGCATTGTAAATAAATATTTCAGGTGGGTTTTTATAAAGCTGGATAATCAGTGCACATTTCATTTTTTTCCTCCGCCGTTTCAGACCTGCTGTCACGTAGCATCTTGAGGAGCCTCACACAGTGACAAACATACCTTTGAAACTCAACTTTGAACAACTGCTTTGCATGAGAAGCAGGCGAGCAGAGTTGAAATGTGGGCTGGGTTCCCTCACACCGACGTGCTGCTTGCCCACGCTGCGCTCCTATGGAGGTCCTCCTCACTTTGTTGTCCTCACAGCAGGTACCTGCATTCCTAGCATAGCTGTCTCCGAAGTTTCAAGAGCGGCTCACTATCTCCCTGTCTGCCGGTCTCCGTCTCTCTCTCTCTGCTCAGACCTCCATTACCTTGTTGCCTGGAGACGAAAAGGAACGAGAACGGGGACAAGGGAGAGAGAGGAAGAGGGGGCCTTACCAGAGGAGGATGAAAGAGGAGAGAGATCAGAGGGGAGGACAAGCCAGCAGGGGAGCGATGAAGTTTGTTTGGGATACTTTGGATTTTTACGACCATTGTGTGGTGCCAATATCCTTTCTTTACTCCCTGGCTCCCAGCTTAAGGTGACAAAGGGGGTTTCTGCAGGTGCTAGTTTACATGTTTCCAAACAGAAAAGGAAAGACGTTGTTTAGATGGCTGATGATTTCAGTTTTCAGTCAAGGTAGGTTGACGGGTATCATTCTGGTCAGACAGAAGACATCAGATCATAAGGATAACACATGAAAGCATAATGGGTGATGAACATGGAGGCTCGTTATTGGCATTGAGAGCAGGTCTGGTAAATCAGAAAGTATTCTAAACTCAACAAGAGTTTTGGAAGTTTTTGTGTGCTTTAAGCCATATTTCATGGCCTTCATGACACCCAGAAGCAGACAACATCAGCTGTCTAAGAATAACTTGTTATCAATAAGTGGTCATATGACTAAAGACATCAGAACTGCTTGTCAAAGGGTCAAACAGCTTGGAAAACCTCCTCCCCCAACACCTCTCCAATGCTGGATTAATGGAGCTGTGTCCGACAATTACGGCAACTTTCCAAAAGTCCAGCGTTCATAGTTCATGCTCTGATTGGCCAGTGAAGACAATAATAAAAGCTAATAATTCAAAACTAGTAATTAAATCTAAATAAGGTTTTGATTATTTTATCATATTGTATGACATCATAATTCTGACAAATCTTACATCCCTGGGATCCATGTGGTTGTAGACAACATGAAATCAAATTATAGGCTGTGGGATGGATTATAGGATGTTTTCATCAAAGCTACAGTGGAAAACAGCGCAGCTATCTAAAAGTCATTCATGGTGAATGTTTAAAAAAAGCAAAAGAGCTTTCTGGAACACCCGTCAGATTGCATGCAGTGATTATGAGAATCAACATCAACATCAGTGTCAGGGAATGTTACAAGGCATTCTGGGATTTGTTGGAAAAAGGGGAAAATAGGAGAGATCATTAAATATTTCCTGGAAGGCAACATTCACATAGGTTTTAGGATAAAGCCGGATTCTGTGAAACAGTAAAAACCATTGATTTTACTGAAAGTTACAACCAAGCATTCCTATGAAAGCGAGCTTACGGAGAGATATACCATGTGGCCAGATCTTTTGCTGTTAGAACATTTTTCACTCCGAGGCAGCGGAGTCATGATGTAAAACATACGCTCTCTACTGGCACGCAGCAGTGGAAGGGAGTTGTTGTGAAAGCCTGTCATTTTGAAAACAAATCCATAACAAACTTCTAAAACTCATGTTCCATGGTTACAAAACACGCATGCACACACACACACACACACACAGACGTCTGTTTACCACTTTGCTCCATCTGTACCCGCGTGTGTGTGTGTGTGTGAGAGCGACGCAGATTTTCCTTTAGGAATCTCAACATTCCCGTTTCCTCCTCAGCCTCTCTTTGTGCAGCCGTCCTGGCTTATTTATCTTTCCCTCCTATCCCAAACACGGGAACGCACCCCGTAGCTCTGATCTCGCCTGCCACCCTGATGTGTGCACACAGCGACCCCCGTGAACCCTGATGCTCTCTGTTTTTCCCTCTCTTCCTCATTAAACCTCAACCCTCTTCTGCATCTTTGTTTTCCCTCTCCTTTTGGGCTCTGAGAATTGCTTTGGGGTAGTGAGGAGGTTTGGTTAAATGTCCTGTGCCCTCTGTGACGTCATCAGCTGTTGTTCTCTGTCACAGCGCCTGAGGTTTGCCTTTGAAGCCAAAGGCTGCTCGTGAAGACGCATCTGATGGCTTTTGCCCTCTCTTTCATTCGCCCGCTTTCATCCCTCTGTGCAGCAACAGACATCAAGGGAGATTCCTAACAAGCATGTTATTTAGACAGTGATGTCATGGCCACGGGGATGTTGTGTTATGTCTGAGGCCGAGCAGCACCGGAAGGGAGAAAACACAGTATTTAGACGTGGTTAAATCTGGCTTTAGCATCCAGAATATAATGACAGTAGACGGTTATATCATGAAGTGCTCAGTTCAGCTTTTTTCGTCCGATTTCTTCCCATGGGCATACTGGAGAAAACCATCTCTGCATGACGATGCTGTGACACTCTCTGGATAATATCCTTGTTTTGGCTGATGAGATCATTGTTAAAGCCACAGATAAAAGCAAAACATCTCCTGCTGCTCTGACTTTTAAGTAATTCTCTGCAGCGCTGTGGTCTTTGCATGGCAGCCGCCCATGTCCAGATCACAGTCCGTGATAGAGGGCCGGCTGGATCAGCAGCGTGCCCACCCTGAATAAGGCCTCTATTGTTGGCTGCAGGTGTGTGTTTGTGCATATCAGTGGTACTTGGCAGAGGGGAAGGGAGCAAGGCGAGGAGGGTAAGTGAACACCTTGAGTCAGCATGTGCAGGTGAGGGGTCAGGAGGGCAGTGATGGAGAAAACCTTCAGAGAACAACTGGGGATGGGAAGATGAAAGGATAATGCTGATGTGTAGAGGTGATGGAGAATCAGCAGGTTATAGGAAACCAGTGGAGTGTTAGTGAAGCGTAGCATAGGTTGTGTAGATTTGGATATTTTTTCTATCAGTTATGATAACATTCTTACAAAGCAACTGCCTGGGAGATCTGGGAACATGGCGACATTTCCAAAAAGAAGTGTATCCTCATACAGGTGGATACAAAGCAACAATTAAGACAGATTATCTAAAAGCAGAGAGTACACCACAGTGTTGGCAATTATCTGCCAAGCAAACTGTGTGTTAAGGGCCGAGTGAAGAGCTGGACTCCAAATGCAGGACAGAGAATCGGATGGATTAGGTTGAAAAAAGGAGTCGTTGTCACAAAAAGGTGAATTGATTGTGGAGATCCAGGAAGGAGCGAGCAGGCAGGTGAGTTGAGTCAGCAGGAGTTCAGGTGGCGGATTGAGACGCAGGAGGGAGATGATCCTGACACTCAAGGAGAGCACAGATCAGTCACTGGGAAAGGCAATTCAAAACAAGAGCAAAGAACAAAGACACCAGGAGAGCTAAACGACTGCAACGTGTTTCCAGGCTGGTGAGTACAACGATCTGGTGAACACTGGTGAGGGGAACCGGGTATTTATGTGTGGATGGTGATTCATGGATTGGCTGCAGCTGTGGTGGCTGATTGGCATGAGGATCAGGTGTAGGAGAGCCATGACGGAGGAATCGGCCAGTGCAGACACACACACACACACACACACACACACACACACACACACACACACACACACACACACACACACACACACACACACACACTGACTGTTCACATTTGTTATAAGGTAAGATCTGCACAAGTAGTTCCTGGACAAGGAGAATAAAAAGGGACTGATGAGTCAGATTTGAAAAAATGCTTGCAGCTGAATTTTGAGTGTGTCTGCGCAAAAGAAAGTACAGACAACGACAAGTGAGTAGTGGGAGTGAGGAGTGCAAATGTTTCCTCAGTGCAGAAGAAGGACATGTAGCACAGGGCAGCATACTTACAGCAATATTAATAACCTACAATTGATATAACCATAACTGAACAGCTGTATATTTGGCATAATAAATGTCTTCCCCTTACCAAAGCATTGGCATTGAACTATAAAACTGTTGTCATTGCATTGAGGAATTGTGCAGCATGCTATGGAGTTGCAGTAACAAATCATGGAAACAAAGAAAATGACCTCCTATTGGTTAGAAACACAAAGGCAAGCACAGATCAGATTAACTCTAAAGGGAAAAGACGTAGTTTGCTTTGTTAATCAACGGCTTTTGGCAGCCAAATTAGTCCACAAACAAGTACATTTCAGTTTCAATGTGATGTGCTCTCTCAGTCCCTAATGCACAATGACTGAAACCTGCCAGCATCATGTGCCTCATGTCTCTGCGTCTGCTCAAACATGATGTAAAAATACAAAGACTACAAACACTGAAGGTGGACGGCCATTTCCTCTAAAACCAAGACAAGCCTTTAAAAACAGCACACACAGCTGGACCGTAAGAAGCATGCACTGTGAGATATGAAGCATGAAAACAGGTCTCAGGAACAGATTAAAAAGATAAAGAGGATATGTTTACAATCCTGCAGAGAAGAATCAGGGCCAAATATCTCTGTGTAAGCCACACCGAAACGTGTTGAAAAGTGTGCTGCTGAAACTTAGTATGGGCTGGCCCGAAGGAGGAGGAGAGGGGGACTAATTTGAGAAGATGAGAGGTGACAGTCATCCTATCTGGCCAAAAAGGTCTGGCACTGCACCAGCACATGCACACACACACACACACACACACACACACACACACACACACACACACACACACACACACACACACACACACACATGCACACACAGGTAATTAAAGTGTTGGGTGACAGAGTGTCGCTTCCTTTGGCATCTCAAAGTTGGAGCCGCCATCGGACACTCTCTCTGGTTTTGCTTGTCTTTTCAATTCTGTTTTCCAGTCAGAGTGTCTGCTTTGCTGGCCTGGCTGACTGGCTGGTTGACTGACAGCCTGACTAACTGTTTGTCTGGCTGCCTGACCGATCAGCCAATTGACTGACAAGCCGGCTGGCTCTTCTTTCTGACGATCTGCTCGTCTGTTTTCTGCGTCCGCCGCTGCTGCTGTGATCATTGTTATCAACCTGTGTTCATCTCACCTCTGCTGATGATTCAGAGAGCTGACGGCAGAATGTACGCTTCCTTAAAGGCTTAAGAAATGGTAGATTTTTTTAAAGGCGGAGGTTGTGCCAAGCCCCAACCTGAGCCAAGCCCTCGAGCCAGTGTATTCTCACGTTTCAGCCACCAGGAATGGGCAAAGGTGAGACAAGAGGTAGATTCACTACAAAGAGTTGTGTGTGTGTGTGTGTGTGTGTGTGTGTGTGTGTGTGTGTGTGTGTGTGTGTGTGCGTGTGCGTGTGCGTGCATTTGTGTGTGTTCAGTTTGTAATCCAACCCTGCCAGATAGCTCCAGGGAGAAGGACATTCTCTGTTGTTGTTTCCCCTTTCCTGCATTCCTGCCTCCTCTTGACGTGTGGCACCAGAAAAAGTGAAGAAGGGGGAGGAGGAGGAGGAGGGAGGAAGAGATGTAACAGGTTGTTTCATGCCAAACCGATCGCCTCCGTGCTCCCTCCCAGCAACGAATCACATTCATTCCAGCAGGCACCTGCTCTCATCAAGGCTGAAAAAACACACACAGACGCGTGCACACACACTTGGTCTGCACTGCCTCCTTTGAGCCACCTTCCAACCACAGTGCTCCGCTGTCAGGACTCAGAGCAAACAAGAGTCTGCCCCGCTCTGAAGTCAGAGCAATACTCTATTTTTGAGTACAGTAGATGATGATGAGGCCACACAGAAGCTTTGTGCCAAGCGCTCAGGGCTGGGGAAGCCAAGAATATACAAAATAAAAGCTGAGCGTGACAGCAGGAAAAGAAGGTATGCTCAGGTATTGTTTGGAGTGGAGCCTACTGTGTGTGCAGCGGATTCAGAAGTTTGTTACAAAGAGCAAAGTTACTCTGCTCCTGAGGGAAGCTCTACATCAGCCTGCCTGCACTGAATTCTAATATCAGCCACTTAAAGTATGTAAATACAAGACATCAAACTCTACATGCTATTCGAGCCGTGTGCTGTGTTAAACCGTGCAACCGATGTGAGAAGATATGTGAAATAACATAAGTGTTTCTGACCAGGGCCGGAGCCAGGACTTTAAATTTACTGTAATCCAACTGTCCCCAGTGCATCAATAAAACTTTCTTAATCTAACTCGTACTACATCTTTTGTACATTTCATCCCAGAATCCCTGTGAACATGTTTACATTGGACGATTCCACAGTGCAGGATTTATGCCCAGTGCCAACATTCACTGCCAATGTAGGACTCCTTATGCTATTGTTTCCCAACCTTTTTGGCCGGTGACCCCTTAAAACAAAGAAATGTTTACTCTCCTTTGGCCATTTCAACCAAACAGTGTTTTTCTTTTCTAATTTAACAGGGAAAAACGCAAAAATTAGAGGAAGGTCTGAGAAAAATAATAATTTAGTGTGGCAGAAATACAGAAGGTTTCCTATCCTGTTCATCATCCTCTGTCCCCTTGTGGGGGCTCCAACCCCTGGGTGGGGACCACTGCTTTATGCAATAAATGGCAGTCATAAAGGATGTTTTTCATTCAGTGGATTGGGCCTGCTTGTGACACGTGTGGAATATGCATGTAGTGTGTATGATTGTAAAGCTGCATCAGTCGGACACGTGTATGCTGTGATGACCAGCCAGGTCACGTTTTTCTAAATTATGGAGGATGAAAAACATTGTCATAACTATAATCTCAGATTTTGCAGGATTGAGTCCAATCCCAACCTTGAAGGACATGAATATTCATGTACAGGAAGCAATAATCTGAAAGGAGACTTTTAATCAGTTTTATATGAAAGTTTCTTTTGCAGCAACGTTCGCTTCAACCAGGAATTAAAGTGTGATTCTGTGCTGAAAGCAAGATGTTTGTGGAGGTGAGTGCTGGCGGGGAGCCATAGCTTTGTGTAGTTGTGTTGTTGTTTGAGTCAGATGAGACCTTAGCATTTGTCCCAAACACACACACACACACACACACACACACACACACACACACACACACACACACACACACACACACACACACACACACACACAGCTCTTGCCCAGCCCTCTATCCAGGGTTTAGACAAGCTTTGTTAACACGATGTCAAGCAAACTTAAAAAAAAAAAATCTCAATCCTCTGCTCTCCCCCACCCCTCTCCACACACACGCACGCACACACACACACACACACGCACACACACTCTTCCTCTTCTCTCTCAATCCTCTCTTTTAAGTGTCACTGCTTTGCTGTCAGGAGGAAAAAAGTGATCAGAAGCTTGCAAGAAGAAATCATGCCAAAGATTTCTGCTCTCTCTCTCATACACACTCACGTCCATTTGAGCATACACACTATGGAAATCTCAACACACACACACACACACACACACTGAACATGTATGTTACAGTAATTAAGTCACACATTAGACAGCTTGAGAGATCCACAGCTTGATGCCTATCTGAAGCCACTTGAGAAGAGGATGTAATATGTGTGTGTGCAGCACACACTCTCCTACGTTAGCTAATTAAAGCGGAGCGTGCTGCAGGGGGTCAGCAGACCTGTGTGTCGCATCCCTGACATGATTGATTGTGACTGTCAGGGCTCCCAGCTGGGTGTCTCCCTGCGTCGGGCCTCGAATAAAGGATTACACAGGCCCTCTGTAACCTTGGCTGGCTTTGTGTGCCTGGGTCCCGCATCAAAGACCCGGCGGGAGACATTAGCATTTTTAATGAGCAGGCCGGGCCCCGTGCTGGCACAGGATGCCTGATCACTTTCATCAGAACAGCACAGAGCGGAGATGGGAGGGTGGCACAAACGGAGGCCGCTGCAAGAGACTACATACATGCAGGAAGCCAGACACATACTGTAGATTTAAACTTAAACTACATGTCACAACTCACACTGCGCACTTCTTTAAAAACTGTGCACCAGCAGCAGCATCTGTCTTACTCGTCTTCACGCACAATATCCCTCTCTTTCCTGAAAGAGATGAATAAAGACGTAAAGCTTCACATCTCGCTGTGATTCAGTCCTCTCCCCCTCCTCTCTTCCTTGGAACCATGCTATTAAAGCCTCTTCTAGCAGATGTAAAGGCAGGATGAGGCCCATTTTGTTTAAGAAAGTGCTCCATTTTCAATTAAACTGAGACCTCTGCGTGGCCTTCAGAAAAGTTCTGTAAGACGGAGGGTGCGATCGCCTGATCTGCGCACTTAACTCTTTAATGCAGTTTTTTTTTTTAAGTGGTGGAGCCATCTAAAACAAACACATTCTTTGGTGCACAATGAGCATGAAACAAGCTGGAGTTTAAGAAAAGCCTGGAAAAGTGAGAAACCTCGGCGCCTAAAAAGAAAAACACTAAGATGGAAAGCAGTGCCATATCGCCTTGGGTGGAGGATATATGTTCAAAAACAGAGCGACGTGCACAATAACAACCCTAAAACGTATCCAACATGGTGCCTAACTGCATTTTGTTCATTTGCTCCAGACACCAGCAGCAGAACCTCTAGGAAATGATGAATAAATGCACGTCTCCTACCTTCTCTCTGGCTGAAAATTGAGAAAGCACCAACAGGGGCAAACATATGCCATTTGTGCCATGTGACGAGCACATTAAATCTTCATCACAGGAAAAAGCCTCTTTATTGGCAGCTGTAGTTTCAACACGATGCCAAGAAGAGCTGGAGGCCAACACAATGGAGGAAAATAAGAGAAGAAGTAACACATCATCAACAAAGGCCACAAAAACTGATCACAACTACAGCAGCTGCAAGGAAACAGGAAGTAGAATATGAATAAGAGGAACAGTGGCTCAAACTCAAATCCAGTTAGGTAACATTATCGGTCCATCAGTCTTTGATGTTTCCTTTCTGCTCTCTGTGGTGTGCTATCATCACAGACTCCTTGCAAGCCCAAGACGGCTTGGAATAAACCCTAAACTGTGGAAACAGTTGCTCCAAAGCCTGAGATGCAAATTCGCCACAATAGCGAGGATAGCTGCTAAATCTCTGCCCGTGAATAGCACGGCGAGAGACTTCCAAGACTTAATATCCCCTTAGAAGTCTATTATCTCTGCCTGGCAACTTGCATCTCGACAAAACACACAATCCCGAATGCACAGAACTTTAAAGTAAACTGCAATCCTTGCATCTGGCACTTTTAAATAAGTAAACCTTATCAACAGCTAGGCCCAGTAAAACAAAGACGGCTGTTTATATGTCTTTTTTCATTTCTTTCCTTTCTTTTTTAGTGCATATTCCCCAACACACACACACACACACACCTCCCCCAGTTTTTCCTTTGAGGATGACGTTCAGATATGGACATCGTTTGATGTGACTCATCAAAGCAGAGATCGGGGTGTGACAGGAGCGTCTCCCGATGTTTGCCTCGCTCTCCCGCTGTCAGCCGAGCGGACACACAGTCAGGAGCCGGGAGGTGACCACTGGAAACTTTTCATTTGATCAACTGATAGGCATACGCAGGGCCTCTCTTCAGCTCGGTTCAAAACAGAAATCAAGGATATGGATGTGGCAGGACGCATATGCAGAGAAAGGTTCCCTGACGGGCTCCACTACGTACGTGGAACATAAAGGTGCAAAGGACATGAAGGTGTGTCAAAGCTGTGTGTATGTTGTGGTCTTTTCACAACATCTGCGCTGGTCTGCACTCTCTCCTGAGAGAAGATAGAGAGAGATGAAATGAGAACAAACAAGTGCAGGAGAAGAGAGGCAGCTCTCAGCAGTATCCTGCCTGTTGGACTTTAAAGAGCAGGAAAGAGACTGCTCGGCCTTTTCTTGCCTGCTAGCTCCAGCAGATAAGAAGGGACGTACTAAAAGGAACGTGAGGGACGGAAAGAGGGGGAAAAATAAACTGACAGGCCTGTGCAAGATGATAACATTAAAAAAAAAACCCAGACCCATTAATCTGTCAAGAATCTGTGATGGTAATTACCAGCAATGTTTGTGTTCAGTCAGTGTGAGAAATCAAAGATGCTGCTTGGAGATTTACAGTCATGCTAGCAGCTCAGTGAGACTGCAGGTGCTTGGAGTTAACACCAGCTTGCTGATGCTAACATGCTCACAATGACAATCAGATTTACAGTGTGCACCGTCATAGTTTAGCTGAGGCTGATGGGAATGTTGATAGATTGAGTCATAAACCAACCAAACCAACCAAAAACCAACCAAATATAAACCAAACTGTACAATCCGTACAAAGCTTGACCTGTTGGTGGCGCTTGATGAAAAGTCAGGGCATTGTTAAAGATTAGCAATCCGTCCAATGGCCGTTGAGACATTTCACTAAAAACCACAAATGTCAACCTCGTGGTGGTGCTAAAGGAGAAGAGCTACCCAATTTAGCTGGAGAACAACAATGTCTGTAGGTAACTTTAAGGCAATCCACCCAATAGTTGAGTATATAATGCAAAAAATGGTGTTTTCCCTTCAGTTTTGGGTTGTAATTCACTCTGTGCAACAACTAAAAGTGGGTCCAAGATTTACTGTTTACGCCGGGGACACACAGGAGGCGGAAGCACCACAAAGCGCTGTCTGCTTCCTTTCAGCACCCACGCGACCCAGACGGGCTGTTCAGACAGAGTGCGGCACGTAGCTCCACGGCCGACTTATGATATGCAGTGATAGTTTCGCCGTCTGTTCTATTTCCTTAGCGCACCGCCACCTAATCTGGCAAGGAAACACTGATAATCTTTTCTAAACCATATGAATGATATATATGATATAAATGATCTGATTGTGATAAATGATGAAATATGCATCCCGTGCTTGCCAACCCTTTTGATTTCCCTGCTGTTCTCCCCGACTAAATGATGAAATATCAAAATGTGCCCATTATTAGAAATAGTATCGCTGCTGTCTGTGATTGTGTTTTTTGAATCATGTACTTATTCCACATGTTTATCAGTTGTGTCTAAACACAGAGCAACACACACAAACGCACACACACACACACACACAGAGGCAGGAGATAAGCCCCTCCCTGCAGATCATTGAAGTGACGCCCTGCTTATCCAGGTCTGGAAAACATAAAAATCTTTACGTTATAAAGATCGCCTTCATGAGTCAAGCTGCTGTTGACTGGTGAAGAAATGCCCTTCTGATGTGAACAGCCAGGCTACTTCTCAGGCGAGAACTGACATATCCGATGCATTTCGTGGCACTTCCGCCTCCTGTGTGCTCCATCATGTCCTCTTCTGTCTCTTTGCCTCTGCCATGACAGCCATACTGGGAATGCAGAGCTAGCTTCTTCAAAATGATCTTTAAGCTGTTATTTTAGGGTAAATTGTTGCTTAATGTCGCTTAAAGTGAATGCACCTTTCTTTGGTCAATTTTGGAAGTTGTTTGCTACGTGCCAAACATTAGATCAGGGAAAAAGTTGAGCTGAGCGACATCGTGCTCAGACCAGTTATCTGTTTTGCCACATCAAAGAGAAATCCCGGCTTTATTCAATGGCGCTGCACGCCTTCGCCCGCTGCTATGCAGTTAATGTGGCTGGTGTGATCGTTTGTAATGGCAGCAGTGATCGGGTGACAGGCAGCGCAAGGGCAACTTTAGCTAGTTGAGCTAAAGTGGTGAAATGACTGCAGAGACTACAGCTGCAGTTCAAAGCCTATCAGCGTTTGAATCTTAACAAGAAGGAAAAAAGGCCCCTGTGCATAGGGAGAGAGGGCAGAGCCCGACTTAGATCTTCAACCTCAGCGCGCACACACACGCGCAAATTCACGGCTCAGGCAAACACATACACTGACATCAAAACACAAACATTAAAGGGCACACAAACAATCACATCAAGACACACAGCAAGAGCCACAAGAGTGCTGACACACAAATATACAAAAAGCAAACAAGTTCATACGCACACATCAAGAAATCACCAAACACACACACACACACACACACGGCATGAGCCCTGTGTTCCTGGCTGGCCAGCTGTGGGAGGTCACACAGACATGACAGCTCTGCTATCAGGCCAGCATTAAGGCCTGCCGCTTTAAACACAGCCTTTTGAAGTCACACCAAAGTCAGACACTAGGATCTCTCATCTCCCATCTCCCTTTTAACACTGCAGTGCCGACATTTCATTCTGCCACCCCTTTCATGCTCCCAGCTTTGAATTCAGCCTTTTAAAAGACTAATTTTAACTTCTTCAAGGCTGGAAAAACAGGCAAAGGCGTGTCGTTAAGATTCTTCCGCCTGACGTGTCTCTTTTCCAGCCAAGTAACGAGTGTTCAAAGGTAGCCAAGGTCCACCAAAGTAACGCCGCGCCTCTGATGTTCAGTGTCAGCAGGCTGATAAACGGAGCATTATGCCTTTGACGAGTTTTGCAGATCAGCTTTTATCTTGAGGGTATCACGCTAAAATCATTGTGAAAATAATCATGACACCCAAGAATCCTGAAAAGTTATCCTCACAGAATGTCTCAAAAATGTGATGAATGTGTTAATGGAGGATTTCCTCTCTCATCATTCCAGTATGAGATTACAATCATCCAAACCTTGTTGGTCTGTTGTTTAACTTCAATTTTCATAAAATAAAAGAAGTCCTCAAACCAAAACAACAAAGAGTTTGCATGTCTACATTAGTCAGTCCAACCCACCATCTGGCGCCTCCATTGGTAGGACAACCAACTTAATTATACCAGCATTTCAGAGCTAAATCAATTAATGTCAGTGGAGTTGCCATGATCAGTGGATTTGCTTGCGTGGGCTAAACACGCCTGTGCATAGAGTTGAACTTTGTGCTACTGACCTTTGGAGGGAATGGAGACCCAGATAGTCTAATACAGAGACGCTATCAAACTGGCTGCTTTGCTACATCACATTTTCTTTAACAGTGCTGGAGTAGTAACTGCTCCAAAGTTGAGGGGCTGCATGAATTTCAGCCATTCATGACAGAGCGGTCAATACAAATGCATGTCTTGAATGAACTGCTAGCCCCACATGCAGTCACTATATAAGCCCTTTTCCATACACGTGTTGTCTTGGTTTGATGATGCATCAGCAGAGCAGGGATTTGCATCTCCATCAAAACAGGACTCCCCACTAGAAGGTGCTCCCTCTGGTAGGACGAAACCATAGACTTGCTTGTCTTGAGTCGGTGATGTTTAAAAGTAGTGCCCTCTTTAGCTCTTTTGAGGATGAATGGTAGCTTGCTACTTATCATCATGGATTTTCAGGATGTTGTGATTTTGCTTGCCCATTTGACATCATGGCAACCCACTTAGAGGCAGTCAGGCGCGCTGCTTCGATCCAGCTCACAACTCGGCACAATTTGCACTTTCAAACAGGTACTGGAAATGGAAATCAGCATGGCATGGTTTGACTAGGCACGGCCGACAGTGCCAGTGGAAAAGCTGTACAAGCCACCAAGCTTTCAGCACCGTCTGTATCAGGAGACTGAATGAATCTCAGTCCCACTATCTGCTCCGAACGAGGCTTAAAACTTGAAATGAATGAAATGAAATGATTTTATCTTCGTGCTCAAAAGAGCCCAAAGTTGGCTGTTGTTAGGAGATGAGACCACAGTCTACGGATGAGGCGCGAATGCCTGGAGGCTGGATAAGGCTCAAACCGCATAAGTTTAGAACTGTTCCAAATGGCCAGTCAAAGGTGGGTTGAAAAGCCAGCCGTCATGGAGATAGGCGAGACAAGATGAGTCATACAAACAGGGATAACAGCAAACGCTTTCGGACAGCGTCTCTTTGAAGGCTCTCACGGCATTGCAGTAGCTTTTTGCACACGAAAAGTGACAGAGGAAGAAAAAAGCTTGAGAGAGAGGTTCAAACCTTGCCTGCCTTCTTACCTCCCAACAACTTGTGCTTGTGTGTTAAGAGTGTCCCATCACTGCACCTCCTGCTTTACTGCTGTCATTGTAAGATGTTTGAACAAATGACTGACGCTGCTGTTTGTCTGGTGAGGACAGTCCCCATGAAGAGACCATCGAGGAAACACACTGTATATGATGTATTTACAGGATCCAGCTCCGTCCTCGTCTAACTCAGAAGCCACTTTGTTCGAACACGCCGTATTTCATCGGAACTCAAAATAAGTGATGACAGGCTGAGTTTGAGGCGCTGAAAAGTGGTCTTCACAGACCGAGGTGAGAACCCTCGTCCGTTTGCTTTTGGGTTGGAACAGCTAACGGGTATGCCCCCCTTCCCCAGTCAAACACACACACACACACACACACACACACACACACACACACACACACACACACACACACACACACACACCCCGCCACAGCCCTCCTCTGTAGCTGACCCAGTCAAATTTTTCTGTTTACTCCACTCAGTGTTTCGCAGTTGAACAGATCAAACGCGCTGCTAAGCTGTGGGTTTGTTTACTCCGGCTCTGACCCACACCCAGCCAGGGACGCGCAAGCACTGCAGCTCTTTTTCCACATTTGGCATTTTTTGCTTTTCATCTGGATCACAGCCTTCTCCTCCCTCCCCTCCCTCATTCCTTCTTCTGATGACTCCCCCTGCCCTCTTTGCCCCTGAAAAGTTTTGTTCAGCAGATACTCAAGGCTTTTTGCATGTCTCAGTTTTCTGTAGACTTCCAAATGTAATCGATTACCCGTTTTGCTTCTTCTCTACTGCACCTGTGAAGCCTTCGTCTACGCTTCTCATGGCTTCTTTCATCACAGTTATGAAGTGTTTTTCTCCTCACACACACCCTCTGCTTGATTTTCCCTGCCTTCTCACACGTTCCCTGTTATCCTTTCTAATTCTCTGCTTTGAAACAATTCTCCCCTCTTTGTGCGCTCTCCCAGTCACGCACAAGCGTACGCACTCCCTTGCAAGCAAATGCACTCACATGCATGCTCACACGTATGCTGATGCAGGCTGTGTGTGATGTGAAGCCAGGTCCGCTCCTTTCCCAGGCAGACCAGCAGGAGTGAAGACCCTCAGCTCAGAGTTCACCTACCTCTGTGGCTCTTTCTTTCTCCTTCCTCCCTTTCTTCTTTTTTCTTTCCAACAAGGTAAAGGCTGAGAACGGTCAGATTACATCACTGTAGGGGAGTCCAGGAGGATGTAGAACTGTAATGCCAAATAACCAGCAGTGATGATTGCATAACGTCATGTGTTCTTCATCTTTGAAGCCTAGCAGCATGGATCTTTTTCATTTGTAGTCTAATCCTTGGATTCAGAATTAAGACCATAGGCTGGATCAAACATGGATGTAGTCTCTATGATGTCACCCATAGTCAGCCATTGTGAAGCTCAGTGACAGTGGCTCCATCTTGGCAGTGCCTGTCTCCTCCAAAATCCCACCTAATCCAAAAATGGACAAAAAGGTGGAGCCTGGGTGGCCTGAACGAAGCCTGGTTGCTGAAACGTAGCGGCTAGCTGTCACTCAAAGGAGCCATGCTCATAAGTATGCAAACTTTAAGCCTTAATATAATTCAAACATGTCAGTCAATAAAAATTTGACCACTGTACAGATGTCATGAACAGGGAAATTACACATAGAGAACAAAACTGTTTTGTATCAGGCTGTAAACATGTTTATTTCTGCTGTAAAGCTGGGCATTTTAATATGGAGGTCTGTGGGGTTGACTTGCTTTTGTAGCCAGCTTCAAGTGGCCATTTGAGGAACTGCGGTTTTTTGCACTTCTACATTCACTTTTCAGCGCTGTGGTTTGCCATTTGGTTAAGACAGGTTCATCCTGATGGTTTCCACAGCTCAAGAGCTGTTTTTCAGGAAATTAATTCTAGAGCTAGCACGCCCATAACCAAGTGTCTCTACCTGTGTGTTACATTAGACCTGAAACTGTGACCAAAACATACTTGGGTGAATGTAACCTTTACTACCTGAGGAGGATGTGTGCTTCACTCACCGCCAGGTCACTGTCTTGTTTCTCACGACCCACTCACGCAGACCAGATCTTCTTCCCTCAGGAGCCACTCCGTTGGGCCACTCGGCCAGCCAGCTCTTCACTTCACTGCAGACAATCAAAAAGGCGTATATAGTATATATACACAGCTCGCAGTGGAGGGTGAAACAAACTTTATTTTCTTAGTCTCTTTTGTTTCCAAAATGTCTCTCCTTTGGCATGTCTCCTCATGGTGTGTCCAAAATCTCTCTGCCACAGGTGAAACTGCTGGTGGTTAATGAGTCTGAGCCGCATGTGTGATGTCAGTATGACCCTGCCTCACCTTCGCCTGCCTATAAGCCTACTTCTACAAGACATCTCCCCAAAATAACCTGCTAAAACACAATCATAACACGCTGAGATTTCAAATATATCAATAGTGGTTATTCCTCTTCCTCTTCAATCAAAAATATTTCCAAGTAACTTCCCAAGGAAATTATGAAGAAACTAATAAAAAACTATAAAACAAATGATTACTATACTTTTTCTTATGGATAATGTTAACCAAGATTATATCACATTAAATCGTTGCCCTTGCGTTGTGGCCTTTTAGTGTTTTTGGGGGTGTGTGAACATGTAAAACAGCTCATTACCCAGAGGGCTCCATAGTTATGTGGGTGTTGCTTGTATCTAAGAGACTGAAGGGGGGCTGTGGTTTGGTGACTTTACTACATACTGTAGTGAATTCACATTGCCCACAGGCATCATGCTAATACGCTCCCACACAGTTACAACCAACAAGAAACCTGATCTAGAACATCGGAGATATACTACAGTACAAAGAAAACGCGATAAATTTGTTGTATGAGAACGTGCATCTCTAGCCCGAGAAGCCTTTTTATTTTAATTAAAGAGGCTGATTTGTTGTGATCCCCCTGTGTTTATCAAGGGGGCATGAGAGCATCCTTATTGTTTAAAAATCAGTGGGATGTTTGCAGGTTGGAGCAAAGAGAAGCCAGACCCACCATCTCTGCATGCAGCGCCCCAAACAAGAACCACATGTCCCAGTCCTGGTTCTTTAATTCTCTCTCCCTCATACCCCAACTTCCCTCTCTCCACCCCATCCTCATGCTACAGCTCTCCCCAGCTCCTCACCCTGGGAAAAAAACGTGGAAGCTCAAAGATTCGAAAACACATGTGGTTAGCCATAAAACTTCACATGCACTCTGTGTACCCTAACCCCCCTCCAACCCCCAACCCCACCCTCCCATCCCCTCCAACCAGTCAGCCAACCGACACACACATCGACCTACAAGGAGGAGAAAAGTCATACATAAGAGGAGACGTGGAAACAATGGGACGAGGAGGAAGCAACATCAGGCAACAATCTGAGCTGTCTGTGGCAGGGAGCAAAAACAAAGAAGTTGGGGGGTTGGTGGTGGGACAATGGTGACAGTCAGAAAGAAGGTGACTGCAGGCTACCATTCCTGCACGGGCCCAGAACAATGCCTATCCTGTGGCTTGGTGGGGCTGCGCTGTGCACTCGGTGAAATTCAAGACAAACGTAAACACTGAGGGAGGACAATGGCGCTCACTCTCTTTACAAAAGATGCTTTTCCTTCAGCTGCAGGGAGGATGCACACAGAGTCCCCCGGCGCGGCACGGCTGGCTATCATACCTCACGTCCTCAGCGGCCTTTTAGCGGCGCAGCATCTGATACCGCCGCGCTACACTGGTGGCAGATTGGGTTTCTGGCCCTCAACGTCAAAACTCTGTCTTCTTCATTTCCCAAAGCATTTGCGAGATACATAATCTCTTCAGATGCCTGCCATGTGATTAGGGAGAGAAATTTAATGCTTTTTTTCAGTTGGAAAAAAACCTACTTTGCAAGATTTGTTTCAACCTTCAAATATTTTGGTCACATATGTTGGTCATTAAGTTACCAAGAGCTTGTCTTCTAAAAACAGGAGCAATCCAATGTATTGTTGCAAGCTTACAGATATAGGATATAGGATGACGCCACTCTCCTATAATGCATATCAAAGCGATGCTAATATTTCTTTCTTTCAGTAATACTAAATTTGAACAGTCTATAAGCTACAATAATAACTCTGCTAATTTCTTTTTGATGGATACGTTCTGGTTCTTCTTGACCAAGCAGCCGTCATCTGAACATGTCAGCGAATTTGGCATTGGTTGATACTGCAGGCGCGGGAGTCTGTCATTGGTTAGAGGGGAGAATGAGTTTAAAGTCACGTGATTGGTCACATGGTAGGGGGATCAGCCACCGCAGTGGCGCCTGGCCAGGTTCCAGACGAGGCCCCCGGGTTGACCACAGTCCCATGGCTGTCTGGGTCGGTGCCTGTGTGGAACAACTCGCATGGCCGATCCAGGTTCCAAATGAAGGGGTTCAGGACCCAAAATTGGGGGTCTCACTCTCTCATATCCGTCTATGGTGGAATGATTGGAGTGTATTTAAATGAGGTTGAGGTTCGCGGTGACAGACAGTGAGCAGAGTCTTTTCCCATATCTTCTGTGTTCAGCTGTGCTCTGCTTTGATGCTGGAGAATCTACATTAACCTACATTGTGTTTAAATCCATGTTGCCATGTTTTTGTATCATGATAAAATCCTTTAGGTTTCAGACTATTTGCGCCCACTGAAAAAGGCATCTCCTTTGCTTTGTAGTGGATTTTCTTTGAAGGTGGTCAAGGTCACGTCTTTTGTATTACAACCACCCATTTGGAAAGTGCCTTGCACAGTGATGACTGCATACGGACGTCAAAGACTTGCCTCCACCAATCAAAGCGCATCTGTGTGATCCTGCTTCCACTTCCTGTTTTCCTGTTCCTGTGTGCCGTTGTTCACAGTCAGAGCCTTTGATCTCGTCTCGTGTGGGCGGGACAGGTAACAGACGTTGGATATCATCGGGGGAAACAATAGCAGGCAGAGATGTGGACATGAGGGGGCTGAGGTGGCATGTTGGCACAAAGTCGTGCCAATTCATTACCGAGCACAGCTGATTTTTTTAAAGTGCTGAACAGACAGTGGCCAGATCGCTGTCAGTACTCATTGTATGAGACAAGTGTCTCATGAGGGCATGAATGTATGGATGTGATGAAGCTGGGAAACATTGTGTGTTTATGGTGATGTCAGGCGCTGACTGAGCCTGAAAATCAGACTGAAAAAAGTTCATTTCTCTGGAAAAATCTCAAGCTCAATTTATTGTTTTCAATGGCACCTAATCGTTTATCAATGAGTGGAGTATGTTCAGTTGACTCATGACAGCAAGGCTGGATTACCAGTGAGCAGTGTGAGAATCTGCCCCGTGGCCCCAGACCCCCAGGGACTTCCAAAGCCCCTGGCTGACAATGTGTCTGTGTACTTGTTTGGGAATTAGCACCACTGAAATACAATATCTATGTAGTCTGCATAATTAGGAAATGTTGTAGCACCATGATGTAAAAAATCGAATTGTAACACCTTTATTATTTTAGTTTGTTATTGTGCTCACATCGTGCACTTTCCTAAATAATGTTGTGGGGCCCAACATCATTTTTTTTGGTTTTTGTCGGGGGCTCCCAAATAGCATAATACAGCCATGGATTACATGACAAGTAAAAGTAAAAAGTACCAGATTAGTAAATTACTCAAAACAAAGGTAATTTTGCATTTGAATATTTTCAGGGTGTGTGGGCCGGTGCAAAATAAAATAAAAGTGTTCTTTCTGTGTTTTTCAGGAGGCACAGCAGGCACTTCATAATGTAACTGTTGACTTTTTTAGATTTTGGTTGGCTGTCTTGTTGTGGGTTTTGCTCCACCATCAATGCAGTGTGGTCTTAAGACAGGTGGTGCTTCTTCTTCTTCCAGCCAGCTGCTAACTTGGCATCTGTAATAGAGGCGCTCTACACTCGATCCCTGCATTCAGAGCAGACTAGTTGGAACAAACTGGCTCAAACATATACTTGAGTAAAGAGTAGAAATGTGGTTTAAAGCTCTGGGAAAAGACAGTAAGTGGTCTGTGAGTTAAAGTTATTTTGTCAGAGTAAATTAGCTTTTTTTTTTTTTTTTAGATGCCGGCAGTTAATCAGAAGTCTTTATATACACCGCTTCTGCTGGAGTAGACTCACTGATGATCTCCAGTGAGCACAGAACCGGCTAAATAATGTTCTGTAACCTTATCAAAAGACTGAAGTCATACAAATATACACAAATAAACTCTGCTTTGTCAAAGCACCTTTTAGCAATCCCCCAAATCTTAATACGCACCCAGAAAGCACCTGCATGTTTGAATAGCAGTGTGGAGTCTGCCTAACCCGGAGCAGTCTTCAAAAAGATGACCCCATCTAAAATAGCCCTCTATACAAAGATCAGTTCACAAGGTCTTCTGACAGCGGAGCGCCGCTGAGTGAGAGCCTCTTAGTTCTAAAGCGTCCAAAGGATGGCCTTCAAGTGTATGCACTGACCTTTGCTGATGAAAGGACTGAAAATGGTATTTTAACAATATCATGATGCCCTTTCAATATGAAAGGCAGCATAAGCAACGCTCTTAGCCAATGAAAGTTAAAAGGAGAGAGGGTGGCAGAGGAGCGTGGTGTGGCAAACTAAGATATCAGTGTGCATGTGTGTGACGCTATAAGCTGTTACACATTAAATGAAATAAGGTATCATGTCAGGTAGCCTGGTGCACACTATGATCCAAGCTTTCTTTACGGCTTACACAAGCGTGGGTCTCCACTGATACCGCACGGAGGAAAAGCTTGACAAAAGCTGGCTAGAATTAATTTTACGATGTGTGTTTGGCAGTGAAGTACGATGCTGGTGATTCTACTTTTCTATTGTCAACAAATCCAATAAAAGACCAACGCTAGAAAGGAACTGATCCCTTTAACGAGGGTAGTCTGTGCAGCCAAAGCCTGGTTCAGATCAGTCCTCTGCAGCGTTGGAGGTAATGTGTTGCAAAAGTCCAGCAAACGTGATGCAGAAGAGGAGCATCTGAAGGACCAACACGTCGTTTCTTTTAATCTTCTCATGGGATTTGTTGACAGTAATAATAAATTTGGAAAAACACCAGCCATTAAAGGGTTTCATGTTTCTCACCCCGACTATAAATCATCAATAACTCATATGAACTTTGTGGCTTTTTATGACACCTGCAGGTCAGCTCACTTTGTCTAAAAACAGTTGCCCAAATTAATTTATGAAATGTTGTAATCATTCCCATCGCTCATACCAGCCATTAAAAGACGCCTGAACTTTATCTGAAGGGCGTCAGCAGCTTAAGTTAGGCAAATCATATCTCCCCAATATCTCCCAAAATAAGCCTTTTTCGCTATTTGACTTGCAGTTGAAGGGAATTTTGCACTAAAACGCCCCTAACTTTGAGAAGTACCCATTTGATTTGCTTATCTTAGATGCAGGTTTTGACCATCGCTTATTATAAAGGCTCTTTTAATGGCCAGCATGAACAGGAGGAACTATTACAGTAAGCAAAACCTGTTTCCATGTTCACACAGACGCCTGGCTCATTTCATCATTTTGAGACGCATTTGAAAAATTGTCAACTCATCCATTAAAGACAGAATTTAACCCTCACATTTCACTCCTCAGACTCCCTGATCGCACCTGTAGCTCACATTCATGAAGCAGCTGGTTTTCAGTCACCCTGTGAGTTATCATCTCACACATGACACACACACACAGCTCATGAAACCGTTAACTGTGTGAACAGACTTATGGCACGTATTCACCAAATGTCTCATTAACACACACACTTACATTCTCTCTCTCTCTCTCTCTCTCTCTCTCTCTCTCTCTCTCTCTCTCTCTCTCTCTCTCATGAAGACTGTCTCCTCCCTCTCATAAGGGTTTGTTTCTAAGGGGGAGACAGCCATTGAACGCTGACTTTGAGCCGTGAGTGCGCGCTAAATTCAAAGTACGGGCTCTGCGTTAAACTGAAGTAAAGACAAGCAGAGGTTTCGCTGGGATTTAAGACAGATATCCAGCTGTAAGATGTTAGTCTTTCGTTGTAAGTCTTTTAACGTCTCAAAAAGACAGTTGAAAAGTTGATCGTTTTGACGCTTAGCTGTGCGTCAGCGACTAAAACAGTTTGGGACTTTCCCCAACCTAAGTTTACGCACAGCTGTCTTTGGTTTGCTGATGAGCAGACCAATGGCCGAAAGCACAGCCAGGATCCGNACACACACACACACACACACACACACACACACACACACACACACACACACACACACACACACACACACACCACTGTTCCAACATTCCAATTAGAGGTAGTAAAATCCATAGAACACCCCATCACAAGACACACACACATACACACACACACACGCACGCACGCACGCACGCACGCACGCACGCACGCACACACAGAAAACCATAGGAAACCATTTGCTAATTTGAAAAATAGAACATTTTAATAAAGGCTACATCTCTTCATAATTACAATAATTAAAGTACCGAGGCATCTTTTCAACTGAGCTCTATAGAACGCATAATTTACAGTTTACAAGTGGAGCCAAGGAAGCCATGAAAAATATTATAAAACATAAACATGATGAAACGGATACTAAAAGGCATAAAAATATCTTTTCAACATAAGGCCCCTTGTAAAAACCAAGGGAGTAATAGGACCCTGAAAACTGGGTAAAACACGGCAAGAATCCATGTAGGCACAGCTACTGTACTCAGTTAAAACACTATGGACATAGTGTGTATCACCGCCATCATTCTCATCTGCAGCTCATAGTGCAGGCTTCAAATGCACACAGAGTAACCCGACTCAAAAGCAACTCAGTCACACAATCACATAGGTAAGCACGTTGGGGAGCACATAATAGAGCTTTTCGTTGGTAAATATTAATATGGGTGTAAACACATTTTGGGGACTCGAGGACCTGTTCAGGGCAGTTTCCTCTTAGTAAATACGTAGGCTATTTGTGCGATGCCTGCGCCACTGAAACAAAGGCACTAAGACGCAACAGATCAAGGCTAGCTGGGCAGAGTCCCAGAGTAGGGAATTAAACATTAATAGCATTTTTTGCTCCTTTTTCATAGCACACTCAGGGCCCTTCAGAGCAGATGGGGACACGGCCACAAATAGCACTGCAGTAGTAAATATATTATCAAACTTTTAAGTGATAGAGAGCCATTCTCAAAGCTTCAGCAGTAAGCTCTCCAGCCAAGAGATCAGAGATGTCCCACTAAATCTCCAGGAACAGGAGTGAAGTTTTTGAAGAGGTATTTTTGAAGTTTACAGTTCAATATGAGGGGCAGAAAATGAATAAAACCCATTTCCTTTGCTTGAGAACTGATGCTCAGACAGGGAAGAAAAAAAAAAGAAGAAAAAAAATCACGGATGTGGAAAATTGGAGAAGTTTCTCCAACTCCAAGCAGCTTGTCCATGGAAGAATAATAGGGTCGGGGCAGGGATCTTTCCAATAAATAGCAATAGAAATTTTAACACAGCAATACGAGCATCACAATACAATGCAATGTACATGTATATCTGCATATACATATTAGGCAGGGTCAGATAGGCTGTCAGTCTCAGATTTGAACCCACCGCCCGGCTTCTTTGAGGAGTGGTCATTCACCTAGAGTTTCGAGAGTTTTCTCTTCTGGAAACACGCAGATGTTTCAGTCCAGCAACACACGATCCTGTATTTTCTTCACTTCAAGGCAGACTGTTCACGTGATAGTCCTGTAATAGCGATAACTTGTCCTCCTTCCTTCCATCTTTCATCCGGCCCATCTGCCCAAACCTCGTCGACATTCCTTCAACGACGTCTCCAGTCCTGCAGTCTTAGCTTAAAAGACACATACTTTGTGTGTGTGTGTGTGTGTGTGCATATGAAGGAGTACATCCATGGTGGTGTGAAGTGTCCGTAAGAGTGTAATCCACAAGCTGGGCAGGTCCTCACTCCATCCTCTCCACCTTTCCCAGGATCTTGCCCTCGTAGGTGGGCAGCAAGGAGCTGTCGTCTGACACCTCCTCAAACACCGCACCGCACTCAAACTCATCACTGGCCTTCTTGAAGTAGTACCTGCAACAGAGAGACAAGACAGAGTTAACACCCCAAGAAAGCCTTTTTCATACACAACAAGAATGCCTCAAGACACAGCAGAGCTTATTAACCTGTAAAAGGCAAAAAAAAAAGACCCTAAAAGTCAAACAGCTTGTTGCCACCCCCTTTGTTCGACCATTTTAAACATCAAGCCTCATTTCCGCCACCCATGAAAAGCCACTCAGTCCACAATGAGCCGAGCCTGCTGAGCCTGCAGGCTCTGGTTTCTCAGGGTGGGGTGGAACCTGCTGCTGAAACGTCTTGGTCTAAAATAAGAGGCTTCATCCCTCCCTCTGTTCCTTCTCTCTTCTACGTCTCCCTTTCCTTTTTCTCCATCGTGTTGTTGTGAGTTTGCCCCGGCTAACAGGGGCCAATTAGGCCAGCGTGCAAATGAAGGGGTCCTTTGACAAAGGCTGAAATTTTGGGTGCCTGCGAGTCTGCCTGTCATTACCCCCCCGACTCCTACACACCCGCTCGCGCACATGTTACAAGACACACGTGCACAGGCTTTCACTCGCTCCTCATCGCCGTTTCATTATGACGGGGACAAAGAAAAGAACAGAGACAAAGTGGAGGAGGAGGAAGAGCGAGTACACGGTGTCCTTCCTCACCCCTGTTGAGCCCTCGCTGGGCGCTATAGGAAGGAAAGCCCACTGACAACTTTCTGTGCGCGCTGATGAAAACTAAAAACCCAAGGAGGGGCTTCTTGTCAGCCATGACTTCACTGGGCCATTAATGATGCAACCCCCCCCCCCCCATCCTCATTTTAGAGGAAGAGAAACCAGCAGGGGTGGATTGGTTTTGGGGAGGGGGGGGTTCAGAATTCACTCATAAACTATGTAATGGAAAAATGCCTCGGTTTGCTCCATGTGTGGGGTGACTGGAATGTGGGTATGTTTGTGAGCATTTTGTTTTTAATGAGACGGGAGGCTGACAGAGTTGAACATGCAATACTTTTAAAAGGAGAAAAAAAAAATGCCTGCAAAGGTGCCTGAGTGCACATGCGCCAATCAGGAAATCAGGATGAGGGTGGTCACTAATGAAAAGCAGCTCCATCTGAAATACAGGAAGGCTTCAACTAAACGGAGCACAGGAGGTCTCTCCTGTGAGTAAATAAGACAAAGTAGATAATTAAGAGGACATGAAAGAGCATAAGACATGTCTAATAACTGTATCCTCCGCTCCTATCTGGAGGAGGAGGAAGGGGAGGGTGGGGGTCGAGTTGTTGGACTGTTAAAAAAAATCTTCAAAGACTCATGATCTTTTTTGCTGAGAGAGACAGAGACAGAGAGAGAGCCTGAATTTCCACTGGAACATGTTTTATGTGGCTAGATCTGCCCCCCCCCCCATTTGCACTGACATCTGGCACCAATATCGTCTGGCAGGGCCCAGCAGTACTGTTCTTTGTTGAACCGCTGCCATGTTGAAATGACCCAACTCCACACATTCTCTGGCTGCTATTAAAGCGCCGCGCAGGTCTCTTTCCAAAAAAATGTGGATGGTATGACACAGGAACTGAGACAGCGAGCCAGAGAGAGAAGAAGAGTGGGGGGGGGGGGCAGACAGATGTGGAGGACTCGAGCTAAGTGCTTGTCAGTTTTGTTGATCCAAAAACGCTGCACACATCTGGACAGGAGGAAGTTTCTATAAGTTCTTTTCCTTTTTTTCTCCTCCAGAAACAGTCTGATACCTGTAATTATTAACACAATACCCAACCCATGCTTATCCTGGAGACCGTGGCAGCCTAAACAATAAATGTTTGATCTTTTCCCTTTAATGCCCACTGGAAAGGAGCAATCAAAGCGAAATCTCTCTCCGCAAACACACACTGAAGCTGTGCGGCCTCAGTCAGGGCCCTGAAGTACAGCAAACAAGCGAATCTGGCATTTAACAATCAGCCTTTCAAAAATATCCATAAAATGATTACAACATGTGTAAACACTGTGCGTGTTCCACACAAGCACATTCATGTGTGTACACACACACACACACACACACACACCAGGGCAGGAAAAAAGAGGCCCTGATAGCATCAGTGAAGAATTTGCACGCTGGCCATTTGTGTGAGTCTTTGTTGGTTGAAATGAAAGGGGCCGGGGCTTCAAAGCCATGTGTATTAAGTGTGCCTTAGCATGGAAATCAATACCAGATGGGACCCAAATCACTGCAGTTCAAACTCTTCCACTAACCCCCGCACCACCCACCCTCCCTCGCTCTTGTCCTTTCCTTTTCATTGCACCCCCCCCTATACACACACACACACACACACACACACACACACACACACACACACACACACACACACACACACACACACACAAAAACCACAGAGGCCTGAATCTGACTGCACACACACAGAAACAAACACTGATAGCGGCGCTCCACATAGACACGGATAAACTAATAAATGTGGAGAAAACAGATGAGGTCACAAAGGCGCTGAGCACCATTCAAAGACAGAGATTTACCATGAGACAGCGCAGCCGCTCAGCTAGCTAACATTAGATGTCCTCGCTTCAGTTTGTGCTTTGCTTTGGTCCTGCCCTGTTCTGACGGCTCACATCGGCTGAAATGTCCAGTCGTGCTGAGACTCTAATGATCGCACATTGCAAATTCAGCCGTACAGCTCCCACGACGCCAGAGATACCGAGCACTAATCCTCTACTTCTTGCCCGTGTCATTGCCACTTTAGGAAAGTGTAGCTTTCATTATTTGACGTTTCGCTTTCAGACTGCAACCTGAACGTTTCATTTTTCATTCTCAAGCATTGTTTTACATCGAAGTCAATGAACTGACCGTGTTTTATTGCCAGCTTTCACAATATCACAGCTGCACCAACGGTAAAATTCCCGTTACGTCACTGAGAATCACTCTTGTGAAACTCAAACCGACACTTTGTCCATTCCAGTTTCCATCTACACACCTGTAGTTGCCCTTCTTGCGGAGCTGCTCCTTGAAGTGGCCCAGGGTGAGACTGTGGCTCTTCATGGTCCTCCGGTAGGGGATCTCCTCGCCACAGAAGAAATACGTCACCACCGTCTCACCACCGCACACCCCGTGGCTTGCTACACCCTTTTTACACTCCTTCATCCTGTGAGCAGACAAAGAGGGAGACAATGAGCGGACACCTTCGTGATGCTCAACAACATAACGATCAAAAAGAGGAATGAGAAACAGAGCGAAGCTTCTAAGGGATTCTAACAATCTACGTCTTTCAGCAAGAGTGCACAGAAGACAGCACAAGCCTAGAAATACAGTAACAGCACCCTGACTGAAGAGTAACACTAGTGAGTGAGTGAGTGACCCAGTGCCATCAGTAAGTGTGTACTTGTGTGTTGTGTGTGCATGGAGAGGGGGCACTGTATTATCAATTCCCCTTCAGCTATGTCCAAGGCTTTGTAGGCCCACTTCAGAGGAGCTCTCTCTTTGCTAAGCTCTGCTCGGCCCAGCCGACTGCCAGCTCACTGAAGGACAGCCAATAAAAATGATACATATATATGAAAGGGATGTCTCAGTCAGGTGGTGCAGTGACTACACACTCCCCACACACAGCACAAATACACAAGATTCATGCAAACAGAGGCAGAGCCAGGAATCTGTGTACAAAGCTTAAAATAAGCTTTGCAAAAAGGGGGTCACCTTCTCTTTTGAGTGACTGTATGTGGGTGTGTGCACGTGTGTGATTTGTGTAGGTTCGCACGTGACTACTCGTCTGTCTCCCTACATGTGCAGTGAGCAGTGCAGGTGTCAAGTAGGAAGAGTTAAAAGGGTGGAAGTACACTGTAAGGTGGAGGCTATGGCTGAGAGGAGGAGGAAGAGGAGCAGAGAGGAGGAGAGGAGAGGGAGGGCAGGACGCGAGAGGCATCGTACTCTTCTGATTGGAGACCGGGGCTGGTCGTCAGGAGGCCAGCAGGGATGGGATTGGCTAAAGACGGAGGGACGGAGCCCTCACCCTGGACAGGCACTAGGTGGCTCTTCTCTTGCTGGAGACTGGACATTGAATGCCTGGGAGGAGACATGGAGACTTTAATACTAAATATACGCACTGATATTTCCTTCAGTGACGATGCATCAATATATTTCTAAGACAAAATGGAATGGCTTGAAACAAGCAAGAAAGCAGCACAAAGCTAAGAGCTACGTTCAACAACTTCTCCCCAGTTTCTGCGTACCTCTGCTTGGTGGTCTTGGTGGAGACCTCCTCCAGTCTGCGGCAGGCCTCCTCCAGCTGGGCCAAAGTGTTGGGAGGGGGCAGGGGAGGCATGGCTGGGTCCTGGATGAATGGCTGGGCTGGCTGGTGGCTACGTAGGTGGCCACAGCTTCCACCACCGCCCCACGTGTGCGTCTGGGTAGAAGAGCCTCCAAAGGATTTCTTGGTGCTCTGGTTACTGCAAGGGAGACAGAAAATAAGACTACATGCATTAACAACATGCAATAGTGAGACATAAATTAGGACATTTGGGATTAAAATAAAACTCCTGTAAAACCCAAGCTCTCTTGCTCACCTGTGAGACTTGTGCCTGCCCTGCCGTTTACTTTCCAGGATCCACTGCAACACATTCTGGGTGGGGTCTGTTGTGTCGCTGGGCAGCTGCAAGGGCCCGCAGTCCTCCATGCACCTCTCTGCTACTCCGTCCTCAGCCCCTGAGCGACACACACGCCTGGACAGAGAGCTGGAGCGCCTGCGAGAAAGAGAGAGAATTAGCATTGCTAATTTTTCTACAATCAACATGAGAAAATAGGAAATGAATGAGACATGAATTCAAAGAAGCGCCTGGAACTGACCCCATGCTGCTGTCTGCTGAGATGGCCCCACACATCTCTCTGCCCAGGCTGCGGCTGCGCTGGTAAGGCTGGCAGGGCTGGCACTCGCCACTGCTGGAGCACAGGCCGTGCACCCTGAGGGCTGCCTCCCTTTCAATCTGCTCCTTAGTCTTGGGACTGGCATGATGGTGGATGTAGTGGTGGTGGATGTGTTTTGTGCTCTGCCTGCTGATGAGGGTCCTGCTGGGGCCCAAGGCCAGAGTGATGGCCCCTTGGTCAGGACTGGAGATAGAGGAACTGGAGGGCCCCGTCCTTACCAGGGATTTCAACCCAAAGCTTGCCCGCGTGAAGGGCTTGTGCTCTGGGGAGCTGGAGCGAGGGGAGTGGCGGACGACAGCGGGGGACTGGCAGCCAGGGGTCTTCAGGACGCGAGAGAGGTGATCGTCCAGGATCGCCTGGGGGTCCTCGTCAGATGAGCCAGGGAGGAGGGTCAAGGGGTGGGGAGAGAGCTGGGGAACACTTGCCATGATCTCTGTGTCTTCTCTTTCCTCCTCCTGGTAACAAGACACAAGATTATCAACTGAGGAAGGAAAAAACAAAACACACACCTTATGACTGACTGAAACACGCACGAACCTCCTGAATCTGCTGCAGCCTCTCCTCCAAAGAGTTGATGGTGTCCTGCTTTCTCTTCAGGTTCTCCAGACGGGAGATGAGCTGGGCTGCAAACTCTGCCGGCTCCATCGGGACCATGTCCTTGGGAGGACGGCGAGTACGCTTCGGGGAGAAGGAGATACATTAGCCGCCGTCATCCCTCCATGACCAAACCCCCACCCTTCCCGACTTCTACAAAGATATCTGCGTTTCTCCCTCCTCGTCTGTCTACATGTATGCATTGTTCTCCACCAACACCCGCTCCATCATTGGTGGCACCAATCAGGGCACGTTCACAGGCACCCAGGGCTACGGGGTTGTTTTGGAGGGGTGGCAGGCCTGGTGTATGGTCACGCTGAGCCAGGCCTCGGCTGGTTCCCTCTGTCATCACCAGCAGGCCTCTTTAAAGTCAGCTCACTTCAAAGGCTTCCTCGTCAAATATCAAACACTCGGTGGGGGGAGAATAGGACGGTGGAGGGAGGGATGGAGGGATAGATAGATGGGAAGCAGTGGCTTTACATCTTGGAATAAAAGCCACATATCGACAGGGGGTGGAAGAGAACTCCAGGGAGGAAAGGATGAGGGATTAAAAAAAAATGGGGAGAAGTTGAGATGCAGAGATGTGTGCTCGCAGGAGGGCAGAGAAAGAGAAAAAGAAGGAAGGAGTGGAGGAAAGAGATAAAGGTGCCAAAAAGGATGGAGATCAGTCAGGGTGAGGTAATTTATTCCCTCCATGTCACACACGGGGCAACTTTGAGGTACAGTATAGTGACAGTATGAGAACGTGTGTGTGTGTGTGTGCGCGCGCACATCTTAAATTATTTGCATTTTTGCACTGGGGCTTTCTTGATTTTTCTTCTTTTTTTTTTTGTTTCTCTCATCCCTTTGTAGTAGGGATGAAGGGGAGAAAAGAATGAGAAAAAGAGGCTCTGTCTGATGGAGCCTAGGGCTGCTGCACCATGGGAATGGCAGCCATTGCCAAAAATCAGACGGGAAACAAAAACAAGAATAAAAGCGAAAATAAAGCAAAAGGGGGACAGTGAGAGAAGAGTGTCGAGAAGCAATCTGTGGATCTCTCCCTTATGCAAGTAACACTTGCTGCGTGTCTCATAATGTTGAAACAAAAAAGACGGTTACGTCAAGTTGCTTCTGTTGTTACAACTTGTGCAACATGCCCCCCCCACCCCACCCCCCGCCTGTGCTCCGGACCTCCTTTCCAGCTCTTCTCTGCACCTGGAGTTAGCCTCTCTAAAGTCTTAAGCTACCAACTCCCCTCTGACCCACTGAGAGCTCACATGACACGCTCAAACTCTTCCCTAAGATCCTTCACTTTTTAGTGGAGGGGGGGGCTGACTGAGTGTGTGTGTATATGTATGTCGGGGGGTGGGGGTGCTGTGGAGAAAAAGGGGGCCAGCTCTGTTGGAAGTTGTCACTTCCCTGTGCGTTTGCTCCATTCATCCTTGGATCAAAGTGCTGCGTGTGCGTGCAAGTGCGCGTGAATGTGTCTGAGTATCTTCATGTTTTTGTTGGGAACCGGGCTGATTTCAGAGCCCTCGGGATAAAGCGGCAGAGATCTTCCTCATTTCTCCCTATTCTCCATATTTACAGCATCGGTAGGGAAGAAAAAACCCTGGTGTGTTCCGAGCGCTGCGGCGATAAACAGCTTAGAGACCTCCCCGTCTCCCGCAGACTTCAAGGAACCCTAATGGGGGTGTAGGTGACACCAAAGGTAGCGAGGGGGCTCGTGTTTGTATGTGCGTATGTGCGCTTGTGCGTGTGTGTGAGTATGTGAGTGGGAGGCTGGATCTTTGACGCTACTCTTCAGATCTTTGCTGGTGTTGTTGAATTGAGAATGCCGAATACAGTTTGTGCGGTTCTATTCATAGAACCAAGAGAGACCCGGAACAGAGGGTGGTATGGAAATTACACTGTGGGACCCAGGTTCAGAAAGACTTCTGAGTGTGTGTGTGTGTGTGTGTGTGTGTGTGCGTGTGTGTGTTTGTGTACTTACAGGGAAAGCAGGCAGAGAGACTTGGCTGTTCATCCTCATGTTGCGCTGCATCTCTCTCTGTAGATGTTTCTTGGAGCCCAGTTTATACGGAGGGATGCCATCTCTGGGGGCGCACAGAGAGATCGCAAAGGTCAATTACAAAATCAGATAAATCATTTAAGACCAAACAGCCATTCAGGAAGGAGCTTGTTAGGCAAATGGGTAGATCAAATGCAGTTCAGGCAAGAATAAATCCAATTTATGAACTCTCCCATCCATTTTGTTTTTCATCTTTTAGAATCGATTTGAGAACAAAGAGGAGAATCATGCCAGCATTTCCGGTCGTGTTGCATGGATCTGAGCGAGGTGGAAGGAGGATGCGTTTGCCCTAGAAATGACACTCATTTTCAGCTCTGGCTGCGGCGCAGCACTGGGAACCCTGCTGGCCATTTCCTTTCAACAGGACACACACTTGCACGCTCTGCAGTCACAGCGCTCTCTGCCCTACTGGCCACGAGTAGCACCAGCATTAGCATTCCCCTACCGGCTTTTCCACTGAGCCGAGGACACCGTTAGCATTAGCTACTCATTATACTCATTCAAAGATTTACTGCAGGACAGGACCCAGGGGTGTAGCTAACCTGGTTAAATCTATCCGAGGGACTGAACGGCTGACTGGCTTAAAAAATGAAATCAAACAACAAACAGCAAAGCTTCAAACTGAAGCGCTTGACAGTGCAGAACAGTGTCTTTTCTCCATGCTAAACAGCAGTTTCCTGGTGACCTACCCTAACTGAGGAGCACTTTTCCACTTTTGCTTTGAAATGCCACAGTCATGCGCATAAGCAACCCCCACCCCCCCCACCACCACCACCCTCCCAATCTTCATTTGGCAAGCGCTGCCGCAGCCAGCCTCTGATCTCCGCACATCAAAAGGCTGGTTTGTAAGATAAGGTAATGTTTGAAGTCTGCGCAGCTGCATTCCCCAGCGTCCAAGCAAATCCATAAATAAGATATAAGCAAAAATCCCCCCCTCCACCACTCTCTTTCTCTTCCCACCCAGCCGCCTCCTCCCCCGTCGCTTTTTCCCTTTTCTATTCTTTTCTTTATCTGCAAATGAGATTCAAATGTTTATGGGTCCTTTCAACTGACCTAAAGAGAGGCAGATATTCTGATCAAGAGCCGAGCAGGCAGGAATTGAATGGGGTGGGGGTGGGGGGGGGGGATTGTATCCCTGTGTCCAGGGCTTTGTCACTGCACTGGGCAAAGTACAGCAGAACAGGACTATATGGGCTCCGGTCACTTTGAAGCTGGGCTGTCTAGAGATAGGCCACAGCAGAGGACTCACCATTGTAAAAAAAAAAAAAAAAACTCTTTACAGCTGCCATGTTTATGTGTGAACATCAGCGTCTGTGCGTGTCTTTAGCTCAGTCATGGTAAACCGTCAGTGCGGGGCTTCACGCCTCCCCTGTGAGATGAGGTAAAGAAGAACTTGTACCAAGACTGTTCCGCTTTCTGTCCAAAAACCAGCTCGACTGGAGCGCTCCTGGCCTTGAGCTGTGCACCGCGCAATGACTTCATAGCACCGTGTCACTTGAGAGACACGTGATTACGCCATTGTAATCCTTCAGAAGAACGAGGCCCGAGGCACGTACACAGATAAGCACAAACCACATGCAGACAGAGACATAACACTTGAGCACTACTTTTAAGATGGAACGATGAGCAGATTCCTTGATTAGTCCATAGGCAGGTAATTACAACAGTTTTTATGACGGACCAATCGTTGGGGACAAAAAAATGCTGCAACAACTAATCAATTAGTCATCAAATATTAAACTATTCATCAACTATTTTGATAATCCATTAACCGATTTGGAATTTTAAAGGGAAAAAAGGTCAAAATTCTCTGGTTCCAGCTTCTTAAATGAGAATATTTTCTGGTTTCTTTACTCCTCTATGACAGTAAACTGAACTTTTTTGAGTTGTGGACAAAACAAGACAAGTTTGAGGACGGCATCTTGGGCTTTGAGAAACCTTTCAGCATTTTATAGACCAAAAAAACTATGGATTCATCCATTATCACCAAGGAATATAACTTTAAGCTGCAGTCCTACAACACTGACTCTAACCATCAATTGCAACCGTACACTGCTTTGTGAAACCAGCTTCTAACAGCGTCCACGGAAAGCCGCTGTACTCATTCCCATGTATCAGCTCACAAAGTCTCTGCATTTACAGTACAATGTTAAAGAGAGTGATTTCAGAGCAGAGCGATGGGGCTTTTGCTGATCCATGCCACATCCTGGCTGCACCAGCGTATCTTTAACTGTATTTCCACTACAGCAGACCATTCCTCCAGTCTGGCTACGACTCAGAGCTGAGGGAAAGTGTCACTTGGTCTTTTTTTGATTTCCACAGCACCTCATTTCACATTCCTGAAACTGCCTCATGAGCTGACATTCTCTCTCTCTCTCACACACACACACTTGTTTGGTTAATATTCACTTACACGCTGCTGTCAGTCACGGACATGGCATCGTCGGTCAAGGCGTCACTGGACACCTCGCTGTCATTGGTGCTGCTGACGGGGGCGAAAGAGCCCAAATGGCAGGTGTTGAGTGGGTCTCCTCTCTTGTATGATCTGGGGACGTTACAGCAACATAAAGCAGATTAATACTAATGCAACACTATGAAACAGTATCCAACAGGTGGGTGACAGTTCATTTCTGCCTCCTGAGAAATCAGGTGAATGTGTTTCACTTATGCTGAAGATCAAGACAGGCTGCGTCTTCAGAGATTAATGACATTGATTAAATGAGCGAGTGTGAATTTGACCTTGTCTGCTACCGGCAACGTGTACATCCTGTAATGAATGAATGTGACCGGCTAATCTGAGGCCTAACGACCTCCTTCCCTCCAACACAAGTTCATCTCCGCTGGGAAAGCTGCGGTTTTCTCCTTATGGCCCATTTATGCCTTCTTAAATAGCCTAAAATGTCTCTCTTTCCATTTCTCTCATTCACGCTCACTCTTTCCTCAGCGTTCATCCCCCGCTGTGCATGCATTCTTGCCACGGTACAGCAGGAGGAGAGGAGGGGGGAGTGACCAGAAGAAAACAGTATAGAGCGGAAGCATGAGAGTGTGTCAGAGAAGGGAAGAAAAGGGAGAGGAAAAAAAAGGGGGGTCTTCATGAGGAGGGAGAGGACTAAAGCTGTAGGCCCCCCAACTCCAGGCTGACCTTCAGAGGGGCTTGCAAAGAGTCAGGTATTTAACACAGCTGGCCTTGCATTCTTCCCTCCCTGCCTGTCTCTCACCCCCTCATTTATCCTTTCTCCTCCCTCCCATTCTTTCATGAGGTGCACCCCCCCTTCTGTCCTTCCTTTCCGCTCTCTTTCCCCTCACTTTCGCTCCAAAAGCATGCCTCGTAGTCCCCATCCCTGAGATTTCAAAAGGAAAAAAGATAAAAGTGGAGAAGGCGGCAGAGGAGGAAATCAGAGGAGAATTGACGCAAACAAGAAAAGAGGGAAGAAGAGAGTGAGAGGATTTGGGTGGGGAGGTGTTGATTTTGTACTGTAGCTGATGCCATTCAAGGGTTTGGTTAAAAAAAAAAAAAAAAAGAAAGTCAGATGAGGAGGTGAGGAGAGGGAAGCGGAAAGGGGAGAAATGGGTTCCACATGTTTTGAGTCTGCAGGGTGACAATGGGCGGGGGAGAGAAAGGCACCAGGGCTTCATGTCATCTCTCATTGGGCAACAAGCTTCACACTATAGGAGAGCCCCCCACCACCAGCGACCAACACACACACGCACACACAAGCTGTCAGTCCATGCTGTCCAAAGCAGGTAGCTGTCAGTTTGCTTATCCTGTCATACTCAGTGTAAAAGTTAAGAGTGTCCCAGTGGCAGCAGCAACAACAGGAGATGTCCCAACGCTGCCACAGATTTCTATATACACCCACTCCTCAAGAAAAGCTTTAACTAGATTGGGATGCAGGTTGATTTTACTCTTTTAAAAAACAGACAGGCGGAGATGGAAAGGCCATAACAAGCATCCAAAAGAAGCTACAGAACATCTATTTCAAAGTGCCATCAATAGACCTGCCATAGGTTTAAATCTCTGCCAAAGGCTTGAGGACAGTGTGGTGCGGGAGGAGGCATAGCATAGCAATGTCATCATCTATTATTTGCTGGCTGGGGCCAGAGCCAGCCGCGCTCTGTGAACTTTTCCCGTGGAAGACGATCCCTCATTCTGCAGAACTATTTCAAAGGCCCGGAAATCCAGGCGAGCGCCAGCAGAGGGCTGCTGCTGGAGCTGGCGAGAGGGGCCGGAGAGCCGGGGAGGGAAAGACAGACAGAGCTCTCTGCGAACTTAAAAGTAACCCTGAACTGACTTGGGAGAAAGGCGTGTTGCGCTTTTACGCACGAGGCTTGCGTGTGCCTATCGCGCAGATTATTACTCATTCTGGGTCTAAACCTTAATGCTGCTGAAAAGGTGGAGCACACATACCTGTATCCCCTCTCGATCACCTCCACCGCCCGCATGGACACGGTGGCCCTCTGCGCCTTCGCCGACAGTCCAACCAGCGCTTTGGCTTTGAAATCACAGCTCCACTCCTCCTCTTCGTTGAGCGTGGGCAGGTATCCACACACAACTTTCAGGTCGCCCAGCCCGTTCGAGTTGACGTGACTCGGGTTCTCTCCCCCAGTCCTCACGTACTCGAGGTAAATGTCAGAGGTCAGAAACATCTGGTACGCGTTCTCCTCCATGTTGGTCTGGATCTCGGTCTGCGCCTGATCGAACATCGCAGAGTCAATGTGTTGCTTCTTGATATTATCCCGTATGAAGGTTTTGGTCGCGGGTTTGAGCTGCTTGGCCACGATGCTGTTGTTCTCTATGTAGCGCTTGTAAATTGCTTTGGCGACTCTCTGCGTTTTGGTATCCTTGAGGTCCATTTGCCTGAAGCCATTGCAGGCGAACCAGAAGTCTAAAGTATCGACGCATTTCTCTCGCTCCAGGAATGTCCTAAAAAGGTGAGCACCGTCCTGGTCCCCGAGGAGAGAGTGCAAAGACTTTGTCCACCGGGAAAGCGGCGAATCCGGGGAGGCACTCCCCTCTGGCTCCCCAAGACCATCCTCGTTCCTCCTCGCCGAGGAGCCCGGAGAGCCGAGCAGAACCGATTTGGGGGGATCCTGGGGTTTCATCATTGCGAGTTTGCCGGGGTAGCAGGGCGCCTCGCCCTCCTCCCCCGGCACCGGGGGTCGAGGAGCATCTTCTCTGAAACTACTGGCGATATGGTCCATAAGCGCCCGGCTCATGGCTCTGAAGGCAGCAGGAGAGAGCCTGTGTGTTGTTCGCCTCCTCTGAGCTTCTACTGTAATCTCCTCACTCTCTTATGTCAGCGGGGGAGCTTCTCTCGGGCTGCCCGTCTTCTCTCTGAAACACAAAGTATTGATCTAATCAAAACCAGATCCGCCCCAACTTCAAAGGGGGAGAGACGCAGTAAGAGTCTTTTCAGACCCTCGCTGACTTTTACAGAAGAAGACAGGCTAGTTCACAGAGAGGGAGAGAGAGGGAGAGGGGGAGAGAGAGAGAGAAATCAGAGAAAACGCTGCAGCAGCATTACATAAACAGCATGTCTTCATCTCTCGACCTGGAATGTGATCTCTGCCGAGCCGCTGTTGGATTGGACGCAAATTAACAAGAATTTAGCAGAGATTTCGCACATGCACTGTCGAGTGGAAAAACCACCTGAGCGATGCCTCAGCTGAATCTACACCATCCTCCTTTTCGATTACAACATGAGAAGTAGTGAACACACGTATGCCAAGCGGGGCTATGACCCGAACACCATTAATAAGTCATTAATCCTTCAAAATGCCACAGCATTACGCACGGACACGGCTTTATTAGCGCTTCCGGATCCATCACGCCTGATGTCAGGGTTATAGCCTGGATGCCTGCTGCAGAGCGCGAGCACATGTCCCTCTACCATCCCTGCCACTTTCTCATTTTCTGGCCAGTCATTTCTCTCCATCTCATCACAAGCGGCTAAATCACGTCAAATTGAGCCCCTCTGCGAGTACCTGTAGGACACCGATGTGGGACAAACTGGAAGAGATCGAAAAACGTGACCAACATAGTTAATAGAGTTCACTGGCTGCTGCCTTTGGTGTGCTAGCTGCTCGCGGAGCTTTAACGCGCTCAAGTGTTTAAGTCATCCACTATCTGTTGTTCCATTATCGCAGAGGTGATGAGCAGTTTGTTACAGATGATCGTCTCTGCACCCCAAAGCATCAGTGCTCCAACGGATCAGCGGCTGATACGCAACATTACAGATGTCACTTTGTTTCACTGACACACGGTTACAAGTGTTAAACTTGTCCGAGACAGGAGAGAAACGGATCCGGGCACAGCAACAACTCCAAATCTTTCTGTACTAACAGCAAGGGATACTTCTAAAATACTAATAATAAAAAGATAAGCAACTCTTTAAAATGATATCCCAGCCGACTACATTACAACCCCATTCACGTCAATACTGTCACACAGTCCAGAGTCTGTTAAAGTTTCTTTAATGTTGCATTTAAGGCAGAAAAAAACAAGCCCCCTTTAACGTCCAATCCCAAGTACGCTAAAGTCTCAGATCTTGTGGGGGAGGAATTCCACAAAAAGAAACCAGCACTTCTTAGAAATATCTGCTAAAATATGAAATCACACAAAAAGCCCCCAGAAAAAAAACGAAGGGAATGATACAGAAACGGTTCGACGCGTTTTTCTGGTCTTTGAACGGAAGAAAAGCGGGTCGTTTTCCCCTGAACGTTACTTCAAAGGCGAGTCAACAGCACATCAAAGGGAGCTCCAGTGGGGGCCAGTTTGAGGAGGCACACACACTCCAGTAACTTACCATCGATCCACGAGTTCTCGACTCAAATTAAACTCCAGTTGTTGGTTGTTTTATCCACAAAAAAGCGCGTATAATCCACAGTGCTCGTCTCCACGACGCGTCCACATACAGTCCGTTCAGGTTTGAGTCGGTTTGCGGAGAGAAAAATGCACTCGAGAGGAAAAAAATACCGCTTTTCTCCCTCCTCCTTTTCTCCTCCCTACGGTTTCAGGCTGCCATGCCGCACGGTAGGTCTCTCCTGCAGGCGACTCCAACACCAACTGAGCCGACAGGCTGGAGCAGCTCACTTCAAAGTAAGGAACCGACTGCCGGGTCCCGACAGCTGCATAAAAAACAATTCCAGCTTGATGCCTCCGAAAAAAGGAAAACAAGCGGCGGAGCTTCCCGGATGCGTTTCAGTCAATCTGGGTGAAACATATTTTAAAGGTTGCTCGGTTTATTTCCCGACCTGCTAGCTTTTTGCCACGTTTTACCAATCTTTTCCCAGATCACGAAGTTTTAACTACATAGTGAGGACCTTATCAAAGACAAGCAATCTTGAGCCAACTCCCCGAGGCTTTGGAGCGTCAGAAGTAACTGATCTGCCGCCCCAATAGCATTATCGCTACAATCCCTCTGTTGCTACATAAACTTTAAAGACGCAGGGATCTTTTCTTTTCAAGACCCGCATAGTTTTTGAGATTAATCCGCTGGAGTCCCGGGGATGCACAATGCATGCACCGGCGTGTATCAAATAGCTCGTCCATGTCCTCATATGAATTTTTGGTCACATAAGAAGACAATCTCCCGGTAGAATAATGAAACTATGATTTTTAATCCCCTTAAGGCACTATTTGGAAAGGATAGAGACACAGATGTGTCCCTCCTGCAGGATTCAGAGGCTTGCCGGAGCAAACTTCAGCGGGACAAAAGTTTTCTACATGAGGCTTACACCGTGCTATTTTAAATAAAGTCACTTAAACGATCCACAGACGTCATTTAGATACAACATGCTGCAATAGGAAATCAGATCACAGTGCTGTTATCACTCCACAGCTCCTACCAGTGGCTATAAGGGCACATACATGCATGCACGCCAGATTAAAACGTCTGTTCAGTGAGGATAAATTCCCTGACGGATGTTATCATATCACTTAAGCAGCAGAAGAAGTGCTCCTCTCCGCAGCTCTGACAGCTCCGCTTTGTGTGTGTGCGCCCTTTAACTGCACCATAGATAACATGTAAAAGGAGTGAAAAGCCCACAGACAGATCAGACATTCAATAAACATCCATTCAGGGGTCAGACTGTGAGGAGCTGTTTGGATGCAGACAGCAGCGGTCATTTTGGACACACTTTATTCACGCTGGACCGGCTACAGGCGGCGATGTTAATAGTGTTTATAGAACAGAGTCAACAGTGTTGTGGATCGGTCTTTAGTGTTCAAATGAGCCACCACAGGAGATCCTCTGTACAAGAGGACTGGCTATATTCTTGAAAGGGAGACAGTGGGTGTCTGTGTGTCCTTGTTCTCTCAGTGGACAGAGATTCAAAAAGTACAGTACAAAGACGACAAACACTTTGATCAGCCTGTTTGCTAAAGGTGCCGTGAAACTTTCTCCCTTGATACCTCGCTTCCCATCAAGGTTGATAAAAGAGGAAATTGCTCTTGAAGAGGCCATGATGACTAAGGGATTACTCATCATTCAAAGGCCACTTTATTGCGCTCACATCCTGCGCAAAAACATTCCCAATGTGTCTGCATCAAACTCGCCGTCCCACCAAAAGATGAACAGCACTGATTGACAGCAGGGGTACTCACACCCGAGGGGGTACTTCTGCAACTGCTCAGGGGCATGTGGAAGGCTTGGGTGACAGCACAGCTCATTTGGAAAAATAGAAATGTCAATTTTTATCAAAAATCAATCCACTTATTGAGTTAGCTGTTACACCACATGTCGAGAGAGCATGAAAACTAGTTAGCAAGTGAGCAGAGAAGCTGAAACCATGAGCTGAAAGTGACCGAAAAGGATGGATAAAAATGACGGATGAATGGTTGAAAATGCTAAAAGTAAGGGTAAAACAGTTGAAAGAAATGGCACTGGAGGAGTAGCCGACCTGAGTTCATCTGACAGAGCTGACAAGAAAGGTTGGAAACCACTGATGTACAGTAGATCTGACATCTGGAACCATGCCAGATGTGAGACACTCATGACTCAGAGTTAAAACAAGTCTGCACAAACACAGTTCCTTGTCTCATAAAAGCTCATCCACACAGTCCAGGTCTTTCCGTAGGTACACAGGTCATCTGGCTAATATACCGAGTGCTCGCCCGACAATGTCAGCCTTTGTTAACTTTGGAGGGCTGAGGCTGACCTCTGACAGTAAACACACCAGGGTGGAAGCCATCACCATGGCGATGGTGTGGACCCCCTGCCAGGACCAGGGGCCAGTTGAGCCCTCATGTCCTGCCTCGTCAACCCCCTCTATGGCTCATGGGAGGTCCCCATAGGTCGGGTCTTCCCTGCTGCCCCTCAGGAGCTGACCTCAGGTCTGTGACTGGCCTGAGACCAGGGGTGTCCTTGGCTCCTGGCCCTATAAAAAGACCCTTGAAAGGGGGCTTCAGGGGGGAGAGGTTATGGGGTGTAACTGTCTCTTGGTTTGGGAGAAGATATTATTACAGGGACAGGTCAAACTCAGCCTGACTACAAAGAGCCCCATGAATAGAGACTCATAAATCACATGTGAGCCCAATCGATTCTTTAATGCCACTGCTTCTTTTTTGCACGTGCACAAAATACACAAAGCAGCTTAATTTCCTACAGCGTCTGAAGTCATATTTGATGAAAAGCACCATCTAACGACTAAAGAGGACTACAGAGGTTTTTACGACTGTGTTATATGGTCTCCTGAGCAGCTTCGGCCCGTCGTAACTGCTACTGGCCACCTCAAGTGCAGTCTTAAACACTCAGAGTGTGTGTGTGCGTCTACCGGTGCTGTCCTCTCTGTGCTGCAGCTCTGTGATCAGTAACTGCTCTCAATTACAGTATTGTGTGCTGTTCCTTTCGGCTTGGGGTTAAACTCTTTGCAGACCCCTTTGAAGTGCTCATCCCTTTATCTCAAGCCAGAGCCAAGAATTTGGGGGGAGGACAATGGAAAATGAAACCAAGAGGGAAGCTTATGGCAATTATCAACCAGGGCCATGAGGAGGAAGTCAGCTCACACAGTCACAGAAAGAGAGAGAGCAGATAAAGAGAGCAGGAGACGGCCAATGTAGGACAGGGGGTTACTGTTTCAAGTTTGTTTGGTGTGTACACACCCCGGGCAACAACCGACTGCCGAGAGAGGAAATGGAGGCTACCTCTTCAAAGTAGGTGACAACAGGGGGACAATGGCCTCTGAAGGGAGCAAGGAGCTGATGAGAGGAGCTGCGGTGGAGGTGGGGGGTTACAGGGGGTCAAAACACAACACAAGCGAGGACCAAAGAGTGGCAGAAGAGGACGGGAGGAGAAGGATGGAGGAGAACGGAGGCAGAAGTGCTGTTGTCAGCAGAATCAAATGGCACGCAGAGAGCTGGGGAAGATACAATTAAAGTGTGGAGTTAAGACAGGCTTTGAAGTTGGACATGGTGCATAATACCCTTAAAAGTTAAGGAAGGGCAACAATTCGCCAGTTTGTTATGGGGCTGTTTTGAAAGAGGAAGAGGAGGGAAAAAAAGAGTGCAAGTGGTGGGAGGGTTTGTTTTTGAAAGGGTTCAGTTTGAGGGGAATGAAGTTGGATTTCAGGCGCCAATTGGCCCCAGAAGGATGTTTTTTTTTTTTTTTGCAAAACAGAGAATGTAAAGTGCAAGTGGGAGTCGGTGCCTACCTGTGCATTTTGATGATGGGGATGAGTGTGTGAAAGATGGAAGAAGGGAAAGAGAGATGTGTCAGACAGAGTGGAAAGAGAAGCGAGGCAGGTGAAAGAGAAAAAGACTAAGAGGAAAGAATGAGACATGAAATAGGTAGGGGATTGGTAGCGAAGGAAGGCAGAGAGGAAATAAAAGAGAGGCGAAAAGGGGGGGGGCTGTTGAAGGTTATTTATTGGTTTTTTTCCCTCGTTTTAATCCCATTTTGCGCTTGACTTTTAAGTCTACCAATGTATAGAAACAATGTCGGATGCACTGTCTAATCCCGTTTGGGCCATGAAGCTCACTCCACACTGACAGTAATGACTTTCATTTCCTCTGCTGCTCGCACTGAAGCACCATGCAGACACTTCACAGGCCGGACGCCACTGTTCCGCCATGCTTGACAGGACAGCGATCCGTCTCCGAATCAGTCTTAACCTGAACCCTGGGCTCCCTCACTCATCCTTAATCCATCGCTTTAACCCCATCTTCCTCTTTCCTGACTCAGGAGTCACAGGGTTCCCAGACTGGTAAGGTGATTAACTCGCTCGTCCATTCAACAGATGCCAGATTTTTTATCTCCTTCCCCGCTTCCTGTTCCTCCATTAGAGGGGTGTGACGCTTCAACAGCGTGAGCAACATGGCAACAGATCTGATGTCTACACAAATGCAGATAAATATGAAATGCCATTCATGTCACATGCTTGTCATTAACACCGAATCACCAAATCAAGAGAGACATATCTCTAAGTGAAGGCAATTTGTTTATGCCAGCAGGTAAAGATTCTTCAGAACAGATCATGTGACAGTCATACACATAATTTAAGACCACCTTCAGGCCAGTAGCTACAGCCACAAGTCCAAAAACAGTTGTGTAAAGCAGAAATGAAACAGCATGTGATCATTTGCTGAGCCTGTTTGACATACACTCAATTGAAAACAGCACAAAGACAATAGATTTAATGTTTCACCTCATCAGCTTCATTGATTTTTGTGCTTATTGTAAAATTGATGCCAGCAACATGTTTCAAACAAGTTGGGACGGGGGCAACAAAAGACTTCCAAAGACCGTGTGGAACTTTCCACAGGTAAACAGGTTCATTTAGCGAGGATGGAGCGACGTTCACCACTTTGTGAACACATGATTGTATAAAGGATGTTACTACGTGGGCTCAGGAACACTTTGTCGGTGAAAACAGTTTGTTTTTTGGATTCATGGTTGTAAGATTTGACTGTTTTTAGGCATAAATGTGATTAAACAAAGGTAATTCAGCATTCTCCACCACATATGCAGAGGTGTCAGTGTGGAGAAGACTCTCAAACAGTGTTTAATCACCATAATGTTGGAAGATAAAGCAGCACATGTGAAAAGTTAAATGTATGAATAATAACATGTTTTTTGGTGTGTTTAGACTGAACGCAGCAATTTCAGTGCTGGTGTGATTGTATGTAAAGTCAATGCAAAGACACAACTGTGCACAAACAGACTGAGACAGCGAAGTGTCAGTGAGCTGAAGACCAGCAGTTAGACTTTTAACATATTTTAAATGATCTACTTTGGAAAATGTATTTATTTTTAATTAAGATCCTTTTAAGATCTTAATTAAGATCAAAAAGGAGAAAAGATGTCCACTTTATCTGCATAGTACTGCATAGTCTACTCACCCATTACCACTTCTGGTGGAAAGATTTTTGTATATTAATAAAAGAGGCTGAGGGAGATAAATGGAAAGAGTGAGACGGAGATACCAGACAGAGACACAGGGCAAGCGATACAGACAAACCTCCCACACCGTCTTGAGTGCAGGGTCTTCTGTCCCTCTGTTCAGCCCACACTCTCAGCCCAGACGGCAGATTCATGCCACAATCACACAAACACAACCTGCTGTGCCTTCTTCACTGAGGCTGTATAGCTTCTAACCCACTTGTTCTCAAATCACGCAGCTGCATATCCTTTTCACAGCTCTTGTTGTGTTTGAGTGACAGGGCCGGGGAAAAAAGGAAAAAAAAATCACTGCCATAAATACCGTACCAACAAAGAGAAGAACGATACAAGCTCGGAAGAGAGACAAAGGCAGAGAAGGCAGAAAACATGATGGAAGACATCAGTGTGTGTGAGGAGTGTTGGCGATAAACAGGTTTATTTATGCGAGCAGCGTACAGCAGCCAAACACAGGCCTCCTAGGGTCTGACTCAGAATACAGCGCTATAAAAAGCTCCAGTGGCACACGCAAACACACACGTACAATGACTTTGTCAATCACACGCTGATGTACAGTCAATCCCAGAGGCCTGTCACAAGCACACGTGTGAATCGAGTACGAGGCAGAGAAGAGAGGCACTGAATGACTTCGAATCACCCTCCTCTACAACCGATTAGAAACGACTGCTGGCCTTTAAATTCACGTCCTCGAATGACCTCTCTGATAGCCTGCTGGAATAAACTGCTTAAAAACAAGCTGGTTTGAAGTTCAGCTGTACAGCGACTTAAAGAGGATACGCAGTTGCTCTAGATTTCCGACTTATGAGCCTGTTTTTACCGTGCATTTTGAGACTGTGCAGCGGTTTTTAAACGGCCCTTTGTGCACTCATGTCATGAACACTAATTCCACATTAACAAGCGTGATACAGCGCAGCAGCTGTGAGCGCTAGCATGAAGCGAGGTGATGGTGGAAACCTTGGGAGCTCCCCGACTGCCCTTTGCTGTTGTCACACAACAGTCCACTGTCTGATGTGGAGATAACTGAGAGGAAGCGAGGGCTTTGATCCTTAATGGGGCAATGTCGGCTGTGTGGAAATGACATTCATGGCTTGTATTTACACAAGCACAATTAGGGAGGTTTATGTTGGTGGTAGACAATCAATTAGGGTGAAACTATGTCAGAGTAATAACACAGATTAAAGGAAAGGTTATAGCCGGAGCCAGTTTGGGTAAATTTGCAAAATAGGGGCCTCTGTAACAAATGTTTCCAACAATGTTCAAACCCAGAGAAATCTGCCATTTTAATAATAATTCAAGGTGCGTTTCATTTGGTCGCCTGTCAATTACGAATGGGACTGAACGTAACGTGAATAAAATGTTACTACACCTCGTCTGTGAACATTTCTGCTTGAATCACGTCAGTCATGGTTGTTTAACAGTGAAGACGACAACCTTGTGATCCCGTGCTACGTCATCAAACTACGTCTTTTGCTTTCATTGCTGACTGAGAGACCCCTAGTGGCAGAAACTTCACACTGCGGGACCAAATGCAACTTTTGAAAACAGACCATCCAGCAACCATGTCAATCACTATCACGGGCGTGTACGTGCGGACGTGAGAAAGAGGCATGCTTCAAACTCCTTCCTTCAGCTTTTCATTCTTCACACTACTACTTCCGTCACTTTTCACATGCATAAATAAATGGAACACCGTGAATGCCTTTGAGGGGAGACCGTCCAAGAGTTTCTGCTATTTAACCCCAGAGATATAGCTGATAATGTAGATCGCTTAAAAGCGAGAGTTACTCACCTGATAAATAGCAGGTGTGCCAGCTGATTGGTGCATCCATTGTAGGCCTAAATTGGAGGATAGAACATCAACACATACTGACACCCAAAGCTGTCAATATCAGGTAAACAACTTTTATACCACAGCTGAAGAAATGTTCATATCTCTGTGGTTTTATATATTGTTCTTACATTATTGTCTTTTTCAATTTAGAGATGCAACTGAGCAGTCTGGTATTTTCTAGCTGTTGGCTCCTGACGCCTCTACCTGCTCCTGTAGTAGTAAGTAAAACCGAACCCGTGAAACAGAAAATCTGCGCACTTATTGGACTTTTCCACCTCACCTGAGTGTTCAGAATACTTTTGCCTTTTGACACAGTTGGATGACACGCACTTTCTCGTTTGTTTTAAGTGTGGAGCACTACTGTAATGACATACAGTGCATGAAAAAAATGTCACACATACCTCCTTGCATATACACAAGTGCACATGCACTTATGATGCTATGTTGCAATGGTTATGAATCCTCGGTGCACTTCTTCCAGAAACAACAGACTCTACAAAGGCTTCGTGCTGAAAGACAAAATTCCTGTTTCTCAGATGTCGGTCTGACAGTCCTCTCTCCTTTCGTCTCTCTTTTTTTTGTTTCTTCTTTCTCTCTCTCTCCCTGCCTGGGCAGCAGAATCAGCACATCAAATAAACACAGAGAGGGGTATAGTGTTTCGTTTGGAGACAGCGGAACAGGTCACGGACAATGGGAACACATGGAAATGCGTGAACTGCGGGTGTAAAAAGAAAAGCAATTCCAATGCAAATAAGTGCGGGGGCCTCTTTGAAATCAAATCTGATTTTGGAATTTAATAATTCCTCCAAACTGGTTTCCAGGAAAAATCTGGATTCTTTTGAAATGATCAGTATGCAAGCCCGTGCATTCCTCACCTACCAGAGACACGAAATACCAATGAATGGGGGCTCATTATGAAGCCCATCCTTGGTCCACCAAATGTTATTATCATCATAAAACCTCCACACTCTGGAGACACTGGAGGAGACATGGAGACATGGCGGCCGTTTCATGGACTCCAGTGTCTGAGTCATTCAGCTTGGGTTTGAGTGGAGCCGTCGGTAAAACACAAAGTGGTGGCGGAGGCAGAAACAGTGAGTCCAAGGACTGTAGCGCTTGGCCTGAGGTTCAAACAATCGACTCGCTGCGCTCTTTATCTGAACCAACCACAAACCCCCAGCTACTCTTTACAGTTCAAATGGGGGCTTGAGCAGAAAGGCAATGCTTAATAGCGATGGGGGAGATGGGAATTCAAGGTCTTTGACTTTAGTGTAAAGTTACAGAGCTAATCTTGGTTAACATGCATGTTGTGGTCATTTTAAAAAGAAGGGCTACAGCGCGAATTCCCCTAATTGAGGACTTAATCATGAGGTATTTGAAGAAGATGAAAAATGTGCTCAGAAAGAAAAAAAGCATGACAACAGAAAGTGATGAAAATCCTTTTTATTAAAAGATGATGGATTTTGGTAAGAATGTGACAATTGATATCAAATATCAATAGCAATAATGCCAACTTAATGATATATATATATAAAAAAAATAACAACATAACCAGCTGTGAACATAAAAATATCATTTTTTCCAACAAGACAGAGCAAAAGTAAAATCTGACAATGAATAAATAGTTCATGTGTTAGTAAAATCATGAGAGACCACAGCACTTCAAACTAAAAGATGACTGGTCCAGTGGGATCACAGGTGTGTAAAATACTTAAACAGTTAGTAATGCTCACATCTGATTGGACGTCTTATCCTTCATATCCTGCTGGAGGGTCAGGCTGTTGTTCTTCTCTGGTCACCTGCACAGAAAGAGTTGGCTTAAACCAGCATAAAACCATTAAACTGACATTATAATACATGTGCACTGACATTAAAGAATATCACGTTTGAACTAACTCTCTCTGGTTGACTGTTCATTTGAGATCCTCAACGTCTCTGCCACTTTAAGTTGCGAGGTGGAGTACAGTGAAATAACTGGTTATTTACTGTGATGTGTGTGACTGACAGTCCTGAGAGATGTTTGCAGAGATGTGAGCGGCAGCGTCGTTTGACAAGGCCTCTTATCACTGCAGATGTATAGATGCTTTTCATAAAGACATAAATGCTTCTTACAGTATGATGGATGGGAGGCAAATGAAAGCCCTCAGGACTGGAAGCTGTCATAGGCAAAGACAAGATCTGCACCATTAATAGTGCACTACAAAGTACACTGCAAGCCGATGAGCAATTCTGAATGTTCATACTTTACTACACTCACCACCTGAAGTACAATAAGGCACACACATACATGCATTGTACTCTACAGAGGTATAAACTTCCATGTGAACTCTGCACAGGCACGTATGCACACACATTTCGTTACAAGATAAACAATCATGCTAACCTCCTGCTGCGACAGGCATCCAGGTCTTCCTGTAGCAAAGAGGCTCTCTTCTGAAGGAAGTTAACCTGCAGCACAGACAGACAATGCAACATTTGGCACAGAGCAATCTTGAAAAAAGACTCACTCTGATTAGCGGTGTAGTCAGAAACTTGAAGTGGAGAAGGTAAGATGGCTTTGGGTCAATTGTGCTTTTGGGTGGAGGGGGTGAGCGAAGTGGAAGAAAGGCTTGGTTGTTGAGTCCAGGGGTCAGGACAGCAGGGGTTGGGGGTCAGGAGATTAGGGCAGCGGGGTTAAGGCGCATAGGGACAGAGGCAAGATTATGAGCCAGGTTAGTTGAGGTTAGGGCACTGCAAGAGGAGGCAGCGCCATTCTTTTGTTTGGCTACAAAGTGTGAGTTTATTTATGAAGTGTCTTTGGCTGAAGTGAAAATAAATCCCATCTACATTTACACGGCATCTAGAGCCTGGCAGAATAATCACGGCTCCAAAAGAATCCTTATTGTTCTGGGACTACCGTACTGGAGCCGAGGGTACATTCCTTTCTGTGGGGGAGACCTCAGGAAAGTTCTAGCATTTCATTTGGCACTTCACAGTGGCGAAGTGTATGCAAAACCCCACCGAAATGTGGTCGGATGCCTCTGGAGACATGCAAGCTCTCCCCACCTTTTTTTCACTATGTAAAAATAATGCACTTTAATGTGCAAAACCCAAGACGTCGTCAATGAGAGGAGAGACCACTCTGGTCACGAATTACATCTTATAAACATATCCGAACACAGAGCTGTGGTCTGTGCGCTGAAATGGGATCTTGGTAGGCCTATTTGAACAAGGCAGGGGTTTATGATGAGCTCCTTTTGCAAACAATGCATGGTCCTATCATCATTACAGAACATCCTATTTTGTTCACACTGTAAAAGCTACAAAATGACTGATTCACTGTCAAAATGGACCCAATGATATTAGCAAGAGAAAGCTTGGAGGAACAACATGGTTATATGAATGAGGCAAGGGGAGGGGTGACTGTGTGATCTGATGGGGAGACGAGAGGACATTAAGTTTCCTAAAGAGGACTGGAAGGACAAGACAAACGCAATGTCTGCATTGTCTAGATCTGCTCTATATGAATGGCAATGCAACATGACGTCATATGGATGACGTCATGTTGCATTGCAGTAAAAGTTGAGTGAGGTTAAACTTTTTTTTTGCCGGATGACCCAGTGTTGTTTTGCTGGAGCCCCCTGAGTTTGCTCCTCCTCTGGACCAATGGACAGGTGGTTTTATTATGTTATCATGTTTAAAACTAGAATGCTAAAATGCAGATGTACGCAAAAATGTAGATGTATTTAAAAGGGCGTGTGTTAATGAGAGAGAAAAAGACAGGAGGAGCATTTTTCAGGTTGAAAGGGAGCACATTAGCCCCCAGACAATTTTTAACATGCTTGAAACTAAAGTCACCAGATTGAATATGTCAGCATGTTTGTTCTAGTCCTGCCTGCATCTGATCTGCATCTGGCAAGCAGTCAATTCTCACCTGAGCTTTCAGAGAAGTGATGGTGTCCTCCAGTTCCTGTCTGAGCTCTGCTGGCATCAAACCTTTGATCTTCCCCTCGTACTCCTGACGCACCACAGTCACCTGAGAAGACAGAGGCAGGACAAGCGGTGTCACTTCATTTAGAAAGAACACCTGAACAAATCCACGTTACACGTCAGTTATTCAACCGTCTAATGAATGCATATGCATTATCCACGCACACACAAAAACACCTGCAGAGCCAACAAACCTTAAAATATGCAATCTTCATCTGGATTCAAATCATCTTTATGAATTAAAAATATTTTTCTTTATGTTTACACCATTAAAGGCTGTTCAATCGTGAGGAAAAAGGCTCAGCAAACTAATATTAATAACTGCTGAATAAGTGCTTCCACTACCCATTCATATACACACTCACATGTGTGCACTTACAGACGTGGCGCCCAAATGAACAGCTCCCTTGAAGGAGAGACACACACACACACACACACACACACACACACACACACACACACACACACACACACACACACACACACACACACACACACGCAGACAGTGGGTATCCCCTCTTTATTCATGGCTCGGAGTATTCCCTTGCTCTTCACAGCTCCTTCACATCTCCACAGGGGGTCCACAGACTGGCATGACTCTCTCTGCATAACACCCCCTACTGGCTGCTGATGACTGCATCCAGATCTGACACAATGCATTTATGGGCCTGTTACACAGCTGGGTTTGGAAGAGGACAGGGCCACGGTGGAGGGCAGAACACATCAAACGCAGCAGCAGCTCAATAGCTTGCTAGCTAGCTAGCTCCACTGGGGAGGACTGGAGGAAGTCTGTCTGGGGCTAAATTACACTCCACTAAACCAGAGTCTGATTATAGAAGTTGAAAAGGGTTTGGTTAGCGCAACCCCCCTCCGTTTACCCACAAACACACATGAATGGACGCACACACACATATACAGACATGCGCACACACCAACACACATGCATGCACAAAGACAGAGCTTTTACAGTACTGTAAAAGCATTTACAGCATTTTGAAAAGAGTTGCTGAATCAATTAATCCAGAGCTCGATGAATAGTTTAACAGAGCTCGAGGAATCGACGGGGGCTGTGAAAAGCAACAGTTTTCACCCACATACTTCAAGGTGTAACCAGGGGAGAGTCTGAGCATTTCAAGCGGCCATAATGTCTTTGACAGAGCCGAAGTCCAGCGAACATTAAGAAAATCCCCACGCACCCCAACCTCGCCTCTCACCAGTCCGGTCTTTCAAGTGAAGGGAGCGTGAATGAGGTGAGGTGAGGGGGAGGGAGAAAGATTGGTTTTCCTAAAATAATTTTCCTGTTGTGGATTTAACTGATTGTTCTGGCTTTGGCTAATTAATCTTCCTGGGCACAATGAAAGGGATTGGGAAGCACTTCAAAGCAACCTCCAGTATAAATGATCCCAACATGAAGCAGCTCACTTTGTCTCAGCGCAGTGTGCAGTAGATTAGTCTGCCACAACTTTGCCAAATTTTTCAGGCTCCTTCTGCCCTATTCATTTTGAAGTGTTGGGACACTAATATTGGGTCGCGAGTCCATCAGTTTACAGAAATGTGTCTTTTTCCTCCCCGTGTGAGAATGAAGCTGAGGATAATTTGAGAGTGACGGGTTCCAGAAGCTTTAATTTGAATGTCCAGGAGTTAAAAAATCAGCTGAAGCTACGGGATTGCAGATTTTCAAAAAAGTCTATCTATCTATAGCAACTTCTGTAGTCATAACAAAATGGCAAGCCAAGACAAAACACACTCCACTACCTCAGACCGAAGCAATAAACAATGGCTGAATAAACACATCCCTTACCAACCACTCTGAATATAAGTCTAGATTCTTCAAAAGCCACGCTCCTTAGTTTTGCATTCTTGGTTCATGTATGGTGCAGTCACCACAGCAATGAGAGATCCGCTCTGCCTAAATTACAAGCTCCTTTGTGGCAATGCTGTCTCCATTTTCCTCCCCATACATTAGAATGGGCAAGGCTACAACAGCGTATTCACCGGGACTCACAGAGAGCAACAAGGACGACTGGATACTGTACATACAGTCGTAAGGCTGATCAAACCAGACAAGCCACGAACGTTTGCTTTAGAAACGACGACAGAGGGAAGCCCGAACTAGAACTAATGTATCATGTGATACAATAAGGTTGGCTATCTGGCATCTGTCCTAATGACTTTGTTGTCGACTGCACTGAATGTCTGGTGTGGCCGTTGGTGTGAGACAGAAAAGCACAATAAAATACCACTTATCATTATATTTCATGGCTGTGTTGTAAAAGTTGTATTGTTCTTATCATAAAATAAGCTTTGCTTTGGCGTTATTGTATCATATATAAATAACGCATGTAAATTAGTTGACTTGCTGTACATTTACATTAGTGAAAAGCAGCAGAGTGCACAGCTCCAGATCTTGAACAGTGTATTGGGTGGACAGTTGGGGGGCAAAGATCAAAATAAACAGGACACCAGCACTGACAGATGAATAACCCTCTTTTTTTATTGTGGGCAAACAATAAATAACAACAGTAGCAATAAATGTATTGGCCACAATAAATCGGAGGACTACTCATGTGCGAGTGCCGGTGTTCTGTTTGTTTTGTACTGTAAATCTACGTAAACCTGAATGCATACGACACAGATTTCTCCTCTGGCTGCACAATAGCAGACCAAAGCACTTGCAATCACATCTTTCCACAGCATGTCTAACTAAAGCTTTGCCATAGTTTACTATGCAATGTGTGTGGGTGGAAGCAGCAGCCTTTTTCTTTTTTATAACAACATCTTCTGTTGTGGAAACGTATGCTAGGCTAACAGATACAGAAAAAAGTACCAATTCAAATTTCTGGCTTGTCTGTGTCTCTCAATGGCATTAAAATTCAAAACAGGAGCATCGCTCAAACTCCCCAAAGATGTCTGACTACTGAGAGACATTGTTCCTTCAGCTTTGCATCCTCGCGCCTCTTCCAAGTTCCCTCCTCTCACATCTCTATTTTTCTTCACGAAAACATTTTTCTCCTCTTTCAACATCTTTTTACAGCAAAGGCATGTTTGTTTTTCTGACAGGTGGCAGGAGGCATGTGACGGCATCTCGAGACAAGAAAAAAAAAAAAAAAAAAAAAGTCCTCACCATTAGGACAGATGTCGGGTGCCTTTGAACAATACTGTTGATCAAACCTTCCATGAGGTTTTGGTCATTGACGGACTCCAGATGACAGTGAGCGGGAAAGAAAAGAGAAGGGGGGAAACACAGAGGGGGGGAGTGAGCCACTGCTTCCCAAAGCAATGAAAAGGGACTTTGACTTTCTGGAGAAAAATCAGGTTTCATCTCCACAGCTCTTTTTAAAAAGAGATTTTGTTTGTTCCTGATGAAGCGTGATTCTCTAGTTTTGAAGACTGCGAGGAGCGGCAGTCGTTTTCCCCTCCCAGTCATCTTAAAATGACAACATTTCATCTATATATAGTCTTTAGATTGTGGTTTTGACTTTCCCTTGCGTTTGGTACTGTCACATGGCGTGGTTTTTGACAGCTGCCAGCAGAAAGGAACAAGCCCTCAACACTTTCAACGTTCAAATGAAGTTTGTCACATCGTTGGGAAGCTTGATGTATGCTAATGAAGTTGAGGTGTGTGTGTGTGTGTGTGTGTACAGGCTTGCGTGGGACAGGTTGGGGGGTGAGTAGCTGCTGGAAATACATTTTTGATATACCCCCCTTGTTCCAAAGTGACAAAAACCTTGTCAGGAACAAGAGGGTACATCAAAAATGACGCCACTCACAAAGTTTGCACCTCCACATCCACTGAATTGGCAGTCAGAGAGTTCACCAAGGAACGATTTGAATTCAAAAACGCTTTGCTGCGAGAGGGAAAAAAGAAACCCCTTCACAAAAGTGAAAAAAAGGAGGGAAAAGGCAGGAGGAGATTAGAAGTGGCTACAGATCTGAGTGAAGTTGTTACAACTACGGGATGGATTGGTACCTGCTGATGTAATGTGCCTCAACAAAAACAGCACAGAGGAAAATGAGTGAGCCTACAGAAGCGAAGCGAAGCTCGACTCCTCTGCATTTTTATGTATGCACCAATCCTGAAAACAACTACAGAAATGATTTATTTTTTATTTTACCATGTTCCCATGATGCAGAAGAATACATCTCTGAAACTTGTACAGTTCACCATGCCCACTGTCTCATTATGTATTTATCCAAAGAGCTGTACTCTTCAACATTCAGCTCCTCTCTTCAAGGAGAATTGAACCACACAGTGAGCTGCTGATCCACCATTTTAGAGTGGGGGAGCCTGCGAGGGCCCTGCAAGTGTAAGGCAAGCAACATCTGTGTGAAGTCTGGGCAGAAAGGCTGTTTTTGCATGTGAGGGATCAGATTACAAAGACAAGTCTTGGCAGATAAATGAGGGCAATATTAGTATGAGGAGACAGAATGGAGGTTTCTTATCATACGCAAAGAACAATGCATGCATGAACCAGTGTGCACACGCGAATGCAGATGCACATGTGATGTCACACACGCACCACTGAAAAACATACAGTAGGGGGGCAGTTTGTCTACTGACACCATGCACACACTTGACCTTAGGTGAGAGCAGGGTAGAAGGCTGGAGTAAATAAGTGATTCAGACAGGGAGTAGAACTGTGACTTGTTGGCAGAGGAAAGGGATGTTCATACACACCCACACACACATGTAACTCTGAGCAAGACACTGTGAACCTGCTGACCTCAACTAAGGGACAGTGACAATAGGAGATATTAACTGTGCAATGTCAGGAGAGGGACGATGTTAGGCACAGGTAAAACAACATCAACCAACACTGATCCATCAATGCAACCAGCAGACTCCAGTGACCAAGAAGAATAGCACCAATCAGAGTTCACAGCACACATTTACAGCGAGGACTGAGCACCTCTGATCACTGATAAGTGAAGGATCTATAAAATGAGCATAATTTAACCACATGGACTAAATGAAGAACTGTTTCTAGAATGGTTGAAGAGATTACCATCTTGTTTTCTATGATGTTTCTATAATGTTTTCTTGGTAATTTGATGATTTATAGTGTGTTAAGGCATTGACTTGAACCTGTGCATCCTATGAGACACAGCTATAAGCTGGGTGCAGACATTTTAAACGTCTGCCTCTCCTTACTCCGATGAAGACCTAATGTTTATGTTGAAAAATTAGTTGCTGCCCCTTAAAACTCTTACTACAGTCGTGCGCTTCAGATGTCATCTTTCCAGATCCTGCCTCGGCTGTCCAATCTGTTGAGGCATCGCTTTTAGCTCCGACTTGGCTGATGTATCGAGATTCCTTCATTCTTATTCGACTATGGCACACTTCCTGTTTGTGTCTTTGCTGCCAACTTTGACATAGCAGCACAATCTGTGATAAATTAGTGAAATGTGTTTGTGGCAGAGAATCAAGAACTCAAGTACCTAAAATTGATACCAAATGCTTAGTCAGATTCGTAGTCTTGTTTACTCATTCTTTGCTTCAACATATTGCCTGATTTAAATCCTAATGTTGCTGATTTTGTACCAGAATACAGCACTTTTGGTATCAGTATCAGCACACAGTAGCATCTCCTTGTTACTGAGAGAGATCAAAAATGTGTAAACTTATATAAATAAATAATCAATGTTAGTGCACACAGTAGCGCTCAGCAGCACCTCTTTGTTTTTGGTATCCATGAATATTTATTCAACACAAATGTTTTGCTCACTAGAACAGACAAAAATATTTGAAAATTAAAAACGTGCATTGTCTCTGACGTGTCTGCAGGTGAGATAATTTCTCAGGTTAATGCAATCATGCAGTAATACCAATAAAAAAACACAAATGAAAAGCTAAAAAAAGGTAGAGCCATGCCCTTGTCCACACAGTGATGTGACATTACACCAGGCAGGTTCAGGGGTTGGCTCCTCCTAAGTAATAGGAAACAACGTGCAGCGCCTCTGGGACTGGGTCACTGACCAACGACTTCTAAAAACCACTGACCCCTTTCTGCAGATTTATGATGGCCAGACACTGAGGTGTGTGACGAGTGTGTGAAGTGTGTACAAGGGTCAGTGGGCGGATCAGAGGGGACATGAGAGAATGAATGCCTTTGGTGTACATACCAGCGTACAAAGAACAGCCTCCTGTGTGAGTGTAGTCATTAGTGCTTTCTTCTCTGTGTGTGTCAAGGTCAAAACAGAGCCTGATTACAGGGCATTCTGGAGAGCCATGGGGAGTGTGTGTGCGGGTGTGTGTGCACACAGGCTTCCCTCTGAACACAGGCGGTGGTGGCATTCCTGGCCCTAGGCGCTGGCTCTTGAAGCCAAATCTCAAGGAATTTGGGAAATGTGCAAGGGGGCATATCTTTGGCTCTGAACAGGAGAATGAGAGATGGTACAGTGATGAGGGGAGGGCATAAAGGAGTCATTTTTTTTTTTGTCTTTTGTAGCCCCCTGCAGGGTCTGGTAAGGATGACAGCTGAGCGGTGAGGGGCTACGGACATCAGGTGACGGGGCAAGCAAGAACCCAAAAGAGGATGACTTGATTAATAAGTAGTTACACAGAGGTGGCAAGAAGCAAAAAGAAATGTGATGAAAAGGCTGAGGGCGGCGGGCTGAAAAACGCTGGGCAGAGAGAGAGTGATGCAACGGTAATGAGCAAATGAGTTGAGTAAGAGACAGCCTGCCGCTCTTGTACATGCCTGACAAGCATGAAAAAGAGACAGCGTGAGACGGAGAGCAAGAAAGCGACTGTATTACCTTCTCCTCAGTCTCCAGCTCTTTGCTAAGCAGCTTCTTCTCTGAGCAGTGCAGCTGCCTCTGTAGACTTTCCACCTTTTCCTGCAGAGCCTGGGGGAGGGGAGAGACAGTCAGTGTCGTCGGCTGACTGACGGGGGAAAAGGAAAAGCAACTTGAAATCAGTGTGGTGTAATGTGTAATGGACGCACAGTGATGTACACTAATCTACACTTAAATATGGGTTGACGGGAGACAGACTGAAAGTGAATGAGAGGAGAGGAACTGAGAGCGATCAAGACAGACATAGAGAGAAAATACTCAAGACACAGAAAACAGGACATGGGGACAGTGAGGAGAGATGCTGCCTGTGATTAGTCTTTTGCGTGTTAAAAGGCTAATAATAAAGTCATGACAGTAATTACCGGCAAGCTGGCCTCATTAAGCCCAAACTCATTTCTAGACAAGGGCATACAGAAAGAGAGACTTGCTCACTCAGGAAATGAGCAAACTCTCAATGCTTTTGTAAAGTTGCATTCCTTTAAAAAAATTATTTCTTTAGAGGTAATAAGAGAGATGTGCTGTATCATTTAGCGGATAAGAATCCAACTCACATGTACTGCAATGCCTGAGTTGATCACATTTCCCCACAGGGTGCCAATGAAGAATTTAATCTATTTTGCTTTCTAAGATTCGGGCAAGAAAGAAAAAAAGGAAAGTCACTCTGTGTGTGTGTGTGTGTGTGTGTGTATGTGTGTGTGTGTGTGTGTGTGTATGTGTGTGTGTGTGTGCTGTAAGTGATAGCAGTGGAAAGAAAGGCAAAGTTCCCGTATGCGATGCAGAACCAGATGTTTTGAGTGCACATGTGGACGCTTCGTCTTTGATTAGTCTGTATGAAAAGCAGAGAGAGTGACGTGCACGCACACACACCTGAAAATAAAAGCGCACACATGCCTTTACACTACGACCACACGTACACACGCATGCACACATAATGCCTCTAACAAGTGTACTGGCTACCATCAATATCCTGAGCGTCTCTCCACAGCGGAGTTGAGTGAGGGGGCCAGGTGTTGCCTCATTGATTCTGAGAGCTGAGGGAAACACAGTCCAGGTGATAGGCATGACCGGCCTGATCTACAACCCACCACACTGACATAAATCACACATGGACTGTTAGGCTTCAGGGCCAGGTTGAACTTCTGGGGAGCAACGTTCTGAGAACTGCCAACTAAAAAAAAAGGTGCAACACAAAAACACAGCTGAAACTTTTGTTGCCAGTCAGATTGTGAGATACAGCAGCTAAAAGTCATTTTTTGACATGTAATGATTTTCCTTTAATAATTCGAAACGTCAAGTCTGCAGCACGGTGCGAATCCACACCTGAGCCGTAATGATGCAGGCGAATCAACTTTATTTGCGGTGGCTAATCTGGGCCTCTGGCAGAGGGAGTTCTCTACGTTACTCGACTATCATGATTGTGGAGAATGTTGAGGTCAGTTTCAGCTCTGCAGCATGAAAGGCAGCTGGTTTCCAGCGTGCTGATCCTATTAATCAGGGTATTTCTTAGCCAGTCACGATCCCATCACAGCCCACATCTCCATCCAGTGCCATCCCTTGCCTTCGATTTCATCATTTCATTTTGTTTATTGGTGAATCAAAAGGCTCGATGACACTTGAGAAGCATTTTTAGTGCGGTTGACACCATTTACACGAGTTTTCTGATTGTATGGACCAAAGGATGTGAGTGTAAGATTTCTTCCGTCTTTTTTGGAGGTTTTCCTTGTTGAGGGTCAAAGGATGGCGAGTATCACAGGATGTTGTAGTCTGCTGATGTTCATGCTCGTATTTTCTGATTTTACAGTTAATTTTAGCACACGCACACAAATATTAAATTACTGTACTGTTCTTAACAGTGTTTCTTGTTGTGTATCAGTGGATTATCTAGCTGGTACTTCCACGCACATAAAAAGCTGCAGTTCTTACCCTTCCTCCCTCAAACACTTAAACACCTACATCCGTCTTTTTAGGCAGTAGTACAGCTGACATAGATGATGCGAGACCCTGACAAACTACCACCACCACCCCCACCCCCCCCTTTCTAAACCCACTTCTAATTCCCCGCACTGTGACACAGCATCTCTGAACCAGGTTTTCCGGTAAGTAAAGCTGACTAGTGGGCCTCACTGGTGACGCGTTTGCCTCTTTCATGTGGGTTCTGTATCTGATGTGCTCAAAACAACTCTGTTCAAGTTCAACAATTGTCGCTTCATTAATAGAATCATACGGGATGATTTTTCTGATGAATGAAAACACTTTGTGAGTCAGAAAGAGCCTCAGAAATATTTAGTCATTATCACTGTCAGACATGACAGTTGTATTGTACAGTATTGAGGGCTGTTTTTAGGCATAGAGCAACAGATATCGCACTAACGCTGACAGGCACAGATATTAATTCATGAAAAAGACTACTGAAAACAATAAAACAAAACATGAAGTGAACAATGGAGACACCTGTGAGCACCTGCACAGCCCTCCTGATACACTGTGAACACCAGTGTCTGACTTTGACTTTAATCCAGTGCTAGACCTCAAACAACAATGAACAGCTGTTTCTCAATATTGATCTATTCTGTATATATACACAGACACATCTATTACAGGCACACACGTAAACACCCAAGATGTTGGTTGTTTCTATAGTATTTAGTGTGTGAAGGTGTGTGAATGACCATGTGTAGAGGAACCTGCTTAAGTGTCTCCAGATGCACAGAGCGATATGGTCTTTATCAGCCATGCAGACTGAGATCATTGCGAACAGGCCAGGAAGAGGGGGAAATCAGATTTCCTTGGGGCAGGGGGGGAGAGGGGAGTGAGAGGAGAATGAAAGAGAAAGGTATATGAAGGAGCAAAAAGCAAACAACATGCAAAGCAAGAGGCTTGAGAAGATAAGACAGAAATGTGATATGAGAAAGAGAGAAAGAAGTCCAGAAAGGTGAGAGACAGCAAAATAGTGAGGAAGAGGGGAGGGACATGAAGGACAAAAACACGTAGCTGGAGTGAGGAGATGGGGCAGCGGTGTACCTCTGCTGCACAGTCCCACAGTCGGGGAAGCTTGAAGGCCTCTCTCACCTCTCCATCAGCAATGCGCCTCTGCCTTTCATTCCAAACTTTGGCTCAAAGGATTAGCGAGGCACACGCGCACGCAAGCACCAACAAACACCGCTCAGAGCAATCCATGCAGGTATAGGCATGCATTAATATTAACAGCAAAAGTTCTAAAAATGTGAGTGCTACACTCAGTCAAATGAATGTGCAATTCCACTGTTGTATGCACACAAACACATACACACACACACACAGGCGCACAGACACACCAACCACTGAGTCATCTTTCCTGGGTGGTCCTCCTGCGCAGATAAGGCAAGCATGTTTCCCTAGGGTGAAGTAAAAGCAACAGAGGGCAGGAAAAAAAGCAAAGAAGAAAGAAGGGAGGGAATAGTGGGAGGAGGAAAAAAGGCCAGGGGCCTCTTTAAACTTGGTGTTTTGTTAGGAGCCGAGCTGCTCTGCATGTGCGGCGGGGCCTTCTATTTGCAGCGTGCTGTCAGAAGTTTCTCCCAAAGTCTGGATTAAAGAGATCCTCTAATGACACTGAGGCTGGACGACTTCAGACAGCAGCAAAAACCTCACACTGCACCGCCTCCAGCCAAGGACACACACACACACACACACACACACACACACACACACACACACACACGCACGCACGCACGCACGCACACACACACAGACAAGCAAAAGGGTAAGAACAGATAGATACACAAGGGGCACGAAGCACACAGACGTACATAAGCAAAGACACAGTATGTGGACTGCGCCCACACACACACACACACCAGCTTTAGTAGAACAAGGCGGTGTGTGTATGTATGTCTACTGATCTAATAGTAAATAATAAAGGAGGTGCTAACCTCAAGGAGAGGTGGATGGCCAGAGAGATGAGCACAGACTCTCTTTTATCTGCACTTTTATCAAAGGACTGTGGGAAAGGTAAAGAAGTGAGTGTAAGAGAGAAGCTGGAGGAGGAGGAGGAGGAGGAGGAGGAGGAGAGGTCTCCCTCCTGAGGTGTTAGAGAAGTGAAACTTTTGCTTTGCTGTCTGTCTGGCTGTGTGTAGGAATAAAAAGATGTGGTTTAGCAAGTCGACCAGGACAGCCCCTCTGAATGATATTGGTATGAACTGACTTGCTTTCAGTACTTTGATGCTTTTCACCAGTTTTTCCCAGAGTTGATTTCGCACTGAGGTGGGAAGATACTGTGATGGCTGCACCGGCAAACTCTCCTGAACAGCAAATAGAACAGTTATCTCGTCTATTGCAATATGCACACATGTCGGCACAGTTATGGAGGCGCCTTTCCGAGTACTGATGAAAATAGTAAGACAATTGCTGCGGTAATGAAGACATGTTGCAACTGAGCTATGCCCACAGGGGGAACGCACTGTTCTCTATCTTCCCGTCTCTGTCTCTTTCAGCTGCTGTGAGCTACAGTAGAAAGAGAATAGGAAACAACTCTGAAATATGCGCCATATGCCCTGTGTGTGTATTTGTGTGTGTGTGTGTGTGTGTCTTCGTGTAGGGTCTTTGTAGGGCTTACCTACATATATTCTGTTTATCAAACAGTATATAGTTTAATAGATGTTAAGTTTAGTAGAAGTTGCAAATACAATTGCAGGCTAAAAACACTTTATCATGTCTTGAAAACAATAAATAAACCATAGATCCCTGTTTTATTTAAGGATTGAAAAGGATGCCACCCAAGTTGCTACAAAGATTAGTGGATAACAAAATGTCTCTATACACAGCAAGCTGAGACTACTTTACTAAATCAGCTGAGGTCAGTCTTCTATGCTGTTGACTGCATTAAAGTGTAATTTAAAAAAAATATTAAGGTAGTTAAATGTGTGAATGTGAAGCTCTTAGCAGATTTTAGCTGTTTCAGGTCCTTATCTTGGTTTTCTAGCTGCCCTGTTGAGTCTAATTGTTCTCACTAAGTCCCAATATTAAAATGCAGGTACATGTTGAATTATTTGCTAGTTTATGCTTTAAATCATCAATGATTCTTTTAATTGTAATCAGAAGAAATTTAGTACGAAATCAAACACACCCTGTGTAGGCCTCTTGAAGGTCCTTTGTTTTCATGCGGGTGAAACGTAAGGATTTAAGATCTCTGTTTCTTTCTCTTTGGCGGCCCCTATGGCCATAATTGGTAATGCAATTGTGTTTTTGGACCTCATTTCCCAGAGATTTAAATGGTGTCACCTATGTGACTTCAATCAGTGGGCACATGGGCCATGCCTCCATAACATTTGGAGGTTTGACCAGCCATAGTGACTGTTTACTTGCAACGCTAGCAGAAACCAAAAAACAGTCGGGGAGCAGTCTGTTACTCCATTTACCCTCTCTGGCTTTAATGATGGCTTGTCTACTTCTGCCTACAGCCTGGATTCATGTTAACGTGGGATTCTTCAAACAGGGAAGCACAAGACATTAGGCTGTCATGGTTTCTTTGTACTTAGCATTAGGCCTGTGGTTTAATGAGTAATTTCCGTTTGTTGTCCGTGAATGGAGTGCGGCCTCTATGAGCTCTTCTACTTCCCACGTTCCCCCTAGTTGCATCCTGGAATGTTATCTCTCTGCTTCTTCCACCTCCTGTGATATGTGGATCAAACACTGCCGGGAATCTGCTCACATCCGGAAAAGTCATCAATCAGCCAACACCAGGCACACATGTGGAGGTGCACGCACGCACACAAACATATACGTACATGGACATGAAGGCAGATGGGAGCGTATGCAGATACAAAGAGTGAGAAGAGACAGAGAGACCCTTGCCTTCCACCTTACATATTTCTGATACAATGCTAATATAAAGGACAAAAGAGGCCTGAACCAGGAGCTAATGTGACAGCACTACAGTCTTCTCATTCCCTCTAGAGCACAATAGCCACACAATGCTCAACTTAGAATACTTGCCTTATACATGGACTTTCAATTTGTTGGCCATCTCCTCACCACTCTTTATTCTCTGCCATTCTTTACGTTTTCTTGTTCAGTATTTGTTGTCCTTGTTCTTAGCTGCATGTCTATTCCTGTGTGTGTACATTGAGGGCAAAGTCAAATTCCTTGTATGTGTACACATACTGTACTGGGCAAATAAATAAATAGTGTATGTAAATCTCTTTGCCTTGTGAATGTTTGAAAATTTCATGAGTCACTGTTCTGGCTTTGTCTCTCTACCATTTCACACTGAATAAGTTAGTGTGCAGTACAACCAGAATATGTAAGCTGGGAGCAGTTGCCCATAACTTTATACGCAGAAGGGCTGTTTTGGTTTACTGGACAGGAAAACCAAAGATTTGTCTAAAGGCGTAAAACAGTCTGCACAGAGCTACAGACCAAGGTGTTGATTCTCAGTGGGACTGACAGTAAAACCTTTCCATATCATATAGACTGTTGGTCATTTTTGATTTTTATATACATATATACACATCTTTTTCACATTCTAGTGTACATTACAGTTCTGACAGTCAGTTTCATTGTATGTGTACACATACTTGGCCAATAAAGCTGATATTACAGGGAGAAATGTAAAGTTAATATTGGAAAAATATCTTATTACACCGTTACATAAAAATGAAAATCATGAAAGCAGTATTCATGCCCACACACACATAAAAAGAAGAAAGTGACAGAAACACAGGCGGCTTAACAAACTTCAGTAAACAAATGTGCAGTTCAAGGTTGACACAAAGAACATGGACATGTGTTGAAGGACGTGGACAGACACACACACATGTGGAAGAGACAAGCGCGCACACACATTCACACAACGACTGAAGCTTTGCCTCTGCAACAGAGGGTATCCAGCACACCTGTTCTTGATCCACTGCTGCCATTCCTTCCCACAGGCAAAGTCATCCTTTCAACCCCCTCAGAAACTAATGCATATATAACTAAAGAACTACACACAAGCTGCAGCTGCTACAACTAGCCCCGATGAACGTGCGCATGTTTGTGTGGCTGTGGGTGCTGTGTCCCTCGTTACTGCTCTGCATGCATGAAAACAAAGCACCTATATCACATGGACTCTATCTAAATTTGACAAAGAAACGTACACCCCACATTGTCTGGAGTACAAAGAACAGAGCACCTCATATATTCACTCTCACCCTCAAACAGAGTGAGACAATGGTCACTGTTGCATTATGTAATGTGTCTGCTGTCACTTCACCCTGAGGACACGACAGTAGGACCTTCTCTTTGACTAGCACCAGAAGTTACTGCTGGATGGGTCTGGATCAAAGGTGTGTATCCCTGTGTATGTGTGTGTGCACAAAACACTGAGCACATATGGGTATATGTTATAAAATGCAACACTATAGAAAGATTTAGAGACAAGGGCACTAACTCAAAGCTATGCATGCGTGCGAGTTTCAAGGACAGAAAGATACAGATAAAGACTTGGTGAGGAGAAAAAGGGAGACAGTATATGTAAGCCCATTTATAAGAATGATACACTAATTCATAGGTGTGTGCGTGCGCGCATGTGTGTGCATGCGCATGGCAGCATTCGTCAGGCAGAAAGACAGGAAGCACTGCTGTGGGGAGCAGGAACAGCGGTGCTGATCAAAGCCCAGGCGGGTGACACTATGGGCGGAGTGCCATTGTTTATTCACCAGCCACCTCTCCCTTTTGGCAGGGCGAGGTGAGCATGTGTGCTTGTGTATGTGTGTGGGAAGACAGACAGAGAGTTTGAGACAGAAAAGAGTTAGAAGATACAGAGTTGGAAAGATAGGTTGTGTGTGTGAGAGAGAAGAGACGAGGCCTGTGTGTGTGTGTGTGTGTGTGTGTGTGTGTGTGTGTGTGTGTCTTTGTACCTTTCTCTTGGCAGGCTAATGTGGGCTTGAGTTCTGTCAGATTTGGCAGCTGCACATTTCAGGCACACACTCTACACACACACACACACAAACCCGACTGCCCTGTGCACGTGGCCACAAAAAAACACAAATCATGTACTTAAGTAATCCCAATAATCTATTAAACCTCACATTTACCTCAAACACTGTTTCATCAAAGACAAAATCCATCCACAAATGGAGACACTTTACCAAGACACCACATGTAGGGAAGCAGATGACAAGAGGAAGTAAATAATCCTCCAACCCAAACGCTGGCTATGACCCAACGTGCTACACTGGCTTCCTCCATACCGGTTCCCATTCTCCTAACCTGAAATGAATAGACTGGACAGATGAAAGCAAATACAGCGCTTTCATCTTGCTTTCACCTTTCACAGTCCTTTGACACCAGCCTGGTTGTAGTGCATTAAAACTGCCCGCTCCTTCCTCGCCTACTGTTATGAGATAATTGGCAACCTAAATATAACTGACGATAACTTCATGTGAGAAATCATTTATAGGAAACAAAGGCAGGAAGTAAGGTGGAAGATTAGAAGGGAAATTTACAAAACTTCTATGTGTTTACTATGTGTGTGATAGTTCCTGTTCCTCATGGATGGATGTGCTTATGTTTAGTCCACTAGCATATTGTTGAATCTCACATCCATGCAGTCTATGTATGAATCAGAAGATCAAAACAATGAGCTAGAAGTGGCTCAAGAGTTGAGTTAGACAGCACACCTGACATAGTCGGACTTGAGCAGTGAAAGCCCAGGATGCATCAACAGTGACAAAATAGTGTCGGGGGGCCCTGAAATAAGCAGCGGATGGCACACAGTCTACATTCCAGTGAATCAGACTAAACAGCGCGAGAAGCCCTTTCCCATTATAGAATGAGTCATTTCTTTCACTGTTAACTTAAAAAAAAAAAATCTCTTATTGAAAGACAACACAGCAAAGCTACTTGATGCTCCACCAGTGTGTTGGCTCATTCATCTGGACAGGGACTCTTACCACCCTGCACGCTTCATGTCTGCAGCAGACACTTTGACATTTACGCTATTTGCTATTCAAACTGAATCAGGCCGGCAATGCAAAGCCAGTATCCCTGTCTGTTACAACACAAGCCAAGCAGGCACACACTCAAGCGCTCATGCCTATATGTACACACACACACGGCACACAAAAATACTCCTCCACCTAAACATCACTTATACAAAAAACCCCAGATAATGAGCATACTTAACTGTACTACCGTTGTTCTAAAAAAAGGGGTTTACGAGATACAAAGGACTCTGCAGTTAACACCCATATTTAACAAGTCACAAGTACAGTAGAGCCACAGAGGGAGCTAAATTCGGGGTAGAAATGGCAGAACGGGGCTGGCAAGGAGGAAAAAAAAAAAAGGGACATCTGATCTGGTGCAGCATGCATTCAGAACAACTGTTTTGGGATTATCCCGATTCAAATGTGCGGCTAACTTTGATGTTATTTTCTTCCCCTCCCATTGTCTGAAGCCCCTCGCTCTCTTCATAATCCGAGCCCTTTGAAGTGAGCAGCATGGAAACAATGTCAGCAGGCGACACACTCCCTCCGATGGCCCACTGACAGCTCTCCGCCAATTTCTTTCTTTCTTTTTTCCCCTCTCTCCCTCTTTCTTCCCTTGTCCTTCTGTTTGCTGTCTCAATCCTCACACTTCCTCCATCCCTTTGTCAGCTCGCCCACTCTTTCATCCCCATGATTGTTTACCATCTCACCCTTTTCCTCTCCCTCTCCTTTCAAGTTTCCACCAACTCTTCATTTTATTTCATTATTTTATGTGTCTTTATTTGCTGTTTGACCAACCTTACCTTCCTTTCCCTCATTGATTGTATTCTATCCCCTTATGTCTGGCCTTTAATAAGCAATTCAACCATTAATTGGAGTCTCATTAGCGGGTGGTTAATACAGGGGGGATCATAATAATGAGGACACAGATAATGGAAGGAGAAAGCTTTTGTCTGCTCCCAACACAGATGCAAAGACCTGTGTCTTGTAACACAGCCTACAGCAGGGGAAACATCATATGTGTGTGTTGTGTCATTGTACAGATTACAAGCAACAAAGAGTCAAGTCCACATGGAAGATAATAACATAATGACAAACATTTCAAAGAAAATGCAGCAAATAAGGGATGAATTATTGTGTATATAACTTAGTGACTTCATCAAAGAATAATGTATCTGCAGTTTTTTGTCCTCCATCGAGACAACAAGCAAAGATTGAGAATAAGTAAGAACTCCATTCAGTGAAACAGGAAGGAAACATGAAATAAACTGATCACGACTAAGTATCGCTGAACTGACACTTGTGTCAGTTAAGCATAAAAAAGTCAGTAGCTCGTCTTTGCATGCGTGCAGTCCCGCTGGAAAGGATTTCCTGAAGCTTTGTTGATCACAATCTGAACACAGTGAATGTGCAGTTATGAATGAGTCTGAAGATGAATGAATGAGGACCTGAGCTGTCAGCCCTGCTTAGGTCGTAAAAAAGATTCTGTGAAGGGTCTGGACTGAATTATTTGGAGCACAGAACCACCATCAGCCTTTACTGTAAATCATGTATGGATAGCAACAGAAAAATGGATATTTCATTTCTAGGTGTGGGGTAAGCCATGTCAGAGCAAAACTGGCCGCTTTAGGCGAAATCTCAGGCCTGGGGTGGGGGGGTGGGGGGGGTGTGCTGGGCTGCCAGGGCCTGGAAGGAGAGGAGATCTAATGGGAGGCTCACAGACCTGCCTTCTTACTATATGAGGCAGCTGCAATCACAAACAGACAAGGTTGTCTTTGGAAACATGCTCTGATCCCAGACACAACAACTCTTTATTTAGTGAGCCACACCCAGTCAACTGCCACTGTGTCCCAGTCTGGTTGCTTGAGCAAGAGGCAGAATAAAAGATCCTGTGAGTCCAAAAGAGAAATCTGCACAGAGGAAGATGAAGATCGGGGAAAAGAGTTGATAAAAATGAACTAAATACTATTTAATCAACTCATTTTAAAAAGTTCTACTCAAAATGTTGTCAACTAATATTGTTCTACACATGAAAGTGAAGCAGGACAGGTTTTAATGAAATAAGCGAAAGTGAGAAATAAAAAAGTTAATGCTAATAAAGAAGTCTGAGTGTAAAGTTTAACTGTGAAAGAGAATAGCAGCAATGCTATAGAGAGGCTCTGACTGAGGACGTGGGGTGCAGCAGACAGATTTATAAGCTTCAGCCAGACACAGAGCACACAAGCCACTTAAAGACACTATGGAGTTTGCAACCAGCCATAAAAATGACAGAGCACATGCATACAAACTGTGTCCATGCTTTAACAAAAGAAAAGAGACCCCTGTCTGCTCTATAAAAGTCAAATCCAGACAAAGCTTTTTTTGAGGATGCAGTTTACTGATGTCCCCCCCATTCTTTAAATGCTTGCCTCTGCAGAGACCACTGATGTAGGACAGCACGTATATAAGACTGCGAGGAGATTAAGAAAATAGGAAGATAAGAGAAATAGCTGGTGCAGATCAGTCCCCTTCACTAAAGTTGATTAAAGAGTAAAAAGAATTAAGGAAAAAAAAAAAAAAGTACTCAGATTGCAAATTTGCTGAACAAACAGCTCATGCAAACCTGTTGTGGGAGTTGCCTGAATGCCTGAATCAAGAAACCTAATCAAACTATATACAGCATTATGGGATGTAATTAGAAAGTCTGTGTGTTTCAGATTTACAGTGCCATCCCCTTAAACTGTTGTATAATACATGATTTATGGGTGTGGACGGAGCGGCAGAGCTGTGCCTCTCTGCTCTTCTTTCTCTTTTAAAATAACTCTCTGATCAGATTCATTGATGCAGATGTGACAAACCCACTGATGTTAAAATAGGAGTCCAGCTGGCTAATAACTATTTCAACTCACTGCACACCAGAGAGAAACCTCTCCAGCCTTTTACCCAATACAGAGTTGTTATCCACACATCCCACCTGATTGTGACTGATTTTGTGCTTTTCCCTCAAAGTCAGAGAAGTTACTTTTCTTTTTTTTTCCCCACAAAATTGTGACAAGCTGCTCTGATTGATTACTGCAAATCAGCAAGAATTGTGACTGATCAATCATTGTCAGCAGCTGAGAATCAGACAGATCCTGATGCATCTCGCCTGATGATGTGTTACTAGATGATACTGTGAAGCACTGTAACTCTTTCGCCCTCAGAGTTAATGTTAGATTTTGGAAGGTTCGGCTACAGTATGGGGCAGCAAGCTCTGATAATGTAGTAACATTGCTCTGGACTCCGCAAATTCATTAAAAAGTTTTCAACATCCTGTATACTTTCTGCATTCATATAACATGGAAAAATACAGGAGGTAATTTTGTTTCATTAATGTTGATAAACGCAATAATTCAGTATGATTAAGCGAGTGGTCTTCCAGGTGCCCATCACTGACCTTGTTGGCCTCATCGGCACGGTGAGTTAACGTCCTCCTCTCCTCATCCCATCGAGCGTTCGTCTCCTCCAGCTGCTTCTCCAATGCCTGCTGCAGACGAACAGCCTCCTCCTTTGAGTCACATACAGATGTCTGCAGCTCTGCAATTAACTGTAGGTGAGAAAAAAGTTTAATTTATGACTGTAATTCTTGATTTGGACTGATCCTCGTATGTCCAGGATTGACAGAAAATCAGCACAAGCGGCAGATGGACGACTGACGACACAGTGTGCTATACCCATAAAAAGTTATTGCATATCTGCTCTTGTACATAAGTTATATATACTTTTCTCTACTTATATTTGAAACAAGTGATGCAGTAAAACAATCAACCTGTTGCCAGAAACACAAAATACTGATTTGCTTTATTTCGCTGGTCCCACAAAATGACGCATCAGACAGAAAATGCATTTCACATTTGTCATGGACTTGGATGGCAGCAGCAATCACCTTGAAATGCTGCTTTTCCCAGAGTCTCATGTCTTGTGTCTTTTTTGAGAAGAGACAGAAGAAAGAGAACGAGAAGAGGGAGGAAAAAAAAATAGACAGGAAGGAAAAAACAACTTCCTTTTTGAAGAGCAGAGTGACTTTGTGTTGGTGAACTTGCGGTGCACACCAAGATGAAAAGGAACTGCCTCGGCTTTGAAATCCTCCAGTCAAAATTAACATTCTATTTAAGCTACTGTCAGGGAACGGCGGTGGAAAGATGAGAGAGAGTAAAAGAGAGGGAAAGGAAGGGAGAGAGGGGGAAAGAGAAAGAGACATAGGTGGGGGGGGGGGGCTGCTGCTAGCTTTGGGCTAGACAGATAATTGTTTACCGTGTTCAAACTCTGGAGGACTAGCCCTGCTGGAATCTGCACATTGTGTGGGAGTATGGGAGTTAGAGTGGTGCGGGTCGACCACAGATGGAGAGAAAGAGATGGGAGGGAGATTAGGCTTATTTTATCAGTGGGAAAGCCACATGAAAGCAACAAATGGCACATTATTATGGGAACATCATTTCTGGGTGTAATAATTATTTTGCAATATGGATTCCCTGCATCTGCTGGTCTTCAGCCCCAGGCGGTGGCGACACTCTAAACTAGTGAACTCAGCTGTCTGTCTTATTCCTGATATATGTATATATATATACACATGCCACAGCACCTTTTTATCCATCTGATAGCCAGCCAGGACTTTTTAAGGCTGTAATTGGTCTGGTGAGACTTGTCTATTTTCATAGCCTGCTAGCATCTCTGTTTAGGGCTAAAGGCAGACTTACCTCTCTATGAACCTGGGGTGGAAAAGGGGAGAAATGAGCAGGCCTGGTGTTTATTCATCTGTTTGTAAACAGAGAGGTGAATAACTAATAACTATGAAATGATGACCAGCATGGAAAGGGGATGCTTTGCAATGTTAATGAGAATAAAGACTTGTTGGCTGATGTTGAAATAGAGCAGCCTGGTTCCAGACCTCTTAATTGCCACACACACACACACACACACACCTCTGATTCGTTAAGTGATTCATAACGTGAGGTGAAAACAAAATACATACACTAACATTGTGTACATCATAAGAATGCCATACACCATAAAACTGGAGCTGAAATTGTACGTGAGGATGCAATTAGTTAATTGACAAAATGACTACTTTGAACATTTTTAAAGTTCAAGTTTATTTTTAGACATTTTATATAGTGCAACTGACTAAACAGATTAACGATTTTGCAGATTAACTGATAAAATAGAAGTCAAAGCTCAGCCAGAAACAAGGTAATGACTGTATGGTTGGCTCCCAGGGATCAGTGACTTTATAATTTAACTCATTAGCACACATGAACTTTCAATTCAACCTGCATAATGTGATTTTTTTTGGTCACCTCCGAGGCAGCACAACAAGCTGACAAAAAAGCACTGACATGTTGTGTCACCTTGTAAAGTTGGAGCAATTAGAATTAATTCGAATTGGATTTCTGATAAAAGTGAGTGAAACATTCACTCTTTCAGCTCTGTTTTGGTCTCCACCGACTCCTGAGGGAAAGTTATCCCTCCTAAGCTGCCACTATGCTCACGAGCCAGTTGTTAACTGTCTGCTATTTGGTGAGCAGGGTTTCCGTTATGCAGTAATTACCGGTTTGTGAAAATATTCTGGCTCTCCGCTGCCTCTCTGATGTCCGCCCTCCCTGTCACTCCTCTCCTAATATTTTCACATCTAACTTGGTAAATTGAGGGTTTATTTCGACCAAACCGGAGTTGGTGGTGTTTGTTCGAACAGTGAAAAGACAAAGCAAGACAGTTTTGGCGAGGTTTGTTATGTTCCTGTCCAGTTTGAATGAAGCGTGTTTTATGATGATAAAATTACTGTTTCTGTAAATGGAGTCTGGTGGCTTTGGTGAGAGCGATATAGAAGCTGTTTCTGGTTAAACAAAAAGGATGTTACTCTTTTACAGAAAAGGTCATTTCCATCATGGTGTCTGACACTCAAAATAACCATCTGAGCTCTTCAGTGGCAAACACCAACACTTTTAGTGGACATACTTTGATGGTGCGCAAGCACCCGGAGGGATTACATTGCAGCCAGCCGGCCTCTGATCCATATGAGCTTCAACAATGATCAATATGGATAATAACCTGAAGTATAATCGGTGAAGGATGGTTTTCAAGTATTTTTTTAAGCAGTGAGAATATATCAAAACGAATAAATAGTATAACAGATCCCTTTTGGTTAATACATGCCAGAGAGGTCACCTGTGAACACTGTTTGTGGAACTTAACAAGGTATATTTGCATATGGAGTGAACTCCAACCTCTTTCTTCCAGAACATGGTACTTCTTATACGCTGCGTCTCCCATGGCAAACTCCCTCCGCCTCCTCCCTACCTCCATGGTGGACAGCCAGGGATAAAGTAATGATCTCCCACCAGTGCCACAGTTACCACCCACTGTAGACTGATCATTAAGTGGGGGAAGAGAGCACAGCCCTGTTCAGTTCACAGGTCACCCAGGAGGACCACTCACAGCTAGACGCTTAACACACAGGATTGGATTGGAGAGACACTAATTAGGAGAGTTTCTGTGTGTGTGTGTGTGTGTGTGTGTGTGTGTGTGTGTGTGTCTGAATGAGAAAGGCTGAGAAAGACAGACAAAAGCAAAGACGTGCAAGAGAAAGGGATGTGTGTGTGTGTGCATGTAAACATATACCTCTACGTGGTGCATCTCCAGTCCCCTCAGGATAATGTATGGCGTGGTATGTTTTTAATTGGGCTATTAGCTATGCAGTTGAGCTCAAGAACGATGCCCCCTGTCAGACACTGAGGGGTTAACAACTGGGGTTAGCCTTTGAGGTTCAAAGGCCTCTTGTTTACATTTGACTGAGTTGCCCCAAGGGGGGTTCCACCTTTACCTTTCAAAACAAAGCCGCCCAAGCCCACGACAAATAGCCTGCATTAATCACACATATTAATGTTTGCACAAAAACCCACACGATCAGCATAACCCTCCGCATCGCAGCACCCTTCAACGACGGCGCTGAATTCTGCAAGACTTTTCTTACGTGTCAGAGAAAGTGTTGCTTGTTGAACCTGTGCCAGCTTCGTGTTCCCAAAAACAGTGGATTAATCACTTGTTGCTTTGTCTGCGGTGGCGTACTGCACCGCCAAAGCGGGCAAACATGGCTGAACTTTCGCACAGCATCCGACTCCTTTTGAAGTCGAGCATTGTGTAACCTAATAAGCTACCGTTTTCTCACAACATCTGCTTGTCAACCCCGCTTTCAACTCTGTGCCTTTGCCAGCCAACCCAAAATGGGGGGATTTAAAGAGGAGAAGAAAGAAAGAAAAACAACAAAACCCCCCTCTTTGAATCTCCTCTTTGGGTAACGAGGTGCAATTACGGCCAAATGATTGTGATATTTTACCCTGCTACATAATCAAGAAGAAAACTCTTTTCTTTTGTAATGTAAACACTACTTTTGGTGTTTTGGATCTTTTAAACTGGTGAGGTAAAAGCTGCCTGAACTTTCGGAGACATTTTGCTGAATGACAGAGCGTGTCTTGGGAAGTTATACACCTGGTCGGTCGCTCAGTCTGAGGAGATAATGCTAAGAATATGGCCCTCAATGATGCCATGACAAGAGGAAAAGTAACAGGCACTGAGATGAAAGAGGTATTAGAGACAAAGGAGGGGAGGAGAATACAAGTTGAAGTGAACAGTAAGTGTTAGGGACTTAAACTGATCTTTTGAGGATGATTTATATTTCTGCTTCATTACAGAGGCTGCTTGCACTCCTACATGTTTTTGACAATGGCAGGAATTACTGACTTTATTTAACACGACATGAAATGAGCTGAACAAAGGCTAAGTAAACTTTGTCCTTAGCATAGAATTTGCATTGTGTTATCAAGCCAGCGGAGCCATTTCCAGTGCTAACCTTCCCATTATTGCTCTCTATCACTACGCGAAAGAAGAAAGGTATGTAATTAATAAACGACACACACTGATAATGTATCATAAATTCATCTAGTGTTGCAGTGGTGCTATGATGATCAAAGGGCTAAATTACATATTGAACTATAAATCAGTTTCAGAGGGCACTGATGTTGGAACTGATGAAGCTCACTGGAGAAGCATAAATCTGGATATCGCCCCTTTAACATATAGCACATAGCATTCAAACTACAAAGTGGATCGAGCAATGTGTGGATTTTAAAGTAGTATGAATCGATTTTTAGCAACTTGGGGGCATCTGAACAAGCTGTAAACACAACACTGATATATTAACTTTATGTTAGCAAACAGTTGCCTGTAAACACATTCAGGAGACATGAAGCAACATCAGCATTCACTTGGAGTCCTGTTTCTGGCCACGAATCCAAGTCTAACATTCATTCTCCTTCCAGCTCACGATGAGTGACCGCTTTCACATTATTCACTGTTATATAAAAATGCTGATTTGTGCAAGCTTCAAGGGTTATCTATAGAAAACATACAGGTACGAGTACGAGACCTGATGACAGACATTTCTGTTTGAGCTACAAAGGAGACTTTTTCAAGCAGTCACCTTTAACACCTCTGGACAGAAGGATGAAAGAGGGAACAGGAAAAGTAAAGACTACAGCCAGACAGCAGAGCTTCAGATATTTTTTATATAATACAAACTTCTGTGTTTTATGTGTGGGTTTATTTGTCTGAGCTCTGCACAACTTCATGCCAGATATGGGACGGATTTGTGTGTGCGTTTGTGAGTGCACCAGTGTGTTTGTGCATATGTGCTGAAGGGTAAAGGGCAGTGGTGGCTTGCTGTGTGTTCAAGAGTGTGTGTGAGTGTTTTCATGTGTGCTTCCTTCACCTCTCCCATCAGTACGTTTGTCCAATCTTTCAAGCGGTTCAGTGGAGAAAGAGGAATATAAAATGAAAGGGGGGGGGGGGTTAGAAGAGAAAACTGATTACCTGGGCAGACTTGGCGAGCTTCTGACCGTACTCCTTCTCAATCTGCTTCAACCTGCTGTTGGTCTGCAACAAGAAGGGAGAGGGGAGTGTGAGAAAGAGATATGCAGACAGACGGATAGAGAGACACAAAGAGAGAGAGAGAGAGAGAGAGAGTTGTGAAATTGAATCTTCTGTTAGGAAGTGCACACGCTACCCTCCCAGCCTTCCCATGCTCACACACACACGCTCATGTTGACCTCTGCCTCTTAGCAGTGTGTCCCCGTGGTCCAGGCCCGTAGCCCCTTGGCACAGCGCCAGCCCCAGTGTTCATGTGTGCCAGCAGGTAGTGACGGGCATGGTGCACAGTGGGCACCACTCCCCCTTTGATCCCCTGCCAACAATTCATCACTTAACAAGAAGGGGGGGGTGCAAGTGTGTGTGGGTGGGGGGGATTAAAACGTTGCTGCCAATTAGCTATAGGGAGAAAAAAAAAAGTGATCAGGAGAAGCTGGGAGACACAACACGGAGGAGACAGAATAGGAATGAATGGAGACTGTTGTTAGGAGTTTATTGAGCGGCGCTCGTCTCTTTGTTTTCGGTTGTTGCTCTATGGGAAGCTAGCCAGCTGGAAGCAAAGACTGTGAGGGTCTAATGCAAGATCTGTCTCCGTTCAGCTAGCCGTGTTGTGATGCCAGAGTTTCAATTAGAGGCTGAACAGTGGAGTGAGATAATGAGGTGTGAAGTGTTGGAATTCGACGGGGATGTCAATGGCTGCCAGTACACATGGTGACAAGGCCTATACAAGCACTGTAGAGAGGCAAAGGCTAAAAGTAACGGGGGATAAAGGTCATTATTTGAAAGGCAGGCAAGTCCTTTCAAGTTTTAAAATCATGCCTGGAGATATTAAGTACTGTTTATCAGTATATTCATTTTGTTCACTGGTCTATTATTTTGAAAACTCACATAATACAGAAATCAACATTTCATCTCATACATTAATCTTCTTGGTACATCACAGTTGTCTAAAAGCTGATTGCCTTTATTAACTGTGTACATTATGCTGCTCTGTTTTGCTACTTACTCTTTGTTGAATCAATTTCCCAACAGGTGTTACCTCATCTTACTTCAAAGAAATATGAGAAACTTGAGGGGTGGGAAACACCAGAGGCCCTACAATACGATATTATCACGATACTTAAGCAACGATATGACATTACTGCAATTTCACACATTTTGTCTGTTCAGTCTGTTCATCTCACAGCATTTTTATAGCAGCAAAATGGGATTGTGAAGCAGACAGGCACTGCCATAAACGCCTTCCAGTCCCGCTGACCGTGACCTCTGCTGACCTCACCAGAAAAAAAACGCAACACAACCATCTACTGGACCAAAAAAGCAATTGATTTTATTATTCGAGTACCACAAAGTTAATTTTTAATGTGTATTTGTAATGTTAATAATTTCTGTATTAAAGATCGATACTTGCTTGTATTGCTACAATACTATAAAAACACCCATAAAACAGACAGATGCACACACAGGCACGCGTACACACACACAGGCACGCACGCACACGCACAGGCTTGACTCTCTTGTCCTGACAGCCACTGACAGACAGACAACTCACTAACAAACACCATTTCATTGAACGCACCCCTCACAGCCATCAACACCTGAGCTGTGTTAGGACTCTGCACCCCATCCAAACACTTCCTGACAAACATCGCCGTCCCGCTCTGAGCGGACACACCTGTCACCACGGAAACACATAGCCATCACCAAGGATACTGGCCTGTCTTGCTGCGCCAGGACCCTTTTGAGTGGCAGCCCGCTCATCCCTAGGGGCCCTACAGTAGCTGATGAGAGAGGGTTAGACAAAGAAGGATGTAGAAAAGGCGAGAGAGAAAGAACTGTGTGTGGGAGACGGGCGCAAATGGAGCCTTTCTATGTTTTTCTTTACAGCTGACACATTTGTTGTCTCCCTTTATTGCTGCCAGAGTGCTTCATCTGACTACAGTGTACTTGAAGAGACACTGTGGTAGTTAGTCTTAAGACTTTCTCATCAGATCATTTGAAAGGAGGCTATATTTCATTTAAAAAACGGCACATGACCATAATTCTTGAAAGTTACAGCAAAGGATGAGACTTAAATGTGGCTCAGTAATGAAACACCATTGCAGTTGACAGAGGTAATGAGGTGTGGGTGACTCTCTGTGCTGTATGTGACTGTGGGTTCACATGTGAGTGTATTCATGGAAAACATATGGCCATATTGACATGCAAACAAGCTCAGATGTTTCATAAAAACATAAAGAGCTTGCTACTCGCCTATTCCTTTTACCTATAGCCACTCAGGGGAATTCAGCAGGAAGCATTATACATCATACATTATACAGCTTCACCATCTAGACGCACATTAAAAATGGCTGGAAATAGATGAAGATATGGAGAGTACATGCAAGGGAAAAATAGCCCAACAGGACTGTGACAAATACAAAGGGAAAATCAGAGCTAAATTAAAAGCCCAGCTATATGTGTGTGTCTGTGTGTGAGTGTGTGTAAGCACTTTCAAAGAGACTACCTGTGCCCTGCCAAAGGCATTTTCGTGCTGAAGGCACTTTGAGGCTGTATCAGGCTCTTCAATCGCCTCTTAATCCTAGCTGTGTGGAGTGCAGCTGCTTTGAAGTGTGCGTGTGTTTGTGCGTGTGCATGGGTGTGTGTGAGTGTGTGTGTTCAGGAGAGTGGAAGTGGATCTGAAGGCAAGGCATGCACCGCTTACCAGAACTTAATTAATAATCTGCAGTGGGAACGAGGCCAAACACACACATATTTAGACACATACATCGCACACTAGAAAAGGACTGACAGGAGTGGCAGAAAACAGGGTGACAACTTTCTCCCCCTCTCTCTCTCTCTCTCACTCACACACACACACACACACACACACACACACACACACACACACACACACACACACACACTTAAGCAAATATACGCACACAAGTCACACATATTCAAACACAGACAATGGACAAACAGGATGCATGAAGGCCAAACACACATCCAGAGTTTGATCTATGGTGGTGTAGAAATGAAATTTGCTCAAGGTGTGTAGTCCCACTTTTTGGACTGGACTGTTGTGTCATTGCTAAAGGAGGGGAAAAAAACCCAAAGTAAACATTTCTCAATACAGTAATCCAGCCAACACATGATAACTTCTGTGTGTGCGTTCAAGTCAAGTGTGTTGGTTTCCAGTATCCAGAATCTGTTCAGTGCAGTCTTCAGTCCTGGACAGGATATTGCCTCCATATGGCATTTTTCTCCGATGTGTTTCCAATCATCTCACATTGCTAAAGAGCAATTACGGTTTTCAGCATCGTCCTAAAGATGAACCCTGACAGAGGATACAAAACTACTGAGGCACAAACGATGTTACTCCATGCACAGAGGGGACACAATTTAGACGATCTGTGATCGAGTCAAGGCCATGGATGTCTTTAAGGTGACATGAGCCATAAAACATGCTCTTTTAATGGTGTTCGCGGTTTCACCCTGCACACAAAATGCGGTGTACTGCACACGAGGGAGCTGATTTGTGGGGTTCATTTCTCGAAAAGCAAAATAACCTGATTTCAAAGAGACGCTTTTCCCCCATTGCTCCGCGAAGCCTTCAGTTTTGGTGGCAGCAGCACTTGTAAGCACTCAAAACAATCCTCTGTTCACTACGCATGTCTCTCATAACAATTTGAGTTCAATCTGCCAGCGAGGGGGAGCTGGGAGATGTTATTTGCTCGTTTGTCTGTAATCATTGCTGTCTTGCTGTGCTTGCCTCTGTATCTGCGTGTGCGAGAGAGAGAGTTGGGGCTGTAATGACAAGAGGCTTTATTTCCATTTCACAGTTTGCCATCACTTCCTGTCAGTAGTGATTGTCTTAATGCGTGCTGCTCACTGTCACTGCCGCATCACACACACACAGCACAGGAATAATGCATCACGGGCACACGCACGCAGGCAGGCATATGCAGATAAACATACATCAAAACGCACAGGCACGCACAACGTACCAAATGTGTGTGTGTGTGTGTGTGTGTGTGTGTGTGTGATTGAACACTCAACTCTTGGTATCAGAAAACCAATTATATCCATTAGCATCAGTGTGAGTGGGCTCAACATTTAAACCACATCATAAGGTCAAAAAAAGTGCGTTTGAGGCAGTGAATGTGTAATGGATGGCAGACTGCTTCAACACAAAGAGGTAGACAGACTTTAAAACCACAGAAGAAGTGTCTCATTCATGTTTTCTGTGTATAGATTTGTGTGAACTCTTACACAGGCAAAGGTCTTCACTCGAGATGACTGTTAAGCTTTGAAAGCAACGGTTTTGCTGAAGGAGATGTTAAGTTTTTCCACTTGGTCATTGAACTCTGATAGAACTGTGATGTCTGTCTGGTTTTCTGTCTAGGTAGACCTTACTTCCTATCTATTTATGCCCCCATCCCTACTTTGATCAATGAGTCTGCCTGATGTTCAGATGTGGGATGATTCCGAGTTGAATTAGAAACTTAACCCAAAAAAACAGAGCCCAATATCATGGTGTCCCACTTAAAACTCCACTTCAAACCAAAGTGTAATCTATAGCGTGCAACAAGATGGGAGCTGCCTGACGCCATGTTTTAATGCGATTGAGAAAGTGTGTCGCTTCCCTCCCTCCTCTTGGATGACTTCAAAAAGTGAGCAAGGGAGCCGTGTGATGTTTTTTTGGGACGGCAGAGCCTTTACTTTGACTCTTTCATCTGCTGGGTGACTCACTCGCTCTCTCTCTCTGCCGCCGGGCCCGATGGTGCACTGAGGAAACGAGGAGCTCAGATAGGTCTGGGCATGCGTACATGCACACAAACACATAACATATGTTCATACACAAACACAGAAACGCAATCTCTAGCACTTCAATGTGTGTTTGTGCAGCAGCTTTGATGTAAACATACACCAAGAGCAGACAAATACCATTTCAGACACACAGGTTGAATAAATCTGAATGTCCTACAACAAACTTTGCCTCTTTCTCCCCTAAAATCAGATCCCTCGCTCTGCCTCCCCCATCTCTTTGTATCCCAGTTAGTCTGTTAGTGTGAGGTGAATGTGGGCCCTCTTTGATCATCCCTCAGCCTATGTTTCTCTCCTCCTCGTCTAATCCATGACCAACTGAATAATGTGATTTGGTGTATCTCCAAATGGCAGAGGACCAACCTAATAAGTCAGCAGTGACAGGGGGCAAGAGAGAAGAACAAGACGTGGCTATGGCAACAACAATGACAACAACCTCGTACCACCATCTTCTGGCTGAGAGGGAGAACAGTACACTCACTGAGGCTGTAAGTACGCGGTCTTAGAGGGTCGGGATCAAAGTGAGTGCGAATGGATACTAACTGGTGTACCAGAAAAATTGTATTGACCGCCTGATCTCCCTGATTTAACTTCTGCATTCTCTGAGTTTAATGTTAACACTTCTCAGTAATTTCAGCAAGACAATCAGGCTTAAACTCTAGTTTGTTCATAACAGCTTCATCACTGCTTGTGGACTTTCCCCTTGCGTCAATGAACAAAGAAGCACAAACCATGACTGACGTCTCTACATGGCAAAGTGTAGGAACTGCAACTCCAGTGAGAATTTGGAAAATCAGCTGTGCGCATGTTTTGCACTAAAAACCTCCTGGGTGGTCTATTCACAAGTGCACAGGTCTAAATATGGATGTGAATGCACAACAAGAACACACTGAAGAGGCATTAAGATCCAACGGGTCAAACCACATTTGAGGATGGTCAGGGTCCACACATGGAGAATAGTGTGAAAGCAGATGCATCCCCAGCCACATGAAAAGATCGCCTAGTCAGCTTTGTTGCAAAGCACAACAAACAAAAGTTATATACAGATGATTTTCTTTTGCCAAACAACTTAAATGAGGGTTTGAAGTTGGTGCCCAAACTGAAGTACCAGACTGCCACTGCAATCTTCTTCTCCAGCTGTATTACTCATCACAAACAAGTTTTTTTTTTCTTTTTCAGCGACAGTTTCTCACAGATGGAAAGAAACTTGAGTTGGGAGACAAAATCTGCTCACAAATGATCACTTACGACATATTACGACACAGTGAAATAAAGGCTATTCAGCATAAATCAAAATGCAGAGAACATCGGAAAACAGGCTGCCAACAGAAAAGGCCAGTTAACAAAGCTGATCTTCCAGAAACACACTTTGATCAGACATAACTAGTCAAGTTTTTGTCCCACAAATGTATCAACCAAGTTTGTAGTTAATTTCTATGTTTAGCAGAAGCTACCAAAGAACATCAGCACCTACAGTAGCACTGAAACTGTGTTACATCATCTGAAAGCCCTTTACGACTGCAGGGTCATGTCATAACGAGAGGAGATGTACACAAGAAAGCTCCCGCCAGCTTTCTGAGCCAAACTAACTTTTCAAGGAAGAACCTCTCAGATTTTTGGACATGCATAGACTTCACCTCCCTGAAGCAAAAAGAGAAATTACCAGCGGGGGGGGGGGGGAAAGAAGAGACTGATCGCAAGACAGAGGCCTTCATCTGTCAGCTTTCTAATATGCAGCCTGAGTGTTTGTGTGTCAGAGAAAGAGTGAGCACTGTCAAGCCAGTCACGTGGGGCATGGCCAGAGGGACACTGGTGCTGTCACACAGGGACCAGGGATTGGCTACTGCATGCCAAAAAGCTGCTTCCTCATTGGCTGATGTTTGCCTTAGGTGGTTTTGTCACACTTGGTTAGTGTCTGATGAACTGCCCTGTCCCTTTGATCTGAAGTGAAAGTCAGCATGCACATGCACACACACACATACAATTGTACTTCTATCTTTGTGGGGACACTCGCTGACATATAGCATTCCTAAGGCCCTTACCTTAACTATCACAACTACCTGCCTAACCCCAACCCTTACCCTAACCTAGACCTAATTCTAACCTAACCCTTAAAGCCAAGTCTGAACCTTCAAACAGCCCTTTGAAGTTGTTAGGACTGGTCAAAATGACCCAAACTTTTCAAAATTGTCCTCACTTTGTCAGTTAAAAACTTGTTGCAGACCTTACTACAGAGCAAGTGTAAGTACACACACACACACACACACACACACACACATCTGAAAGTGTGCGCTTCACCCCGTCCTGTCACTGTGTGTATCCTGAGAACACACTATAATGTGCACATACGGTGACAATTAAAAGCCGTAAGCATGCGGGGCACTAGTGTGTGCAGTGCATGTGCAATACGCAAACATACCAAGTACATATAGGTGTGCGTTCTCTCTTACAATCAGACACACACTCACACACAAACATATCAGACAAAATTTGCACATCTAATCTCCTCTAGCAGTTCAAAGAGCTATGTTCTCCAGACCGAGAAAATATGAATTCAAGGTTCCAGACGTTATTCACTTCCTATCAAACCTGAGGCCTTCTGATCTTTTGTCTCGCAGTATCTCAGATCTCCAGTATTGACAAGCAGGGAGGGAGTAGGACACAGCTGTGTGGCGTGAAGAGGTTCAACAGAAAGACCTTTTCTCCACTAACGAAACTTTAAGCTTATATAAATACTGCCTATTAAACACTTACTGCAAATATGACCCGTGTTTTATACACCAGTGATCATACAGAGGGATGTGTGTGTGTGCATGTGTTCCCACACTTGCTCAAAGCCCAGCACTGATTTCTAGTAAGGCGAACTCTTTATAGAAAGCCCTAATGTTCTGGGTTTTGCCACAACTTTAAGGCAGAGTGGGAGTTGGGGGGGTGGTGTGTGTGGGAAAGACAGAGAGAAATGGATGGTGGAGGTATGGAGGAGAATAAGAAAGTTAGATAAGGAGGTGGTGGTGTGGGTGAGAGGCAGGATTCGTGCCCACTGTAGCCCAGAGATGAGGCGTCTTTATCTGTCACAGAGGCAGCTTCACAGGCCCCTCAGTGGAGAACGGAGATTGGGAGGTCTGGGGTTGTGTGCATTCAGTCTAACCCATGAACGCAGGCGTGTGCACACGCACACACACACACACACACACACACACACACACACACACACACACACACACAAAGATAAACCTCAATAGCAACTGCACTAAAACACCCCCCTCCTCCCACCTTCTACTCAGTCTACCTCCATCATTTTTCCTCCTTCTCTCCTCCTTTCTTTTTGATGCAGCTCAAATGTATGGAACTATCTTAACGTCTGATCTTATCTCCTCTGATATTCTGTTTCTCATTATTTCATTCCAACAGCTTCGACTGTCTACTCCCAAAACGTCACCCCCCATCCCCCTGTATCCCACTCTGTCTCTCCCCTAAACGCATGTGTCTTTGATGGGAATCCATTCATGGATTTAATGGATTTCTCTGGCCTTTTTTCCAGGATCTGGTAGATGTGTAAAAAAAAAAAAAAAAAAACACCTTCCAAGAGCATGGTGGACTGCAGAGGACAGCATTTCTGTCTGCATCAAAAGAATGAGAAATTTTCAGCTTACAAAACAGGGCGAACGAGTCAATATGGATCTGAACGCTGGCTGACTTCAATCCAATGAAAAAAAAAAAAAAAAAAAAAACAGGGCACAAATGAAACTTCTCCCTGCTCGCTCCGAAGTCAAACTTGGCGACAGATTAGAAAGTAGAAAAAAGGGGGAAAAGTACCATGTTCAACCTTTGGTGAGTTTTTTTAGAAGCTCGCACTTTCAGCTGACAAAAAAAAAAAAAAGGACGGAGAAATCATTAATCTCTTTCGTAAAAAGTGAAACTAGCACATGGCTTATAGTGTTATCAGTTCAAGTTCAACATTCAGCCTCGCTGCTTTGAATCCATTCCAGATTCCTCGACAACTGTGGGTCACTTTTTTTCCCCATGTATAAAAAAAGAGGGAAGAGAGAGAGGAATTAAAGTGTGCCAAAAAGATAAAATAACTTTCAGCTGCAAAACAGCTTTCACATATCCAAAAATGAAGAAAAAGGGGACTGATAGGAAATGGCACGATTTCTTCAAATGAGGATTACCCTTTAATAAGCACACTCTTTTCCTCGGATCTCTCCCTTCAGTACCCCTGGTTCTGTGCGCCATATGGAGCCAAAATGGCCGTCTGGGTGCTTTGGAGGTCCTTGCATTCCGGGGCTAATGCTGCGCAGCTGGCGCGGGATGGTGTCTAATGAAAAATGCTCTCTTTGATGGGCCCTGCCGAGGGATTAGGTTCTGATCAACACCACCTTAGGTCAGCTTCCTGCTAGACCAGCACAAGATTATGAGTGATTTCCCAGCCATGGGTCCAGTTTCTGTAGTGGCGAGGGAGGAGTGAATATGAGACAGAAAGAGGGAAAGAAGGAGAGAGGGTACCTCAGAAGTTCTAATTGAAGCACTTCCTGGTTCACTAAGATAGCAAAAAGCAAAGCTGGATAATGACTCTGCTGAAAGGCTGTGGTTTCCCCTCCTAGTCCAATCCCTATGCGTGTGTACATTTCAAAACGGCATGATGGTAAAAGGGCCAATCAAAAGACTTAATTTCCACAAATAGGTAAGGACGTGTAGCGTACATGCTTGTAGCCCCTTTACCTTACTGAACTTTCCGTTTAAGGGTCTAGGAGGTAATAAAATACTATAATAGTAACAAGCTGGGTTTTATGTGGCGTTAAGGACAGAGTATCTCAATAAGACTAAGGCTCTGTGGGTGACATACGCACAGATTTAACTCCAGCTTGGATCTGCAAACATTAACATGCAATGATCTGTACAACCGCACTGGCATGGCATTGGGCACAGGTTGCAGCAGATCCCTGCTACAGTGGCGAACCCAAGCAAGCCTTCCTCCCTCTGCGGGCTTGGCAGGTAGAGTGGGTTGTCCATTAATCACAGGTGGTGGTTCGATCCCTGGCTCCTCCTGTCCACATGTCGAAGTGTCCTTGAGCCAGTGAACTCCAATCGCTCTTGATAGTCAGCACTTTGTATGGTGGCTTGCTGCCATCAGAGTGGAAATATGTATGAGTCTGTGTGTCTGTGTGTGTGTGAATGGCAAAGTGTAAAAGGTTTTGGATAAAAGCACTACTTAACCAGTGGTCCCAGGTACACACGCACACAAACACAATCTGTTCTGTCAACACTGATGAGAAACAATAGCTTTATAACTTTCAACACATGTTCTCTGATATCTATGAAGAGAAATACACAGAGGCAGGCGTACAGAAAGCGAGAGCGGAAGAGGAGGTGAGCGATACATGCAAAGATAAAAAAAAATCTTGATTGTCTGAAAAAATACTGCTACAATACAACAAAACACTTTCTAACAGCCAAAGGCTGAAAACTGTCTTGAACTCACTGCAAAGCCGAACAAAGCTACATCATGCCTTCTTCCTGCACAGTCAACCACTCTCTCCACTCTTTTATGTTAGTTTCTGCGAGTGACTCTATGAGATGTCACTTTTTATGGCACCTTAATTCATTCGTTGACAACAACAGAAAGTGACATAAGATGATTTATGCAGACAGCATCCTATTGGATACTGACCATATACCATCTTTTCCCTCCGACCCGTCACCCACCTTCTCTTGTGCAGCATCCTTCTCCTGCTGGTGGCTTCTCTCAAGGTCGCTGCGGATGCGCTCCATGTCAGAGCGAAGCCGGTCAAGGGACGCCTCCTTGTCCAGGAATGCCCTTTGTCTTTCCTCCTCCCGGAGTAAAGCCATCTCAGCTAACTGTTGCTTCTGCTGTGCATGGGCACCATGGAGTTCCTCACTGAGACTTGACAACTGGGCTTCCAAATCTGAAATTGTCTGGAAAGAGACAGACACAGATGTACAGTGGATTTATGATCCCTTCAGGTGTATTTATGTCTCAATGTGTTTACTGAATGCACTTAAGAGTCAAATTCTCTATATATATATCTCTATACCCCAATGAGAGCTGTTAAGAAATGCTGATACACAGTATATTGATAGGTATGAAGATTTGAGATTGAGACACAGTAAGTGTGGAGGAGTGCTTCTACAGTGAGACTAAGTGCAGGAAAGTTTCACAAGCACGCTTAAATATTTTTTTCTTCTGGGTGGTTTTGTGGGGGCTGATCGATGGCCTGACCCTCTCTCTTGACCTCTTGTTTTTTTAACTGCTCAGCCACGACTTTGCCCAGAAGAGCCCTTTCATGGTGCTGCCAGTGAGAGTCGAAAACACATAGTAGGAATTGCTAATGAGAACAACCCCACAGCCTCTGTAACACCAGAAATACGACTGGTCTGATACTCTTCTGTCAAAGCTGCATCACTGCTGGTATGATGAAGATTTGTTCTTTCTTGATGTGCATTTCACATTTCAAACTGCAAGGCTGAGTAAGAGGATTGCTGTGTGTGACATGAGCCATCCATGTTACAGCTGGAAGTTCTCATCAGTCAAATAGCCCATTTCTAGCACATAAAGAACACTACATGTACAGCATTTATCAGTATAATATGATCATTTCCTACAATTTACAACAAGCAAAAGGCATTGTAGTGGATTGTAGGTGGCTCTAAGATGCATTGCAGTTGCGGGTGTTTCACACTTCCCTACCTATATTGCATGTTTTCCCCAGCTATTGCACATCCTCATTACTCTCCTTGGTTTACTTGGTTGATGTCTTACTTTGGTTTGAACTGTGTGCTCTGCCTCCTGTGCCCCCCCTCCTCAAAAGCCTGGGCATCCCAGGACAACGCCATGTTAAGGCAATCAGACAGAAAGTGTCTGAAGTCTTTTTTAGCGGGCACTGGGGAGAATCAAAGAGACTTCAAAGGAGTGTCACAAAAACAGGCAGATGCTGTGGCTCTGTGTTATCCCCCCCCCCCAACACACACACACACACACACGCACACACGCACACACACACCACACACATATCCACATATCCACGTGTGCACACACATACATACAAACAGCCACACATGGTCTAACTGCACACACATACAATGGCATGCAGCACATTCAGAGAGAATATTAGGTAAAAAATAAACACATGCAATCCTCTATCTCTATGTCCCACTCTGCTGTCTCTCAACATTACTAGTCTCAGCACTCCATTTGAGCCTTCAAGGGCGAGCAGCTATTAGATCTGAGCCCTGAAGAGTCTTTAATGTATAATTCTCTCTTTAACAAATGTGGATGATCCGTCTTCCAAAAAATCTTTTAATAAGTTAGAGTATAATCTTCCAGAACACAGGCATTGGCAATGACACTTCAGAAACTTAAGAGGCCAAAAGAGCATGTTTCCTTTGGCAGTAAGTGAGAACAGCCGCTTCAACAGGGCACATGCTAGCATGCTGATGTGGAGCTTTGTGACGAAGCAGCTCGTGGTGACAATGGGAGAGTGTCAGAGGAAATATATTGGGTCAAATCGTGTCAGCTAAGAGGACAAAAGACTGGCAGAGCAACAGAGGGGAGAGTTGAAAAGGATGGCACACCGGTTAATGGGCCGTGTATGTTCAATCAAGAGAAAACAACACCAAGTCAAGTGTAAATATGCTGCACAGACAAGCTAGCATGGCTGAGGAGTTTCCTGATAACACTGTAACCCACGTGCTACTGCCCTTGCAAACCGTATTATGACAATTGTATAGGCATCATCCCTCATGGACTCGATAGCCATGATCTGCTGGCAATCAAACTGGAGGTGTCCTAACTGTGATTGATGACAACCACAACAAAGCTGCCACTCATTTCTACAAAGAAGTGTCTCAGCGTCTGAGTCATCCCTGAAGAGTAATCTGAGTAATCAGATCATTACAAGCTCAAAATTAGTTGAGATTTAATAGATGCTTAAAATGTTTGTAGATTACTGTCAGATATTAAAGATGTGATAGTTTTCCCATCCGAACAGCACTACACGAGGGTTACATAACCTTTCTCACACTGGATATTATGACTTGGCAAACACGGGTGTAAATAATAACATTTATGACAGCTGTGCTCCATGTCGGCATGGCAGTGCCAGGGCCTGGTATTGTGCATGCTGGCTTACTGACACGGCTCACAGGCACACCGAGATGGAGCAGAGCCACAATTAATCTTATTAGTTACACCTGTGCTTTTCCGGCTTTGACGACTCAAATGGCTGCTGTGAGAATAGTTTACATCACTATGGCAGGTGGACTATTTTTAGCATTAGACGCTGCTAAACTAAAGAATTAGTTTTGGGAAATACAGTTTGCGTACAGATTGAATAAATAATATCTAATATTAAGTGTTACTTAGTGAGTTTTAGAGGCGTTGGCAGGCAGATTTTTTTATGTTTGGCTAGTCTTTAGTCTGCTAAGCTGATCAGCTGATCTGCCTCTAGCTCCACAGTTAATGTACAGTCTGTGCTTAGATGAGAGACGTATCAATCTTCTCATTGAACTCTTGGCAAGAAAGCCAAAAACATAGTCCCCCAAAACGTCGGACTACTCCGCTAACACATTTTTTCTTCATGATCTGTTCACTGCCTTAACCTTCACTGTTTCATTTATGCAGCTCTCATGCTAACCCTCGTCTCACTTGCTTTGACTTATTAATTATGTAAACTCTTTGTGTTACAAGTAAATAAAAAAACCCTGACCCCTAACCCAGCATATCGTATTGGCCATATTGATACTTGCTTGATTGATAGTTGCTTAACTTAAAGAGATATCGAAAGTTTGTAAAATTGGACCGAACAGAAAAAAATACGAGCATGAAATTAAAACTGAGCGTGAGATAAAAAGGGAAATATGCAGCCATTCTGTAAGTAAGTGAATCTTACTTAAATCATAGATTGTACATATTTCATGAGGACAATGATCTGATATTGTGTTAGCAATATAACTCACAAATATCAAGCAATAAAATAACCTGATAATTTCTCCCTCTAAAGATAAATAATGTCTTGGTGTTTAGAATCGGATATACATATAATACATACGCATTATTCGACAGAGCTAAGCAAAGAAAACGGAGGGAAGAGTGTGGTAATGAATGTTTTATTGTTGTCAGATGAAGATTCATGTGGTGAGATCCAAGACGTGATGTATGCACATACTGAAAGGCTTCACGGTTTCAAAGAGTTCATGCTGTAACACTCAATATATCACAGAGCATCAGCACTCACTGGTGACAACGTCCACGATCAATCATACTTGTAAAGGGAGGGGAAAAAAATAAAAAATCACCTGGTTTCTGATGTAAATACTCAGATGTGTATGGGAAGGCATGATGAACTCATGTGAAGAATCACACAGTGACACACCAGCTCAGTGGGACACTAATACACTACTGGAAATCACTCAGTAACAAGACAAGATCCACTTGACGATACCAGATCTCAGGGACCAATCATTTTGTAAACGACAACACAGTGCAGTGCAGTGATCGAGTCTGTCTGCCATGTTTGCCTCATCAGACATCCTCTTAGCTTTGACTTAGTCTGTCATCACCCTCTTCATTTGACTCATCTTAATCATGTACTCGGGATTGAAATGCTTTGAAAAATTGACAGCATCATTATTTAGTCCATCACGGCCCAGAAGAAAGACCTCACAAGACTCCCGCTCTCTCCCATGCTGTTTGAAGTCCAGATGGCGTGTACGCTCCTTTAAAAACGACATAATTATGCGGGAAAATAATACCCAGAAAACGAGTTTTGAGGAGGAGCTGGTGGGGAAAATATGAATGATGGGTTTTTGCACAGAACAAACAATTCTGTTGTTTGCAAAGAAACAAGGCTTCAAATCAATTTATAATGCTGGCCCTAGTTTTTGAAGTCAAACTCTTACTAATGTTTAACAATTGAAAAGCCTCACAAACACAAAATAGAGTATATTAAGAAGAATGGCAACAGTGAAGTATATTAAATTGTTTTATTATATAATACAATTAATCTTTACATTCTCTAAAAATGCTTTGTAGAACAAGGATTCATTTTGTACAGACTATAAAGTACAACATTTTCTAGATAAATTGAAAATTGTTGTTTGACATATGTTTAACTCTCCCTACGTGGATGTGCACACAGCACATACTTCCCATCCCTGGAAGGGAGTCAAAAAAAAGACAGGCCACTCCATCAGGATTTGGGCGTGTTGGAGGTATGCTGGTGACGGATTCCCAAAACAGTCTACAAAACCCCTTCGTCCTCTGGGGGGCATTGATCAGCTAACAGAACAACATAGCGCTGGCTGTGGGCAAACCTGTTTTACCAGCAAGACGTTTCATCATCCTGGACAGACAGCCAACGGAAAGGCTCCTTTCACATTTTGGTATTTTCCAAAACGGTTTACGAAATAGTTTATTCTTTGAAGAGCAACACTCAAGTCCACGAGGCTGGAAACTGAGTGAATTCTCTGAGTCAATGGGATGCCAACGACACACACTGGGCCTCCAATCCAGCTAATTCTAATTCTTTCATTGAAGGTATCGCAGCAAATGCAAAGGAAAGGGAACATGTGAACGGTGAAGAGTGAATGATATCGTCATGCTGAACACAAAGAAGCCCTGCGCACACAACAGATGGGTCATTTAACCTTTAAAGCATGTAGTGGCTACAGAATGGGTGAGTTTCTTGGATAACAAACTCTGCTGGGACGAGGACAATGTGTTCCAATGTGAGATTTTTTTTTTTTTTTTTAGCTCTTGCTTCCAATCACTGCTACGACTCACTGGCTCTCCTTCTCAAACACTAGGCAGGAGTCAGGAATGCTATTTATTAGTGTCCCACCACATCAAGGGGATGAGCGGGTATTACTCATCCTGTGAGTGTGTGACTGACATTTGCTGTTCCGTTAGCCAACTTCCAAGCTGCAACTGTCCTTCCACTGATTCCAGGAAGACAGAGAGAAAGTGTGAGATGGAGAGAGGCAGAAATAATGAGGCCTGGGTTCAATAGTCGCAGCAGACATGGGTTGCGTGTTACTGACATGTCACTTGATGAGAACATATTTGTCCATCTGACCCATGTGGTGGGAATGTGTTGTTTCCTGTACTGGAAAAAGTCCTGAGACCCTCAGGAGCCGAAGAGAAATGACAACAGCTACACAGGAAGTGCTGTATGTTTTCTATAAGCATCAACAAAATGCTGTTTTTTTGAAATTCAATTCATATTTTCACAACTTTCCCCATCTGGTGTCATGCATTTAGAAAGGCTGCCGGTGAGCACCACATTGCCATCAATGTGACAGAGTTCTCAGAGGGTAAACAACTTTGGTAATGCAAAAGTGTTTAATAATAAGTGGCTTTGCTCAATGTAAAAAAAAGCTCATGTTTAATACATATCTGCTGCTGGTATGCCAGCTTCTTGTCATTTCAACAGCACATCCGTGGAAAAGAGCTCACACAGGAAGTCAAACCGACTCACATCCCCACCAGTTCCACAAACCTCACAATCCTGAACTCTATCTTTCCAAGGCCTGAGTGACAAAATCTTGATTTCTGCCGCTTTAACATCTGACACGAGGCAGGCGTCTGATCTCTACTCAAAATACTGCACAAGCAAACAGGAACTGAGAATACGAGATGAGTACTGGGGAAGTTTGTTTTCTGTCACCTCTGGAGAAGCTAAGATTTGTCAAACTACGCGTCATTTTGACAAGCGGAGGATGGCATGTTATCAGCAGAAGTGTCCTGTTGTGACGGCATCTCCAGGAAACCAAATAACACACTAGCTGGTGTCACTGGTGGTGTGAAAGGCATTTCCCACAAATATAAGACAAGGGAACATTAGAGAAGACACAAGACTTTTCCCTCGAGTTATACAGCTTCCAGCTTTTTAAAGGACATTTTAGACTTCTAGCGGTCTATAAAATAATTGCCTCAATGAGACACAGAGGGGACGAATGCCAGAAAACTTGAGCTAGCAACAGGGAGCCATTTTGAAATTAAAAAATAATCATGGAAGTCGCCAAATATTGTTGAGGTTCACAAGAAAAACAGGCTTTCATGGTCATAGTGTGGGCAAACACCTCTTCAAAGAAAAAAATAAGAATTGCTATTAGTGATAAATGTATGTTATCTGTCAAATTCACGTAGTAAATGATTGCATTTAGTGAGGTCAAAACAAAACATACACGAGTTTCCGCGAAGTACGATTTCTTCTTTTGCCGCCTGGCCACGTCTTTGCCCACGTTTGGTGTGAGCACAGTTTGTCCGCAAATACCACATATGCGTGGCTGAATCCTTATCTCCAGCTAGACTGAATTCTCTGCATGCTGACAATGGCCATTTCATTAGGAAGCCTGAAGAGTCAAACACATCCCCAGCTGGGAGCTGGTTTGTCAAATGGCTTCCCACAGAGCTCCAAGCTAGCCCAGGCTGGACAGAGGCAAAACACAGAGCAAGAGGTACGAGATGAAGACCTGCTGCTGGTTAACAGAATAGCTGCTCAGTGTCAGGGACATCCATTAATATAGACCCAAATGTCAGATGCCCACTGTGGCCGTCGATGCTAAAATAAGAGAATAATCACAGTTTTCCGCAGGGAGATGGCTACCTGCGGTGAGAGGAGAATGCCTTGCAGAGATACACTTCGGTGGGAGTACAGGGCGCTTGACGCTGGTCCACAAGCACACAGCGAAAAATAAAAAAGAAATGCAAACCAGGGTTTTCGAATAAAAGCTTGACGCTCAACAGAACAGCTCTCTTCTCCTTCATCTGGCTACCTGTGGTTTCTGGATTTCAAGTCTCTACACTTCTATCACGAAACCCTGCTGCGATAAAAGATAATTAAAAAAAACATCAGTACAACGTTAGAACTTTGGGCGGGGTGATTTTCAAATTTCGTTTCCCGTTTTTAGTTTCTAATTTTTAAATTATTCTTACTCGCGTCGCTGTTTTTACCCAAATAAAGTTTGCTTTTTTAAAATAGAAATTCTTTCCGTACGCTCGCACTAAATGTACAGCAATCTATGAAATCATTCACAGCCAATATCAGTATCTGTCTTGCTTTAAGTAAAAAAGTGTCTTAACCCGCTGTGCTTTTGAAACCCCAGGAAAACGTCAATGGGCAAAATACAAAATGGTTGTCCAGGGGAGACTGGTGGGTCAGCAAGTGTGTGTGCGCGCAAACGTGGATCAGTGGAGACCCCCTACCTGGGCATCGCGCTTCCTCCACTCCTGGGTGTGCTGTTGGTGCTGTTGCAGGGCGGCCCTGGCCTGCCTCTCCAGGCTGCTCACCTCCTGCTGGCGCTCCTGGACCAGGCTGTCCTTTTCCGCGCTGTGCTGCTGCTGTAGCCGCGTCCTCTCCTGCTCGTGCTGCATGCGCTGCTCAGCCATCTGATTGGACAAGCAGGCAAAGAGAGACTTCATCAGCCAACACACACTCAGAGCAACCCTGTCGTCATGACAACTTGTCCATCCACCGATCCATTCAACCTTTCTTCGTCCTGTTCCTTCGGCCCCTTCCCTCCACCGGGAACACCCATGCGCCCAACCACATTGGCGAAATTGGTAGGAAGGAGGGGAAAAAAGCGAGAAAAGTTTCTCTGCTTCCTCACAATGTCGGAGGACAACATGGTGTGATGTGTTTACATCTGGCGTGCTCCCCCGCCCTCCCACCTCTCTTGCCAGTTGCACAGACCAGCCCTCAATGTCCCACTCCTCTCTCTTCAAATCTGTCCCCCTAGCCCTATTCTGCGATCGGCATATAAAAGAGCAGTTAGTGTGGGCTATGCACGCAAGCTGGTAGGGGTTAGCCATCTGGCTGCAGCAACTACCCGATGCCCCATGCTATGCGCCTGACAGCATGCGAAAATCGGCTTAGGCGTTGACTATGATGATTATTATAAACCCAAACTGGAGAGAGAGGCGAGGACAGCAGAAACTTTGAGGAGAACCAAGGAGATGCTAAATGACTCATGATACTGCTTTTACCTGTAATTATAATCAAATGATTAATTTAACCAATTTCAAATCAATTTATTCAGATTATTAATCTATATCAGTTTTCATGTTTTCACAATTAATGTGATCATGCTCCAGTATGCTCAACAGCTACCGGGCTGCTATGATCGGGGGTTTATGCTGCTAATGAAGGATATCTCAAGTCAGAGTATAGCAAGGACCTGTGTGAACCGGTCAGCATGAAGTCTTGGTCACGTTATAAACATACAGTAGACTTCAGTCTCACTGGAGCTACAACCAGCTACACACAATGCAATAGAGGAAAATAAAATGCGTTTAATGGGACAGAAAGCCCCAATTTTTCAGGCTTAATCATCCTGCTATCTGAAGCAAGTCTGCATCCCAGCATGACTGTGAGCGGAGTCACCTGCTGAGAGGTGAGCCTTGCCAACGGAGCTCCAGCCTCAAGCCCCGAAGCCTTTCCCAGGCTCTGTTCCGTTCCCACTCCCCCATGGCGGGGGGACCGGTGACCCCCACACCATCCCGCCGTGCAGCCCCAGCCGGAGCCTGGAAAGGACAGCAGGAGCCTGGGGCCCATTCGCCTCCCTGCTTTGAAGCTAATCCCCTGCACATTGTGCTTGACGGCACCCTACCTGGCCTGCCAGAGAAGCGGAGATCCACAGCCTCTATGCCCGGTGCCTGCTCTATCCACAGCCCTATCTTTGGACTTGCGTGCTATTCAGAGCAGGTGATGAATGAGGGGCTATCTACAGGAAGCCGGATTCCGTCCCCGGCACTGAGAGGAAGGCCACAATAGACACTTCATTTTGGCAGCCAAAAATTCACCCTTCAGCTTTTGGGAAAGCTTTGCTAAATGCCCTCTGAAAAGGGCAATGGGAGGAATTATAGCTGGATAAAAATGTATTTCATCTCTGTGGCTCAGTTAATTGCAGGCAGACAAACACACATACATTACACCCTCAAGAAACCTCACACATGCCTTTTTTCCAGGACATAATAGAACACCACAGAGCTCCATTAGACAAACAGTATGCAGAGTGTGGGCAACATCATCCACATGCTGCCACTGGTGATGCTGATGTTGTCTACGGTACATTCCACAGACAGGCAAATTTGCACCGCCTTCATTTTCCATTCAAAGGCACAATAGATACAAATCAGGTCCACAGGCAGAGTACGTTGTCCCACAAGGGCAGTCAGATTCATACAGCTGCCCAAGTTACAGCTGATAGATTGATAAGCAGGCAATTGCTTCGAGAACTCCCCAGCAGGACAGCAGGACTTGCGGTAACAGAAACTGGGGGTGGATATCGTGGCTTACTGTTCGCTCCTGTTTAGAGTCTCGGGCCATGGGGGTTTTGGAGGAAAAAGGGGATCTGAGGTGAACCGAAAATAAAGAAATGGGCAAGATAGATCCATTGTGACAGAAACTGCTAAAGAAAAAGACGGAGAGGAGAGGAGATGAGATGACAGAGAGCAGACCCAGCAAGGAGCCTGGTTGTGACATCACGTAGCGCCAGCGTGCAGCGGAGGATGCTGGGTGCTGCGGTTCTTAAAGGGACCGACGTGGCGTTTATGAGGGAAGACTGAGTCGGTTATAGCACAGCTTGGTACCACAGATACAGAGTGGGCCGGGTGTTACTGCACAGCAGGACTCTTGTCAGCCTAGGCCGACATGGTTTTGTGTGTGTGTGTGTGTGTGTGTGTGTGTGTGTGTATGTGTGTGTTTGTGTGCATTGCTCGCATTGAGACAGGACAGTGAGGTAATGGGCTTCTTTCAGCCCTGGGAAGGAGGAGGAAAGAGGAGGGTGAGGAGGAGTAGAACAGAAGCCCTGTCTGGACTCAGCAGGGGAGGCTTGGGTGAGTGTGGGAGGGGAGGGAGAGATGGAAAAGACAAATCTCTTACTCCTCACTGTGGGGTTTGAACTGAAGATGGTGCTGAGGATGGATATGAGTGCATATCTATCTATGGACAGCATGTCTACACATCTACATGTCTATAGAGTCTTTTAATATTTATTTTCACAGTCTAACATCTGAAGAGTGAGGCTGTTGAGATTTTCCTTATCTCTCAAGGCCATGACTCCAAACCAGACATTTGACCTCTACTACATCACTCCAACGTCAAGAGACAGAGCTTTGTCAGGATGCCACAACGACCAGCTGCCAGGAGGGTCAGCTGCAAAACAACTCCTTCATACATAGTTCCCTTTTTAAAGTCTCATTGAAGCTGCCCTCGGGTGAATGTTCTTTTGTGAGCATCTGAATGGACAAACTTGACCCCTGCAATCTTGTGACACCAAAGGCGTGGAGGCATGAGAGAACAGGCCTACACTAAGTGCTTGTGGTCACGCTCGTGTGTGCAAAACCACAGTATACAGTATGTAAAACGGCAGTAACTCATGAATAATCACACGTTTTCATGTGCATGCAGACACATTTCCTCTCTTTCTTTCTAAATGTCACCAGCGCTCATATCAACATCATCACAAAGACAAGCACTTCATTTTTATATGTTTTTATCTTGAAGACAAAAGTCTCCCTGATGTGCTGCTAACCCTATGTAGCTGGATTCAACTGTCAAGCGCACCCCCACTCTCCGTAGCAGCAGATGATAATCGTCACTTGAAGATTTTCTGCAACGCTTTGATGACTTACCTGTTTTTCACATGAGATGGAATTTATGATTCCTCAGAACAATGCACTGTAGTTGGCACTCAAAGCACTGAGAGAATCTCACAGTTACTGGATCATTATGGAGGGATGAAAATCTTGTTTTGGACATAGATACGATCTGTTTAACAGTTTTTAGTGGCACTGTCTGCCTTCTGTGACAACAGACCCTTGCAGTAAGAGTTAAAAAGCTGCATTTCCCAGTTAAAAAGACTTCAATATAGTGAATAAATCGGATCTTATTTTAATCCTTTTAAAGTTTTCCCCCCATGAGTATGATTACAAACACAAGCGTTCAGCAATGGAGCAAATCAATGACGGAGAACCATTTCTCCACTCTTTGGAAATAATTCTGGTCTTATATTCTCCACTTACAACTACCTACAGCAAATTACACGCGGTGTAAACTCCATCTGGCCTGGAAATGAGTGTTAGCATGCTTATTAACCGTTAGGAAAAGTGCTAGTTTGGAGGCTGAAAATCAATCATGTTGTGGATACAGACGGGAAATAGAGATGCCACACCAGTTAGTGCTGTATGCGCTTTTAACATCATTGAAACGAACAATTTAAAACTCATTATTTAAGAGCAGTCTTGGAATATATGAATGTAAATATCTCTTATCATGTGGTGCAATTAGTTGCTTTGCAGGACTGCTTTATTAAGATATTCACTCACATTGTTTTAGTATAAAAATCCCACTAGCAGGCTGGTGAGGTTAAAGTGCCCTGCCTTGTACAATGACAGTGGCTGCCTCCCATAATATCCATTTCTGTGGTTTAATTGAATCTGATGCTTTATAAGAGATGTCTTCCTATCATTGAGCCAGATTTCAATGAGTTGTGAAAACGGTTTCTAGACTCCTAATCGAAGGAGAGTGACGGAGATGGGATGATAAGGGGATAGTGCGCCTGCTATGCAGATTGCATTAGTTTTCAATTGGCAACGTTTAAGATATTTATTGAGTCGCAATCCAGGCTTAATCTAAAGCATGTCCCTTATCATGAAAAATTAATCATGTGGAACAGATGGGGAGGAATTCTATTCTATTCCAAAGGGATGACAGTCCCCTTGGCTGGCTCCACGGGGCCAAGTGTTCACTGATAACAGAGGACGATAACAATGTGATGATGATGATGATGATGATGATGGAGGCAAGAGGCGAATTCTTTCCCACAGCTACATCATGAAGCAAGACAGACAGACATAAAGTTACTGACTCATACACACCTGCTGCTCATATTTCTGTCGGAGTGCATCAAGTTGCTGGGAGAAATCTTTGGCCTGCTTCTCCCTGAGGGACTTGGAGCGGGTCAGGTCCTCCTCTACCTTCTCCATCTGGAGGCACGAGAAGAAAACAAAAACAAAAGTTTACTATTATCTTGACTGACTGAAACAGTCAAATACATACATCATAAAACATTTTGTACAACATTTAGAGCAGCTTTATAATCTGGAACACATTTATGTTCCTGAAAACCACACATAACATCCCCAAAATCTCATATTTCAGAAGATTGGACATAAATTTGTGCTCAGTACTTTTGCATTAGTTCTAGTTGATGCATGCATAATCACACCACACGTCCAATAAATCATGCAGAACATGCAACGTAAAACACCATGCATCTGCAGCAGAGTGACGCTACTGTAACATTTTCCTTTTCATTTGAAATTGATGAACTGCCATTGGGAAGAAATACATTCATCACATCACGTGTGATACTATCGTAATGGCATTGTTCTAACAGCACATCAATATATTAACCTATTCATCAAAGTATAATATAATTAACATTAATATGTAATACCTGTAGTTCACATCAATATTCACAGGTGCAGGAAAATAACTGCAACTGGAGGACTGAAGTAAAAGTGACACAGTTAGAAATAAGAACATCACGAGCTGCTGCCTCTTTGAGGACTTTGTGTTTCTTTGGAAAAAAGGGATTTGACAATATTTCCGCTGTTTATCTTAACTCAACTTCCTTGCAGCCAACCACTTTTCATATTTTCTGTTCAGGTGACGATAATCAAAACAATTGGAAATGTAATTTACTGAAACGCTTCTGTATCTGGGCTATGCTGCGTGTGACGCTAAGGAAATGCTAAATGTATTTTGATTAATCCATTTAAAATGCTGAAGCCTCCTTTGAACTATGCACGCAACAGAGATTTGATTCCGTATGGTGCTTCTTTTTTCCCCCAACCAAAATAGGGCAGACTCCTTCCTTTAAGTGCAGTCTAAAAGTGGGATGCTGATTTTAAAACGAGAGAAAGACAGAGGGAGGAAGAGAGTGATACAGATAATCCATTTAGATATAACACCATCTGCAGACAGAGAGAGGGAGAAAATGATGAGAGGAAAGATGGAAGGATGAAAAAAGAGAGTAAAAGAACTTCTTTTGAAGTACTTTCTGCAACATTAAAGCCTTAGCAGGAGGACGTGATGGAGCGATGCACAAGTGGGGTGGGGAGAGGGAAAGAGGGAGAGAGGATGACAGGGAAGCAGAAGAGACTGCTCCCTCTCTCCTGTGGCTTTGATGTGGGCTGAGGATAAAATCAGATTGGAGACTGGGATGCCAGGGGCGCAATGGGAAAAGAAGGAATGAGCATGAGATGGAAGGATGACAAAAGGAGAAAAGAGTAGGGGAAGCAGAGGAAAAACGCAGCAATACAGACAATTTTCCAAGCATCAGAAAAGAAGACATCACTTCCCCTCTGGTAAAAAAAAAACAAAAAAAAAACAGCCCATGTAGCCTTGTGCAACCCCCCAAAAAAGTTGGGACGCTGCATAAACATCGAAACAAGTTGGGACAGGAACAACAAAAGACCGGGAAACATTCCACAGGTGAACAGGTTCATTGGTAACAGGTGATCGAATCATGATTGGGTACGAAAGGGGCATCCTGGAAAGGCTCAGTCGTTCACAAGTGAGGATGGAGCGAGGTTCGCCACTTTGTGAACACATGATTGTTCTGGTTGCCACAAACACCCACGCATAAATTTGACTCCCACCTGAACTCTCTTGCTGTCTTACACTACATGTATCCTTCCCCACATACTTCACTAATCATCCACTAAAACTTGCTAATTCCCCTGACATGCAGCTCTTTAAAACATTCAGGACCACACTCAGCACCGCCTCGTCAAAATAAGGCGCGCACACACAGCACAGTCTAAAAAGCTTGACAATCACCTATAGACAAACTGACTTGTCAGGCAGTATTGGAAGTTTTATGGCTGACTGAGTATCGATCGAAGAACTCTCCCAAGAAGCAGCAGCCCACGCGGTGTGAAGCACTGATCGTGAGGCCGGCCTGACGTACTAATTAGTCTGGCTGCTTAATGCGCGTGATGTGATCCCGTTCTCCATCGAAAACCAACCATCCCACGTCACGCCCACTGAGAGGAAGTGAGGTCAACGTGTGGTAGCAGAGAAATGAGTGCAGCTGCTTAATGAGCATTAGCATTTTTCTTCATTCTTTTGGAATGTCTAAATGAGAGAATATGGCCTCGGGGTGATAATGTTCTTGGTTTTCACTTATAGATCTGTCAGTATAGGAGTAGTTGAGGGGGAAGTGACGGGGAGAGATGGAGACAGAAAGACATACGGAGGAATTCAAGCACAGCCAGCGTGGCGCCCTGTTGCATCTGTGGTCAGGCTGTGTCTCACTGCACCTACAAGATGAGTGTGTGTGTGTGCATGTGTGTGTGTGCATTGTCCTAGTTACTGCCTATCAAACAGCTCACACCCTTTGTGGTAAAGCAAACATGAAAGGGTGAAAGTGCACGTCTGTGTAAATGCATACTACAGGAAACAAAAAAGACTAACGTGCAGCTCGTGCATGGCTATCAGGATGTGCAGTATGCAGGCATATGTTAGAACAGATGCTTTTTATGATTATATGCACATCCGTGTGTGTGTGTGTGTGTGTGCATGTGTGTGTGTCAGACCTGGAATTTCATGTCAGCATAGGCCTTCTCAGAGCTGAGCTCCACCTGTTTCTTGAACTGCTCCAGCGCCATATCTGCCTGCTGGATCTGCTGCCGCTGGCTCTCCCTGGCTCTGTCCAGCTGGTTCTCCATCTCCCTTCAAACCGAACACGCACACACTCATGATTATATGAAGAGCATGATAGTAATAGTAATAGCCATAGAAACTCAATTGCAGACCACAGATCCAGGAATACTTCTTAAAGCAGTAGTTACGCTGTGTTTTCGAGGACAAAAAGAAAGAGAAAACAGAAAGATCCACTGAGGTATGTGAACAAGAAGGAGCTGAACGCAGTGTCTGTTTTCTACCTGAACATGTGCAGTAAAAAAAGGCAAAAAATCATTTTAATGAAGAGCAAAGTAATTTTAGCATACAATTCTCCAACACCTTGGTTTGTGTGTGTGGACATGTATATTCACATTGTGGGGACTTGCCTTCCTTATGAGGACAAAATGCCTGGGGACGCGAATCATTAAATTTTAGGATGAAGACTTAAGTTAACGTTAAGGTGAGGGTTAGGCAAGTAGTGGTTATGGTTATGGTTCGAGTAAGTCTAGAGATGAATGTAATGTAATGTCCCCATAAGTGATGGAAACACGGTGAGTGTGTGTGTGTGTCTTCCACGCAGGTACACTGCTGCTGTAGCTGGCAAATGTCAGGTCATGGAGCTGCAGGCTGAGCGGATTGACAGCCACACTAAGAGGGACAGCCTCATATTGAGTGCTGTCAGCGCCCAGCTGAGAGGCCCAGCCACAACATCACATACAGCTGCACCAAGCAACTGTCAAGCTGAACCCACGGAGGGTGTGTGGGTACAGAAATGTGTGGCGGGGTGGATGGAAAGAGGGTTCCAGAGCTGGGAGTGAAAGAAGAGTGTGGAGGTGTTATTTTTGGAAACCACCTGAGAATTTACATGTTGAAATTTACAGTAAAAGTGATTACGTACTAATGTCCCGTATCAGTGAGTACATATGAATGTCTGGCAGATTAGAGCAGAGATACTGCTCGTACATATAGTCTCTAAGAATTATTCAACAAATATTTGCATGTTCTCTCCAAGAGATCAGACTACTATTCAACCATCATTCAAGTCCAATACAATGAGTGCACCATAAGAAATAGTTTGAAATGATTAAAACTGCCTTGCTGGCAGCTAAATTGAGGGTAACTTTATCAAACTGCATATTTTTAACCCAACCTGCAAACAAAAACAGGCTGTTTTATACCGCTCTGAATAACAAAACTGTACAAAAATCCCTTAAAGTAAGATAATCTTTTTGCACTCCTGCGCTCCCTGCTTTTCATGGGTGTTATATGGTAATAATGACACGGCTGAACCTCACTGAAACAGTCAAAGAACTGATGAAATTTTCACAGACTTCTACACTGAATGTGCAACTGTTCAACTCTGAACATCAACAGACAGTGAAGCTATTTTTCCAGGCGGCAAAGACACAACCGTGAACTTCCAGTTCACTTCAGCAGCGCCTGAAACCTTCCAAGACCCTTCTTCTGATTAATGCACAAAGATGACAATGTTGGGGAGAGAGTCTGACAGCTGTGCGTGTGTTTTTCACAGTGTGGTGTGTACAGTGCCGAGAACGGGTATGTGTGTGTGGCTGTGTCGCTCTTCTCCTGCGCCCTTGCAAATTAACTAACATTGGATGGATAATTATTCCCCGTGGACAGACAAGCAGGAGGAAGAATGAGTTTTTGGCCAGTGGGTGAGACTTTAAACCAATTAGAAGTACAACTATTACAAAATTACAACAGGCACACGACAGGGGGTGGGGTGGACTGATACTCCACTCATTTATCTGCATTTCTCAAAGCAGGAGGACTGTCGAGTGAGTGTGATTGTGTATGTTACGATTCATAAAGGATACGGTGGATTAACAGAGGTAGCACTTTGAGCGCGCCTGCAGAAGCACACACCTCTTCAGAAGCCAAAATATACCTTTCATGCTTTTAGGTTGTAAAAAGTCCTCATTCCAAAGAGATTTTGATTTGTATATAGAATTTGCAAAAACATAAAAGTAAATAAATAAGTAAAATAGGGGTGGAACAGTGGCGCAGCAGGTAGTGCATGCGCCTCACAGCAAGAAGGTCGCCGGTTTGATCCCCGGGTTGGGCGGGGCCCTTTCTGTGTGAAGCTTGCATGTTCTTCCCGTGCTTGCGTGGGTTCTCTCCGGGCACTCTGGCTTCCTCCCACAGACCAAAAACATGCTCATTAGGTTAATTGGTTACTCTCAGATTGCCCTTAGGTGTGAGTGTGAGAGTGAATGTTTGTATGTCTGTACGTCTGTATATGTTGCCTGCGACCGGTCCAGGGTGTACCCCGCCTCTCGCCCGTCGACAGCTGGGATAGGCTCCAGCCCCCCGCAACCCCGAAAGGGATAGAAGCGGGTATAGAAGATGAATGAATGAAATAAGTAAAATATAATAATGTTTTGCACATGGGGAACAAAATGCTGCACAATTGTTCAACCGGACTGTCAACTGAAAGGGCAGACAGAGACAAAGTTACCTCTGACCACCAGTTAAATGAGAAAATAAGACAGCAGCAGTCATTGGTGAAAGAAACTGGAAGCTCAGCATCAAAATCTGTATATCAGTTTCAGCGTCCAGTGCACAATAATGCCCACAACAGCTGGAATTAACAGATGTGTCGCAAAGCTTCTCTTAACACTTCAAAACAGAAATAGGTCTCGCATTAGCTCTATTAGAATTGGATTGCTGAATATCAGCTGAGCAAACTATGGACTAACAAACCACACTTAAAACCTTTTCAACGCAACCACAGAGTAGACTGCAGAAGAAAAACTAGCCTCCAAAATATTTAGAGCCCAAATGCAACATTGTGGTTCAATAACGATCTAGGGCAGCCTTTCCCAAACGTAGGGTCACGACCCAGAATGAGTCACGGACCTGTTTTTGTTGGGCTACCAACTGGCAGAGTAAAATGCATAATAATGCTAAATGAATTTATTGTCCTAATTAAAACAGAAGAAGAGAGGGCATGCATAGAACTGGAGCTACATCCAGGACCTATTTCTTTTTGTGTTGCTGGTCTCTTTAGCTGAGGCGCTGTGTGCCTGTGGGTCAGTCATGAGAGCTTCAAAAGGAACAAACTGGACGGACATCTTCAAACTAAGTTTCCTCAGCACTGGTGCAAGTCAAAAGAATCTTTCTGGTGCAAAAAGAAGACTTTCAAGAGAGTGTTTTGTCAGGAGAAAAGTATGTTAGTCATGTGTTCGTTTGTGTAGCATCTGGATTTTTTTTTGTGTGTCATCTTTTGAACAGTGTTTCTAGCTAGCATTACTTGTTAGCTTGCCGTGACTGCTGACATTATCTTGTTAGCCACAGCTGTTTTTCTGAGGAGGAAGAGCCAGAAATGTGTATGTGACATTTGCATTAGTTGAGCGTGTATGAGTGAGTTTCCATGTGGGACAAATTATGTGTGTGTGTGTGTGTGTGTGTGTGTGTGTGGCACTAATGCGGTGGCGACAAGTGAGAGTGACTTTTAATGATCATTTGGGGGAAAATGTTTACAACAATATTCTTCCCAGTCACACAACAATGTGGGAACATCAACTAAATGGGAGTTTTAATAATTTAAATATTCTTCTTTCAGGGCCAAAATGTATATAATACATTTTTTGTCTGAATTCTACTGTTTCTTGCTATGTTGAAATAGCCATTCTTGAAAGAAAGAAGAAAAACATCAACATAACAGGCGATTCCAAACTTTTGAACAGTAACGTATGTCTGTGGAGAAAACTACAGTCATTACCTGCACACAAAGTTTGCGCTGTTGTCAAGTGATTAACCGCTTCCCATAATCAAAGCAACAACTCTTAAGGGTTTATACATAAAGATAGAACAATAAATGAAAAAAAAAAACAAACCCAAAAACAAAACAGACACGAAGGAAGACAGAGGAGATGAAAACAGCAAAATGAAAAGAAGGCAATAAAAAAGCAAAGAACAGAAGCAGAGGATTGAAAAAGGAATGTGCAAGCTTTCTCTCCTCTTTATAGTGTTCTGTCTCTTTGTAATTTTGGTCTCTCTCATGTCGGACATCAAACGACAAAGAAATTGTTTTTTTTTTTTTCTCTTCCCAATTTTGTGTACTCTGTAATTATTAATCAGTCTCGTTGCATGGCTGCCTTCCGGGCTCAGACAGACACAAAGGATATGTGGAGAGACTAAGATGGAAAAAAGAAAGACAGAGGAAAAGAGAGGGGAAGATGGAAAAGAGGATGTCACAGAAATAGCAAGTTTTTTAAACTTCCAAGGCAGAGCAGAAATGAATTGGGTGTGTGTCTCGCTGGAGAGTGTGTGTACGAGTGTGCGCACGTGCGTGTATGTGAGCCTTTGTTCGTGAGCCACAATCCTGAACCCTGCGTGTGACTGACAACTCTACTCAAGGAATGCACTATGACTAAGTTGGAGCTGGCTGCTGGGCCTGAACCTCTGAGGATACAGCGAAAAAATTCACTGCAGCTAACTTCAAGTGTGTGACAGACTGAAACATATTATGCTCTAAAGCTGAGGAGAGCAGGTGAGCACATGGCAGCTTCAGTGATTCCTCAGAGAATAACTCTGTGTGTGTGTGTGTGTGTGTGTGTGTGTGTGTTTCCCTGTGTGTGTGGTCACTGGAGCGGTAGACAGCATGTCACCATCAATAACAGAGCAATGAGGGTGAGATGAGAGGACAGCGAAAAAAGAATCAGGGAGGCCTGGCAGGGAGAAACAGAGAGGGTAAGGAAGGAGAGGGGTGCCAGCACCAGGGCGGCCCGTTGGCTTTAAATGGATCTCTGGTCAGAAAAGTGGAAGGAGAGGAGGCTCAAATTAAAGATGTGCCTTCTCTAAAGAGGAAGTCTTCTCATCCCTCAATCCTAAACGGCTGTTTAAAGGGGAGGAAGAGAGGGAGGCGAGGAGAGAGGAGTGTTTGTGCTAGAAAGGGTGAAAGAGCTTCCGCCATCCAGCCGCCTGGCAGACAGGAGGAGTGCAGGGATGCCGGCGTTTTCCGGACTGCCCTAACCACACAATGCCACGTGCTGCCTGTGCGTGCACCACATGCTGCATATACAGGCACTTTATATAAACATTTACATACACATACAGTTAATACAAGAGCACACATTAAAGTTAATGCACACAAAGGCAACTGTAATTGCTTATGCAAATATTCTTTTCATGTAAGCGAAGTATTTAAGAATTGTATGGGCTGTGATGTGGGTGGAGCAGTACATGGAAAAGACTGACAAACAGACTAGAATGCACGCCTGCATATGGATGCCTCTGGTCTCTAGTATAAAAAGACAGAGAGTGAGTGTGAGTGTGTGTGTGTTTGTGTGTGTGCAAGTGCATGTGAGTGCCCGCGCATCTGCGTCTGTGAGCTCATCCAAACGGAATGATAACGAATCCACAGACACATCAAAGGGGCCTGGAAAAAAAGAGGGAGCACCAAAAAAAAAAAAAAGAGAGAGAGAGAGAGAAAATGCAAAACTGAAATATTCAGTGCCCTCTGAAGAAAAAATAAAACAGGCTTGGTTTTCATCCGCATCCCCAGAGAAAGAGAAAGGGAGAGAGAGAAAAAAAAAAAAGACAGAAACAGACGCAGAATAGGAGACAGACCACAAATAAGTGAACACAAAAGAGACACAGCACAAGGGCAAGAAAATATTAAAGACGCAGAGAGAAAGAGTTAAAAAGGGAGAGGAGAAAACAGAATGCTTGAGCTTGATGGCTTTAAAACTGCCTTCAAATGTGGCCTGTTTACAAACAGCATTTTACATCAAGATGTGAAACAAATGACCACATAAGTAGAAAGGACGGGCCTTTGTTATCATCGTCTGTCTCCCACAGCAGCATCAGCGTACGCCAGCCGTCGGGTGCTTGCAGGGAACAGTTGCCTAACTAGTGTTGATGCCAGGCTCACTTAAATAAGTCAGTGTTACACAACTGCTAACCCTCAAATCCAGCTTCAACCTCCTGGTGCACCTCAGTGTTTACAACAGTCCCATAGATTCACAGCAGACTATTAGCTAACTGTTTTGATTATCAAATAACTGCTTGAGCATCTTTCAACCGCAAATGCCACAAAGTCACTGGACGCAGCCTCTGTTATGGTTCCAAATGTGAGTATTTCTTAGTCTTCAGTGACAGTCAACTGAATATTTTGGGGTTCTGAACTCTTGGTTGCGCAAAAAAATGACCTATGAAGACATGACTTTAAACTGAGATGGGCGTTTTCCACTATTTTCTGACATTCTTTGGACCAGATGATGACTCGATAATGAAAATAATTGTTAGCCTAACAAAGATTCAATTCAAAGAAAGGTCAAGCGTGAGCCACAGATCAGTGGACGGTGCAGAAGGGAAGAGGCTTAGTGTTTTGCTATGACAGATGACATTTCAATTCATCATACAAACTGGCTCCTTTGAAGCTTGTGCACTCCCATCTACACTGGGGATGAAACCAGTGACTTTCCCTCGCGCTAGTTAGTGTGTCAAAGCCAACTGAACACCCGAAGGAGAGAGAGGAGCATGAAGAGAATCTGGTGCAGCCCAGGCTGACAGTGTCACTATGTGGGTGGATAAACATGTGGGCAGGATAGAACAAAAAGACATACTAGATGTCTGCCTCGTACTTCAAAATGGCTCTGGAGTTCAGAGTTATTAAATATTTCTATACGGCTCCTTTCTGCTCTCCTTTCAGTATAGTTCAGATATGTTGAAGTAAGAGCGTTATTTATTCTTTGTATACATGCAACTCAAACTGTGCCTACAGCACAGACAAGCAAAACACACCAGATGGTGTGACGTTATTATTAAAAATGTTCTGAGTTGAGGAAAAGAAGAGAGGAGATTTCACTCATGACTTGATTTCGAACGGGGATTTTCTTGCCTTCGCTGCGCATTTAGATGCTATTTGGCTTCATGAATTATGCAGACTACAGCATAATATGCTAAATCAACTAGGCACGAGTCCCTAAAGTAAACATACTGTATTTACATATCCCAAACATTATACAATGGAAAACGAAGCCGGAAGGTTTTTAATGAAACAACGAAAGCCCTAAAGACAATCTATCGAGATTGAGTTGTTTCAGTGCATGAATTAGCTTGTGCCTGCTTTGGTAATAATTCATCCTGTCAGTGCGTATTTGTAAACGCACTAGCTTAATGTTAAAATGTCAAACAAGGTTATGTGTGATAATCGCATAGGCAAGGCGAGGCATTTAACAGCATTACACCATGAAAAGTCACGATATCAATCAAGGGCACATATTCAGTGATAATAAGATACTGCAATGATCAGATATGACAAATTATAGCTAAATGTCAGGATAACTATTAATTTCTTTTTGCCAGATTAGAAAGTTATTATCTGCCCCATTATCTATCCATTTAATTCACTACTCAAAAAGACAAAAAGAATCACTGCCTAGACTTGCTCAATTACTCCTGCAGTGAAACCAGATGGTATGCTTAGAACTACACCCATATTATCTCTGAGGCCCAACACTAAAACAAACAGCTTTCCTTTCTGATATTTTAGTTCCATGTTTTTCTGCGGGATCGCAAATCAGTGCTCAATGCATTGATTATAATAAAGTATACTGCAGAAGTATCTGAAGAGGTAATTGCCCTTTAACTCAGAGATCCTTGGCTACAGAACCCAGTTAAAGAGCTCTTTACAATTTTCCTTTAGTCCGGTTTGTGAATCGAACTGGAGCTTCATCCATCTCCATCCTCCCCTTTCAATGCAGCTGCCATGGGAGTAAATATCGAGCCCTGGTGCAGCTTCTCAATATTCAGGATCCATACCTCCACCTGCTCCTGCACCTCACCACTAACTGGGCCTCTGCTCAGCTGCCTCCGGTACCTCTCCGGACCACCGCCCCTGCTTCCCTCCATCCCTCCTGTCATGGGAGAGGAATGCTGAGAAAGATAAGACCACTTCAAAAGACACACACAGATGTAGAGTATGCATGTGCGCACACACACAGAACAACATGAAAGAACATACTAGGTGCATCATCCACGTTTAAGAGAAGAGGGACACTATCTCATACAAGCATGTGGGCATGCATGCACAAACACAGAGAGACAAACAAGGACACACATGCCAAGACAGACATGCACACACGCTTAGTTAATACCCTGCCAAAAAAACATGACTCAAGAGTTGATTACAAAACCAAACAGTAGCTTGGTGGTGTGCTATGAGGAAAAGCATTAAATTGAAACAATGGTAGAAAAGCAAGAAAACTTTAAATTGAACAGGATTGTGAGTGAAGAAAACGTCCATGACAGCACGAGTACGTGCACAGGGTTGGACTGGCGCTCACACAGCCCGAGCGTTAGCCTCTCATGAAAAGCGAGCATGCTTTCCCCCCAGCTGCCTAAAGTAGAACCTGCCTCTGCCACTCCGAACTATAAACGATCAAACTGAGCAGAAGTTACCGCTGAGACACAGTCAGAGCTGTGACGACCCTGCACCACAACCTGAGCAGGCGTGTGGTTTTGATAAAGCCAGTTGGGTGCCGAGCAGCAGGAAGAAGGACTGGAACGGTAGAAACAGACCAGGTGTTTTTCTTTTTCCCTACTTTGAAAATGCAGGTGATTTTCTGATGTGTTTAAATTGCGATTTGGAGGTCACTGTTGCAAAAGCAGGCAAGCTGTTTCCCAGATGAGCTGCCTCTCTCTCTTTTTTCCCCCCTCTGTGGTGCATCTCTCCATCTCTATGCTAATGCCCTGTAATGATCTGAGGCACGTTGGGATGAAAGAAAAGGAGACAAACTTGTTTTCTGCACGGCTTTGTAGTGCTTTCTGTTGTTGTTGCTATAGTAACACAGGCCTGGAACTCAAATTGACACAACGATGCTTATTTGCATGGCAGGACAGGGTTATTTTTCTTTTTATACGGGAAAGAAAGAGTGGGTGGAAAGCGTGGAAAGACATCAGCTATATATGCTACATACAGACAACCATAATCAGAACTGCCAGAAGATCGATCATCAGCTGTTATCCAACTTATTCATATGTATAAGAACACATAAAGTGCTATCAATAGATCTATGTTGTCTTTTAACGGTAGACTGTGTGGGTCAACACACAAAATGCACATCATAACACAGCGCACATACCACATAGTATCTGCTCACGGAAGGCATGTTGTCTACTTGTTTAATTTCATCATCCATCCTCCCATCTTCACACGCACATGCACGCACATACGCAAAGACACACACACACACACACACCCCTGTGTGCGATCTTGCTTTGACTTTGAAGTTCTCCTGGATCGCCTTTAAAGGCCGTCAGACAGCAGGCAGGTAACAGACATCAGTCTGCTTAGCGTGTATGTGTGTGTGTGTGTGTGTGTGTGTGTGTGTGTGTGTGTGTGTGTGGAGCCTGAGTGCTTAATTAGCTAAGAGCCCAATGGGCCACTTGCTGTTTCTCAGTGTTTAACACTAAACGAGGGAGTGACTGGCTCGTTACTGATACTAATAACAAGGATAATTTATGCACAAACGGATCTGTCTGCTGTGTTTAAGCTTGTCCTCTGTTGCCGGGCTGACAATGACAAGCACAAACAATAAGCAGGCAAACCATCAATGTCCCTTTGCGATCTTTACACTGCATACTAAACACCACTAAACTGCAAAATTTGTTTTCATGTTGTTTCAAAGAGAAAACACAAAAGAGCTGCAATAATAACCACGTCCTACAGGTTAATGCAATTTCTAATTCACAAAAAAAGATTTATCCTTGGTTTAGAGGCCATTAAAAAAAGTGTTTGGTTTAGAGACAAAGTGCCTTGGGCCATTGACGAGGACCCAAGAAAGAAGCAAATACAGCCATGCTCAAACCCTCTTCCTAATCCACTGCCTCTGGGTTGCTCTTATATTGTGACAAACCTCTCAAAGGGGGGGTGATGGCACTGTGACTGGCCTTGGCTGTGTATAGCTGGAACTGGAGCTGATTTCGTTGAATGGGCGTTGTGTTTAATTGTGCAGAACGCATTCTAGTTTTGCCAGGGAAACTGTAATCTGCTTGTGACAAAGTAATGTGGTCCAGTATGGGATTAATTACCCAGTGGAATGTCCTGACTGGCTGACTAGTTGGTTGGCTGACTGGCTGGAGTCTGAAGTCTAGGATGTCTGCAGAATGTTTAGGTCTGGAGGGAAGGGAGCGACATAGCAAAAGCATGAGAGTCAGAAGGCGAGGGAGTGATGGGGAAACAAATGTAGCCCTCTGCATTTCGTGTAATTAATGCTAATAACTATCAGAAAGAGACGGGTTCAAAAGTTCGAAAACAGAGGCAGAATTTACAAAATCATGCAGCATTACTCTGACTCATTTATTAATAATTCCAGTCTCTATATTTCTGTAATATTCCAACAGTGGCTTAAAAAGTATCATAAAGTAGACTCTTTTCACGGCAGACATTTTGACATGTTATAGCAGAAGAAGCACAGAATGGCTGCATTGCATTCATTCTGCTGTGAAACTGGGTTATAAATCATTAGCATATTTTTTTGTGTGACTTCACCTTATAAAGTTGTTATGTGAACGCGCTGTCAAACATCTCCCTATTTACACATCCAGAAGACACAAATCAATATTGTTATTCAGTTGGAGTCATGTTTCTGGCCACCTGATGAAGGCAAGTCTAAAATTCACTGTTTTGTTTTACCTCTATTTTTTTTGTACCCATCAGCTTCTGAGGGAAATATCTGGCTGTTTAGCTGCTAAATGCTCACCAGCTAGTCGTGACCTTTATCTGACTGCTGTAATACGAAACCAAAACAAAGTGCTGAAAGGTGCTAAAAACATCTGTCAAACTGAGGGGAACTGTAGAGGTGGGTGATAATTATCTGAGGAGTTCATCGCTAAGAGCAATCGCTTTCATGTTACACATCGTCATTTGACCAGTTGAATAAAAAATATTAATTAGTGCAGCTTTAACATGCTTTAATGCATAACTACTAATTATAAAAAAACATCGCTACAGAAACTCATGAACTGAATTTGATGTCGTACATCTGCAGTCACGCAGTACTTTCCTCATATAGTTATCAGTTTGATAGTATAAAGGTTGTCTGATTTATGCAGTGGGATTAAGTTCGCTAGTTTTCAAGACAACGCAAATGCCCATCACACATTCAGCTCTGATCCGTACGACTTCTCATCACAGTTTCCAGGCTCTCAACTCTAACCATACTACTCGCAGTTATAAAAAAAGACCAAGATCAAAGAGAGTGTGCAAGGGTTGGCTTGTTAAAGCCAAACTCCACCTTAAATCAGAATTCATACACACTGTTGGTATGATCAAAGACTCAAGTCTGGAGACATAAACAACTCTCTAATAAAGTTTGAAGCCACAAAGTCAGGGCTCAAATGTGTGATACTAATTATTGTAAAATAAATACTCCACTAGCATTATGTTGGAAATTTCACAACCAAAGGGGGCAACTTCAGTACAAGCAGTAATAAAGAAGGAAATGAGTCCAAATACCTGTCAAGATTATGACTTGGCTTGTGTAATACACACGCACACACACATGTGCGCGTGCACACACACACAGTCCATTATACTACACAGTATCAGTAGGGTTCGTTGCTCCAGCTTGTATTTTATGTCAACTGCATACGTCTCCAAAAATAGACACACACCAATGCACATTTACTCACACTGGCTGACATGCTGATGGAGTGCCTTAGCCAATTATGTCAATCACTCGGCCAAGAGGGAAGGAGGAGGGCCACACATAGACACACACTCACGAACGGGATTATTGTATAAACTCTGACATAACTGATAAAATGTACAGTGACGTGTATATGGGTGAACTTTTGTATTCAGACTTGTGTTCTACATTACGGTTTTTAAACACTATCTCTGTTGGAGTACTAAATAAAACTGTTTTGCTTATTCACTGACATTGTACATTTAAGAACTGCTCACAGTGTATTACTGCAACAAGTAACACTTTGTACCTGAGTGCACCTTCAAGTTTGGCTATCTTCCTGTTTGCTTCTGTTCTCTCTCTCTCTGCCTCACTGTGGATTGCCAAAACCTGAGGGAGAGAGAGAGAGAGAGAGAAAGGGAGAGAGAGAGAGGGAGAAAGGTGTAAGTGAGTGCAACAGCAGACACCATCAAACATCACTCAACCAAACTCTCCTGCCTGTGACCTTGTGCATCTGGTCTCATCTCTTCTCTCTATCACCCCATCAAAAGTATCTGCCAGCACAGAGGGCCTCTTGCTCTGGATCTATGGGAGCCATATGGGCCCTTCTTATGTCCAGGTACCGTTCTCTGGCCTCCTTCACGTGTTTCATTTACCACTCCTGACGAGTGGAAAGAGGAACCTTTCCAGGGGAAAATGGAAAACGACTGACTCCTCTGTCTGTCACTTTGCCGAAGGAAGAAAACACACACATTTGAGGAAAAAACAAAAAAAATCAAAACCAAACTACTGAATATCTTTTCGAGAGGCTTATTTTAAATTCTCCCTGACCCTGAATAAAGTGCACAGAGGCCTGCTAAACTCTTGCAGGTGTATCAGCCAGAGGGGCCCCATCTATGCCAGCCACTGGCACTTTGAAGATGACCCAGGTGAGGCAGGTCTTTAAAACCTGATTTTCATCTGACAAATCTGGCCTGGACGGGTCTGGCCCCAGCTCAGATCATTAACAGTGGTCTCCTCCCTCTGTGGTTTATGGCTGCTCTATGGCTTTGAAGAGGGTCTCTCTAAAGTAAAGACATGAGTGAAGGGGCAATTAAGCGTAGGCCCGGTACAGTGACAGAGAAACGTCCCCTTTGAATGTCCTCTTTTGTAGCGTCATTTGCTTATATCTCCCATTCTCAACTTTCTTTGCTTGGTAATTCTTAAGCTAAATTATAAATCCTCCTCTTTCTTCTTGGTCCCGTCCTCCATCTACCTGTTAATCATGGCTCTGATTTTACGAGACCAGACATCTAAAAGTAAGGGGAACCAAAAGGAACATGTGACTCCAGGCTTTGATCTCCACTTGACCGTAATAACTTTGTCCAGGGCTGTTTTAATGCAACGACAGAAGCTGTGGAGCTCAGGGGATCAGTTTTCCTGAAGGAGCATGTACACACTACCTTTTTCTCATAGTTGATCTGCAGTTCATCTTTTTCCTGCTGAAGCTTTACCCCTTGATCCTGGAAGGAAGAAGAGGTGATACTGTGTCACACCCCACAAAGACAGCCCATTGTAAGCATTTTCATAGCTTGTACAGTGATTAACAGAAAAGATGCATGCCCCTTCCTCCACCCGAAACATACCCTGACTTGTTGGTGTCGCCGATGTTCACTTTCCAGGAGTTGCTGTTTGAGCTGTGCTACAGTTTTCTCGAAGTCCTCCATCACCTCAGATGTCTGGAAGAAAGAAACAAAGAGTAAATCAGTAAAAAACTGCTACTAAATTTGGTGCAATTTTGTATTTTGCATCAATTAAAAGGAGGAGCCGTGGGGAACTATGGACCTTAGCAGCAGACAAAGCGTGTTCCTGATGTAAGTGGCTCATGTCAGTCTCGTGTTTGGCCTGGAGCTTCTGTACAGTCTGCTCGTGCTGCTCACTCTGCTGCTCCTTCTCCTTCTGCAGAATCATATTTCTGTGGACAGTTAAGAGCACGAGGACAGTTAGTACACACACTTGATGACACAGTCATGAAGAGTATCCTCTTTTCCACATTTTCAACATTTCTTCCTCCTTTTTCGCTCTCTGTCTCACGCACCGTCTGTTGGCCTCCTGCAGTTCGGCGCTGATGGATGCAATATGGATCTCTAGCTGGGCTTTCTCCTGTGTCACCTTCTGACGCAGCGTGTTGCCCTTCTCCACCTCCACCGACTGCTGTTTCACCCGCAGCTCCAGCTCATGCACCGTTTGCTCCTGACCCACAAGCATACACAGAAACAACTAAACCAAACAGCTTGAACCACTAATGGCACCAGCCTGAGAAAAAGTCATGGGTCAGAGGACAGCATGCTCCCACAGTGAAGTCAGACATAGAAATCTGGTTGCTAATATGGAAGAATGTAGCTAACAATGTAGCTCACCACCTCCTTGATGCTGTAACTTGTAAATTACAGGTATTTAGTGCTTAAGTTATATTTTGTACGTAGGATCAAGTCTAAAGCTAGGGTTGGACTTAAAATAGAGTGTTTTGCAATGGTATTCTCCGAAGATGTATGAGTCATCAAGAGCAAAAACATCCTCTCTATACACTCTGTAGCAAAGGTCAAACCAGCAGAAACCCTTTCAATACTACGCAGAGAAAGATCTTACCAAGTGAAAACATTTCTGTCTGTTTTGTTCATCCACTCTACAAAAGCTCAACTGCAGTTTCTGAAGTCAACTGTTGTGCCTTTGAAAAGTTTCTACAGCTGTAAAACTCCAAGATACTATTTCACCTTGTTGCCCTGATTCTGACATTTGGATCAACTCATGGCGACGTGGCAACACAGGGTCATTTTCCTGGCTGTATGTTCATAACCTGCCTCCAAATGTGAACACATGCAACAGCATTATTGAAGTCTCAGCTGCTTAAATAGGTGCAGATTCCGACCACATGTGGGGATGTGGGGCAATGTTTTGATCAGCGGGTCCCTGTTTTGTTTGCATCTAATGCTCTTTCTTACTTTCAGAATGCAGACACAGCAAGGTGCAGACCAGTGTCAGCTTCATCACAAGCAGTCAGTCAACATTAAAACACGTCTCTTAACTCTTCTCCTGCACACCACGCTTTATTCACCAACAAAAAACACACAGTGTACTGGAGAGGAGTTGGATGGACATGCACTTGGCTGTATAATACATTTCTGGTGGAAGAACAGTCATGCAAATCTAGGACATTTATTGTGTAGTATGGTAGATCTGTGAAGCTTTTAATGTATAGGAACAGTTGGGGCTGAAATGAGATTATTCTAGTCCACGCCATGATCGTTATTATTGAGTGATTGTTGTTATTGAGTTATTTCAATGGCAAATGTCAAAAGCTCAATCTGGATTCTGATTTTTAATAAAGACAATGATCAAAGTCGAGCCAATGCAGACAGCTTCTTCCAGCACCAATGGATGAAAAGAAATGTCCCCTCTCTGCATATGGTCCCCCAGCACGTGCATGTGTGCATGGGTGTGTGTGCGTGCTTGTGACAGCATGGAATGCAGTGTGGGCAGGCTGATAAAGGCGATGACGGGGCGCTGATTAAAGATGGAGCACGCTCGTCCATCTAGACGATGACAGAGGCTGGTGATGACAGGAGCTGGAATGATGGCAGAGGAGGGAGTGGTGTGTTTGAACAGAGTACGAGAGCAGCGCCCAGCGAGGCTGGTGAGAGAGATTTTTGTCTTTGTGTTAGCAGTGTCGGGTGCTAAGAAAAGGAACAAGGGGCTTGTGTTGTGCTGGGACGCGTGCTGACACTTAGCTCTCTGGCAGGAGATGAGAAGGAGCCCCTCTCCATGCTGAGGCTGGACTGGGCACACCTGGACACACTCAGACAGAGTAAATTATGTCCCCTAATTAGGTGTTTTAGAAGGAGAATTACAAGGTGTGAAGTGCAGACTACATAAGCCACATTATGAGCGTCTCTCCCCATCAGAGATTTAAAAGCGATAGTCTTTGAAGATGGAAAAAACATGTAATTCGTTTAAAAAAAGTCATACAGAGTGATGGATCATCTTTTACAGTTTTTGTATCAGAACTAAGGCCAGCAACTGGAAGACAGCCTGCATCGCTCATCTCCTGAGGCTTGTCAGTGTGTGTGTATGCATGCATGTTGTGTTTCCAACTCTGGTGTTGGAGGACGAGCACTGAGTGGAGGGGAAAGTCTGACAGAAGACATAAGAAGGGAAGACAGATTAGACTGTGGACCTGTGGAACAGGTGTCAAACAAACACTCCTCAAGTTTGTTTAAGAATGTTTTACTATGACTATTACTGAGTGCACAGTAATACGGGGCGCCTGTGGCTCAGGAGGTAGAGTGGGTCATCTGTTAATCAAAAGGCTGGTGGTTGGATGCCCAGCTCCTCCAGTGTGCATGTCCAAATGTCCTTGGGCGAGAGACAGATCCCCACATTGCTCCCAATGGCTGTCCCATCAGCGTGTGAGTGTGTGTGTGACTGGATGAATGTGGTGCAAAAGCGCTTCGAGTGGTTGCAATGTAAATGCAGTCTTCTTACCACATGGTTTTCTACACAATTATGTCTTTATGTAAGATGCTTGACTTGAAGTAATTTCAGTGCTCAGGCATTAAAATATAATGAAAAAATCTGGAGCTAATTTCACAGCTATGTTGCTCCCACTCCTAAAAACAAAAGATAACAAAATAATAGCTGGTAGCAATAAAGAAATGTTAGTTCATCTCTAACCACGAGACAATATTAAGCTTATCTCCATTATCAGGCCTTTAGGTTATGGACATGCATGTACTACAGTCAAGAGTTTGGCTGGTGCAATACCTAGGCAGATACCGGCTTGTCTTTATTTTCAAACACCTACTCAGTCACTCTATCTGCTCTGCCCTGTGCATAGATAACGTCCAAAAATAACAACATCTGACATATCTGGAAGCCCCCTGTGAGATCTTTGATCTGCCTTGGATAGAAATCCAACCAGGCTGCGATGGGCAGATGAACATTCTTCATTTCACTGTTATTAAACCAGATCCAGTGCATTGTATTTGAATGAACATGAATCATCAATCTGAGTTTGTCTTGGCTCGCATACTTTTCATGTGAACTGAGCGAACTTTTCACATCGTGTCCTGAGTTTGAACTTTGATTAAGGAGCTAGTTCACTCAGTCATAGTAAGCAGAGGGGGAGTGGTGGCCTGAAACAGATACATATTATCATTTACCAAACCAAATACATACTCAAAGCTGCTGAGGCTCCAAGCTACTGGGTCAAAGGAGGAGGACTGAATATTCTACGAGCACAAAATGTCTGCATATTGAATAAACTCAGGTCTTCTGACTGATATCTTGAAGGTTGAAAATCAGACCTTTTCAAAATAAAAGAACACATGACAACAGTGTTTCTAAGAGGTTAAGCTTAGAGACAGCAACTGTGCCACAAGGGTGCTGAAATAACTCACCTGAGATTAAGTCCACTTTGAACATCCTACACAAGGCGCGTGCAGGTCGTGCATGCAGGTCAGCCCAAACTCACAGCAGGGGAGCAGCTAATTTACAGTGACAGAGAGCTCTTTTCATTCTCTGGGGCCTTGTCTGTCCTTAATTATTAAAAGAGGGGCCTCACCATCGGCCCTGCACTGTCCAGTGTTTGATGCTTCTTAAATGTGGGCCTGCTGACAGATTAAGGCCAGCAGCAGTATGTGTGTATGTATGACAGCCCATGAATACTGATACTGATAACAATACTATTTATGAGGGAGCGCATTCGCCTGGCCTCTGGTGTTGATGGTCTCCACTAATGAAATGTGCACGATCCCACTTAAAAGCAGAGTCCTTTCATGATATCAAAGAAACTTGCTTTGGGAGGTGCGCGTATGCATGTGCGCGCGCACATCTCGGAGCACGAACACTGCCATGCGTAAGATTTAATACACACTTAGATCAAAGGCCATTACACAGATGATACAAGAGGCACTCTCACCCAGAGGTTACAGGATGTCCCCCTTCATTTGAGCCATGGAGCTGCGTAGGTCACTGTTTCATAATTAGAGGTATGACAGATGTATACACTTTCCTCAGAGCTAAACAAGGCAAGAGTTTTATGCAAAATTACACCCGTCTTGTCACCTAGAATCCTGTTTGTTCCAGTGAAAGTCTGGTGTTGGGTAGGGAGCATAATCTGCCCACATGAAGTGTCTGAACACTTGAATCTCCTGCTGCAGTTTAACATGAATCTCCTAAACAGCAGCAAGCGAATCCTCTGTCTGATGCTGCACTCAGGCTCATTCCCTCTGGTATAAAATGATGATCACAGACAGATGGAATAAACATGAGTACACCAATCCAAGTCTAGGTCTGGGCAAAGTTAAAATATCTTCAATCTGTTACAGCTCGATGCCGTTTGGAGTCAACCACATGCAGTACAATGGCTGTAAATAATACAACGTGCTGACAAAACTGAAGTTTCCCTCAGCTTGATCAATATCTAAATCCTAGATACACACACATACACACCAACACTTGCTCCTATACTCACAGTTGCCTGTGACCGAGCATTATACTCAGCCTCCATCTTGGCCAGCCTGAGGTTGGTGTCATCCAGCAACTCCTGGATGTTCTCAGTGTGCTTCTTCTGCAGTTCAAACTTCTCCTGCTCCATCTCTGTCACAGCAGCGTGTAACTGGAAGAGCACAGAATAACTTCATATCAGTCACACGTCTGTCTCCACGACTGTCTGCATGACTACGTTGCTTTATTCCTCTTGTAAGCATTTTATAGTTTCTCAGTCTTTAGGCTCATAATGTCTTGCCTGATCGAGGGTACTACAACCCTGATGCCAGAAGTAACATTTATATAGCTAAGTATTTTTCTGTTATTATTGCATTGGAGAAAAATTGTTCGCCAAGATTGCTCATCACGTGCTAAGTGACCCAGAAGAGATGACTGGAAATCTCATTAGGATCTTATTGGGCCCCAACAGCTCTGTAAGTGAGCGCTATCAGGAGCGAAAACACAATTTACCCAGGGCAGAGAGCATTCATTTTTCATCACTAAAAAACCCACTCTAACTTAAGCACAGCATGAAAGAATAAAGATTTTTATAGCAGTATCGCAGAGGCTGCCTGCTTGCAGCGAAGTCTGAGAGTCTCACGCTATCAAACGGTCTTCCTCTGGCTCAGGGCTGCTTTCAGGGGGTTGGGCTGCAGAATATCCAAGCCCTTCAACTTTCCCTCATACCTTCTTCTCCCACTCGTTTTTCAGGGAGTCTGTGCTCTGATCCAACATCTTCTTCAGCTCAGCGATCTGCTTGTCTTTGCTCTCGCAGATGACCTGGGATTCCCGCACCACACTTTGAACTGTGGGAGAGCGCACACACGCACACAAACACACAAAGAGCAGTCAGGTCCTGCCTCAGGGTATGTACACAGATAGATGGACACACACTCACATATACACACACACGCTCATTGATGCGCTGTCAGTAAATCAATGTCAATAAAGATATTGCCTCTATCAGCTGGCCAGTAGTGCTCCTCTCAGCCAAGTTTATATGTTTCTCATGAAAAGCTTTTAGAGTCGGGCGAAAGAATAGAGAGGAGTGAGAGAGAAACAGGGAAGAGGAAATTAAGCATGAAGAAAAAGGCACACATTATGCGATTAAAATTTAAGATTGAGCAGTACAGCTGGAGAACATCACTCCACACCAATTCAGTCTCTTGTGGAATTGTATCTTTTTGGGCTTTTTACGCTGAGTGTTCAGAGACACTAGTATAAACATCCTCCCAGTTAACCCTGCAATCCTGTGACCTCTCACCTTTCTTCTCCAGCTTACGGATCATCTCCTCCGATTCCTTCTGCTTGGCCCGGTACATACCCTTCATCTCCTCAATCTCACCATTCTTTCGGTCCAGAATCTATGCGGGGAGAGGGAGGGGTTGTTTTTAAACCAAAAAGCTTAACGTGCCAAGAAACACAGTGATGCACCGACAAGGCAGGGGGGAAAAAGTCTGCTCGCAAGTAATCATAAATGTAAACAATGCACAATGTAAAGAGAATTTGTCTTTGCAAATGTTTTCAAGAATGAAATATATGAAGCACACGCATTCAGACTCGAGGATACACACAATGTGTTTATGTGAAAAATACTGAACGTAAACAGAAACCGTTGTTTGCAAGAACATGGACCTTTAAACCAATCTATTAAAATAGCCACTAATAGAACAACTTACAACAACTAAATCAAAATAATTGATGTTTTCTGATGATATGAAGGGTTTATTTACATTAATAATCTTTGTGAACACTGCAACAAAACAGCCCTTGATCATTCGACCAAAAAAAAAAATTTTCTAAAGATTTTCATCATTAGACTTGGTTATTTAAAGGAACGCGGAACGTTTTGTATACTTCATCCACTGTGTGACCTGACAAGACTTCTTCTTCCACATGTCTATCTAATCCTAAAGAGACTATGGACTAACTGAGTGAAATGGCATCTGAGTGAACCACCTGTGCCGAGGTGTGATGAGGTAACTGCATCTGCTTGTTGCTGCCATCTGTGAGCAATTAGTTAAATTAGGCTACGGAGAGTTGGAGCTCTGGTATAAAAGGACAGTCTGGCACTCTCTATGTGGAGGAAGAAGGCGCATGGGCTCAACTGCATATATATATGTGTGTGTACACATTACATAGTTGGTCTACTGCACATTTTCTAACAGGTTCTTCCCAACAAGTTTCTATGGTGATTCTGAAGTCAGCTGACCTAATATCACCTTACTCTCACGATGACATCATCTACTTTAAATGTTAATCTAAAGCTCTTTTCAGTATAACTGATTGGTACCTGTATTACCCGTCAGATTAACAAGACAGAACAAAACACCAAACAACAGATGATGCTCTCATGTTCAGGCTGAAATGGCAGAAAGCATAGAGCTTATTTTTACGTCAAGAACTGTCCCAAAGCCTGGAAGACTTTTTCTGTTTCGAGCGTTTTGTTCTATCCAAGTGCACTTAGTTGCCAGATCTGTCGTCCTCCGTGTGAATGGGATGGGAGAGATGAAAGGAGAATGGGGCGGCTGGAGCAAAGTTCACAGAACATTTAGGGAGACCCAATTTTTTTCCATTTCGCCACCCCAGAGAGACTTTTTTTTTGTCTTTTTAGGGGTTCACCACACAAGGCAGTGATACAGTGTCAGGTCCAGAGAGAGTGCACTAGACGGTGGGAAATGACAGCTTTTAGGGTACCCATTTTAGGCTTTTATAAAACATCCTAATGCAGGGGGAATCCAGCCTGGCTTTAACTAAAATGATCAGAATGGAGTAACTGGAGAGCAAAACACACCTTCAGAATGTGGAGTTAGACCATGTGTATGCTCTCTGTACATTGAGAGAAACAGAATGTTTTGTTGAATTTCAAAACAAAAACACAAATGTAATTCAATCCCAATGGCATTTCAAGCAAAATACCATTACTAATGGCCATGCATGTTTTTCTGGTGTGCGCGGTGGTCTACAGTTCATCTCCAATCATTTACAGGTTAAGAGAAAACACATAAAGATGTGCTTCTTCACCTGAGGTTATTAAATATTTCACAACTACACACAGTACTGATCTACAATCATTAGCATACAACACTCAGGCCTGTTCTGTCATTACCCTCTCCATTTCAAGCAGGGGGACAATGACCAGTAGCCTTTCAGCAGCCTATACATTATTCATGAGGAGACTAATTAAAACCAAACCTAGTTTGCCTTCCTCCCATCAGGCTTGTCAGAGAGCACCCCTGAATCACTCCACCTTTGAAGCCATTAGAGGGAATACTGAGTAAAATTCTGAGGAAATTAAATCGGACATAACTCGCAATCTGTATGTAATTAAAGAGAGGGAGAGAGCGCTACCTGTCATCCTGTCTCTTGTCAAACACAAAGAAGCAATGGGCATCTTAAAGTGGAGAGAAAATTGGAGTGTTTTCTCCGTTTTTATTAAAAGCTTCTGTGGCAGCAAAGGAAAGTCACACTGAGGACGTGACAGATCCCAGGTGCTTGATCTGCAGCCTAACTGATGGGCACCTAGTGTGAAATGAACCAGCTTTACTGCTATTTTCACCAGCTGACAAAGAGCTTTGAAGAGCTGATTATTTGCAGGATGGGCCGATGAAAAGAGGAGAGACTCGGCTCCTTTCCTTTTCATTAGCCACTAAATGGAATCAAGAGTCAATGATGAGCAGCGTAATGCAGGTTAGCAAGTTTCCATAAACGCTCACGTTAACAGAGCTGCCTGTCCAGCCGCCCAAGAAGAAACTATTGAGTCATTTGAAACTCTTTTCATGTATTATTTTACAATATAAGCTGAAGCTATGAGGATCCTGCAAACAATTTTCAGTTGAATATCAGATATTGGGTTTTATACACTTGAAATCATGGTTTCCTGATGAGATGTACTGACAGAAAATGAGTAATTATTTCATGCCAATCGCAACCATAGAAAAGCAGTAGACGACCAGAATGGGATTCAGCCATGGTCAGACTACGCCCTTCCCTTGCAGACTCCAGAAGAAAATTGTTTGCAAGGACACAGTCAAACTGCGGTCTGTGCATGCACCTAAGACTACACAGCACTATAGGACCATGGTTCTGCTTCATACAGTATCTGTGGCAGGCTCACTGAACGAATGTAAGACTGGATCTGCTGGTTTTCTAGGCATGTACAAGCATTTGTATAAGAGATGATTCCTTGGAGGTAAATGAAGACTATTACAGAAATAACATCTTAAAGCTTAATTTCCAACTTTCCCAAAAGCAAACAGCTGGATTTATTGTGATATGACGTGTGGTGCTACAGTTTCATGTTGTGCTGGGAAAGCACTTGATTAGAAATCCCGAAATTAGTGACATCAATATGCCTATTGTCAAACTGACGCCAGAAATTTGTTTATACTGGCAAAATATCCATCCACAAAGGCAGCTGCTGCTGGCAGAGTGTTCAGTAATTCAGTTTAGATTCTTACTTTCTCAACATCTGCATCGTGTCTCTGCTGCATCTTCAGTTTCTCCTCCTGGTGCTTGGCCTCCAGAACTTTGATCTTCATCTCAGCCTGGAAACACATAGAAAACCAAATGTCATATATGTAACACTATGGACTTCTGGAGCTATTTTAACTGTCTAGTTACTCATTTTTTATTTCCTTATATGAAATGAATGCAAACATCTGCTTGATGGATGAAACATTATTTACTACCAGGCAACAAATTATGTTCTGGGATGTTAAACATTGAGATGCCTTGGGAAAGAAAACATCACCATATAGAGTCACAGGATATAAGAGGGAACATAAATCTGGATGAACACACGCGCAGCCGATGATGAAATAAACCACATTAACATTTAAAAACACTCATCCATGCACAGAGCTTCCAAAACCAGCATGAAGCTGAGATGTACTCCACTGAGTGTGCGTACATGTTTGGATAAAATCGTCAGTCTATAGTAAGCACAACAAAGTGAAAGCCCGCCTGTTTGTAGCAGCTGGTTATGAAGAGAGTGGCTGTGTTCATTTGAACAGAGCATTAGAGGAGATCAAAAGTTCAGCGCTGTGGCTTGTGCACATTAAAACACATCTCTTACAGCCAGAGGGGTACCTCTTTTTAATGAAATAAAACCCTAATGACCTATTCATCACCTACTCTAATGGACTAAGAAAAATGCAATCCATGTTTTTTTATCTTCTCTGGCCTTTGCATACAAAAAGAGCTGCTCGTCGTTCGTCATTTCTGGAAAATAATTATCACATCTCTGGTAAGGCAATATTATTCAAAAATATGACTTGGTCTTTGAAAGGCGTTCCCTTTGCATGACTGCATTTGTCTGCAGAGACAATAATACTAAATGACAGATTTTTTTAATATTGCATCAAGTAATTGATTAGTTGAAGGAGTGAGCTAAGAACAGCCATAGCAGTCTTGTGAGGCTGCAATGCTCATTAAACATGAGAAAACCTTTTTTCTTCGTGCCGAGAAAAGGGAGAGACAACTTTTTTATTCTCAGAGCCTTACCAGTGATAGGCCAAAAACAAGTTAATGTTTGCCTAATGTGTTGTCATGTAAAATAAAAGGGGTGAGCGTGAAAGTCTTTGGGATGTTCCATGAGAAACTGTAGGATATCAGTCATTGGCTGTAATAATAAGAGCATAAACTTCATAATCATGCACCTTTAAAGTGCACTTTGCAATCATTTTGTTTCATAAAGTATCTTTTCCTCAGCTTTCCATTCAGCTTCTTACACATTACACCGAAGATGTTTCTGCTCACAAACATGCAACACATGAAAATACACAGAGAACCTATGACAGACAGATGACTGGCCATTTGCTTTGATGTCACTACTCATGTTTAGTCACTGTCTGCTCTGGTGGGTTAATCAACCCTAGAGCAGGGTGACAATGCTCTTCCTTTGAAAGTGTGCTTGTGTGTATGTGTGTGAACATGTCAGTGATTAACAACATCCCGAGGCTAGCGCCTGTTTGTTTTAGTCATCAAAACAATTAAGTAGAAAATTCCCACAACATTACTTGGCACATTCAAACCACATTAGACCTTCCCTTGGTATAAATCAAAGGGCTGAAAAGAAATATGACTCAATTACAGTATGGTTTGACTGTCTAAATATTGACAAAATACAATACAGACATCAACAGTGTACTGGATGTTAGAGGAAAAATATGTATGCATACTTTGGGATTGAAATGAATCTACAAAACCCAAAGAGCTTAGATTTTGTTAAGATATCAGCACTCTGAGCACCATTAAAAATAAAAGTCCAACTAAAATACACAAATTAGCCATCTAGATATCCAGATATCTCCCCTCATTACTGCACTTCAGCTACATTTATACACTGTATCCTTGACAAAGCTTGACAAAGTACTCTTTCTTCTGGGTCTTTTTTCTTGATTTACCACTATTTTTTGTGCAATTGAAGGGACCACAGGAGACCTGTCAGAGAAGAAAGGAAAGAGTGAAAGAAAGAGAGAAAGAGAAAGACGGCAGTGATTGAAAAGCAGAAGAGTAAGTGGAGACCTGATTCTGCCGGCACAAAAAAAAAAAAAAAAAACACATGTGGGGGTGTCACTTTCTCATCCTCTCTTCAAATGCTCTTTGGAGAAAGTTTGTCAAACTAGATCAGGGGCGTTTGAAACTTGTTTATAAAGGCGTCAGTGAAGGAAGGAGGAGGAGGAATGTCGTACACCTAAGGCGTCTGAGATGCCTTCAATCAGCCCGACCGGGTGGTACAGCTTTTTTCCCCTCTTCTCTTCTTCAGAGTTGTAGCGAGCGCTGTAAGATGCCATGTTTTTTGACACTTCGCTCTTGAAAGGATGAGAGGGAAGAAGTGGTGTGGGGAGGGGGTATGAGAGAGGGAATGCGAGGAGAAGACGGAAACAGTTGCTTTTTCTGCTCTCAAAACCGGCGCGGGGTCAGGACCTTTTTCCTCAGGGGGATGTGTTCACAAATCGTCTGCTAACTGTTTGGGCTCCACAAAGCAAGGTTGCATTTGTGCATCTCCGTCATCTTGCCTGAGATGTACAATGTCCTGGTGTGTCTTTCATCCTCAGTAAACACAGATGCTCCACAATAGTCGGTATGCAGCGTTCTGCTATCTACTGAGGAGCAGCTAGATACCATTTCCACATTCTGACAAGAAGTTAATTTACTGCAGTCTGTCCAGATAGTCAGGCTGGATAAAAACTTTGGCTAAAATTGTTTCTATCTTTGCTATGTGGAAAAAAAAAGACTCATGGTTGTAAAGGAGGGGAGTTCCAAACACAGACTAAGTAAAGAGATCACTTGAAATGGCTAATATGAATACATCAAGTAGACAAGAATCAAGGACAGAGGACAGAAATGCTTGAAATAGTGACTTTATCATGATGGACCTCTGTTGGTCCCTTGTGTCTCCCCGCCTGAAGCACCATCTTCAAAGCCAAGTGACGAAACTAGGCCCATTTAAACTACTAAGCCTCACTAGCTTGCACTTTTTTAGCCTTGAAAAGCGTTCAGATAAGACAAGCTATGGCCCTCTAAATCACAGGCTAAGAACTCAAGCTCCATCCCAGAAGATCCTTAGATTTGAGAGACTGCATCATTATGGCAATGGAAAGCCAAGGGGCCTGATCCCCAGTCAGGGGCTTGTGACCATTAGAGTGTGACTGCATGACAAACATTCATCTACTATGCTGTGCCTGCTGCCAACAATCTTTCAGGTCAGGTACCAAGGGGTTAGTTTGAAGACAGAGTGCGCATGCACACGCACACGCACACGCACACACACACACACACACACACACTTTTAAAGAAAGATGGGGTACTTTCATCAGCCTGTCACTATCTCCCTCTGTGATCACATGACTCCGGCCTGTGGCTAAGCCTGACTCATCAGTCACGATTTAATTGAATTTCCAAAGGAAGACACAGCCCTCATAATGCTGAGCACTGCTAGGGTGTTGCTGAAAGATTAGCAGGACTTTGCTGCTCCTGCAAGACATTTTCCATAACTCACCCATAAGCAAGCACACAGTCTAAGCTATGTGACTCAAAGCAATGTCAGCTTGTGGTGAAGTTTCTCAGCTGCCACTCATTGTTCCATAGGAAAAGAGCAGTCAGCATTCTTATCAATGCAGTCAGTAGCTTAGCTGGAGGATGAGCTTGGTGTGAAAGCTGAGATGTTCGTTAAGCTGTCGCCAGCTTAATGGCATGTGGCGTGTGTGACTCTTTAAACCTGGGTAAATTTTCAACTAGGCTTTGGTGATTTAAGGGAAGTGATGTCACTGTGATTTCCTAGACTGGGCCTCGACAGACACGCAATAGCAGGGCTGGACAAGGCTTCCATGGTTCTGCAGGTTCGCTTCCATAGGAAAACTGAGTGTGTATGTATGTGTGTGTATGTGATCACAGCTGCATCCTGTGGGGTTTAGAGTTCCTAAAATCCACAGAACACTCTTAATTGCTTATGGTGACTGAAGACACATGATCTGTGGGGGCATCTTAAATGATAAGAAGTAAAAGAAAAAGAGGCTTTACAATAGCATGCCATGAACAACAGGCCTATCTTTATACCCCTTATAGAGAGTATAATCAAAAGGGAATTCCAACAACCTTACAATGGGAAACAGCAGGGCAGAAAAACATGACCTTGACCCAAAGCCTCCTGTTAAACAGTATAAACAAAACTCTACCACCATGCTAATAGTTTTGAGAGGCTGTTTTCAACAAGAAAAGAAGCAACTGGTAGAACACAACAGAAATGTGATAGATTAGGCTACAGTGGGTAAACAGCATGGAGAAGAACCCACAGAGAGAAAATTCTGTTCTGCACCATTTCCTCTCATTTCCCAATGTGTCCCTCCCCAAGTTTCTCTGTGACTTTCCTGAACTGGTTCCCATATTGAAAGCATTCTGGCCTCAGTGGAAATGACAGGCCGGTTCAGTTTCCTACAGCTTCCCTCCTGAACATTTATGCTCCTATTCGAGGCCACCTTCACACAGACTGAACGTGAGTCTGAGAGGTATTACTACTCACATACATTAACTACAGCCTCACAGAAGCCCGTAGAGTTGAATCAACAACCCTTTGACACAACGTTAGCGTAAAGTGATCATTATAAGCGTCACACAATACGATTTATTGCAGGGCTATTAAACTGGATTGCATTACTCTAGAGTGTGCTGCTGTACCTAATAAACTGGTAACTCTGTGTATATCAAAGTAAAGTTGGTGCGGGGGTTAAATATGGTCTTCTGAGAGGTGATAAATTTATATTCCCACCACACACAGCTGTATGTAGCCAGTCGGCTAGTCTGAGGCAGGATCAAACAGCATGGGACGTTGCTTTAATGTTTTCGTATTGGTGTTGCTACATTCAATATCAGCCCACAGGTAGACCGACCGACTGCGTGGACGTGCATGGTGGGAGTGTGTGTGTCCACGCATGTGAATCCTCTTTCAGCGGTTATAAACAGATCTTTATTGTGACAGGTCAATAAGCCGGACCATTGTTGTCCATCATGTCTCTGTGTTTTCTAACTCTCCCCTTTCTTTCTGCCCTTTCTCCCTCCATTCTCTGCCCTCTCCCGGTGAAGCCGATCTAACTGACTGGAGCGTTTTCCCCCGAGCAGACATGAAACGCCACGGCTATTACAGCCAAGTCATGCTCAGTTTTATATTTAACAGTGCGGGTAAAGGCGGATGGTGGGGGGAATGAGTGGTGGGGAGTGAGGGGTGGGGAGGGGCAGAAGGGACTTCAAAGCATGCTTTCAGAATGGGGATTTTCAGCTTAAATCCACATAAGGAAAAAACTGTCATCACTGGGAGCCAGCATTATTTTTGTCTAAGAGGAACGCTCGCCTTGGCCATTTCAACAATACAAACTATGCACGAAGATGTATGTACATGGCTGTGGGGGCGTCTAATGCCATAATGCAGCCAAGGGAGCTTTAACCCCTGTATGTGTTTAACACTTGCTTCTATACAAATGCTGGCCATACTGAATAGTGAGTAGCAAGGATTTGGGCTCACTGGAATGGATATACTGTAAAGGGAAGTCTTTTAAGTATCATGCGCTGCCTTTGGACACACAAAGCGATGACACCAAACTTGTGATATTTATCACACATAGAAGCTCTCAGGTACCGCTGGGGTTTGCTTACTGTGGTGCATACCTCCTTGCTCTGCACAGGCTGTGGGACCTGATCGTCGGCCAAGGCGCTGTTCCTCCCAAAGCTCGACTTGAAATTCTACAGATGTAAAGAGGAGAGAGTTTATGTGATGAGGTCACTGAGGAGTTCAAAGACAGCACTTCTGTCTATGTAGCAATAAATAATCCATAAGTGACCCCTTGACAACTCACCGGAGACAAGGGAAAGGGCTTCTCTCGCAAATACCTGGGGTTTTCAATCTGAAAGAGTAAATAGAAAAACTTCAGACCTCTACTTCTTTTCTTCCTCTCCTAACAAAGCCTTACCGCTACCAGAATCTAACCTCTGCCCTCGATTTGTCATAAACAATGCGGGCAGCACATCAAAAGCCTGGTTCTATGGCTGGAGTCTCTTCCGTCAACTCTTGTCTGTTTAGAGAGACAGAATGCGTCGGGCTACTTCAAGGCATTGTGTGTGTGGCCAGCTCTGTTTCCGCTCACAGCCCCTCTCTCTGCTGTCCCGGCACAGTCCTTTTGTCAACACTCAGGACCACTAATCTGTAAGCTATCCCCTGTTCCGTTTACAGTCAGATGGAGACAAATGTGTATGGATCCTTCACAAACACTGACACAGCATGCTCTTTGATCATAATATGAAATGCAAGAGACAGAAACAGAGTGAGTGGATAAACCACCTGAACGTAAAAGGGTCACAGTCCAAGTGACTCTGCAGCATTACATCAACAGAGCTCACTAACTGTGACAGAAACTGTTGACAACCTGCTATTTTCCTTCCACTATTTGACGTTAGTTTATGACCCCATTATTTTCTTGTGAGCCTGCACTATCAGACAGTGTTTCTCTCTCTTGCACTGAGGCTGTCTGTAGGGGTTGCCAACTAGCGGCAAGATCACGGCCGTTCAAAGCAGCAGAGCTGACTTTGGAGATGACAGCAATGACGCCCAGTAAACAGTTCTGTTGCTAATCTCTTCAACATGGGGATGAAGGAGGAGAACAAGGAGGAAGAGTCGTCGTCGGAGGGTAGTGTGGGACTCATTCAGTGGAAAAAAAAAAAAGTAAAGGAAAAAAAGAAAAAGGATTTAATGTTGCAAGGTGACACAACCCACATGAAGCTAACCCAGAATGAATGGAAGATCAGAGAACAGGACCTGAAAGAACCTCAGAGCTTGGGACTGAAATAGTTACAGCTACTGTACAAGGATAAAGTCGCAATCTGTTGCTTCAGGGCGAGCCAGTGACAGGTGAAACAGATGAAAGTAGCTCTGCTTCCCGACTAAGTGTGCGTGATGCAGGTAAAAACAGGTCAGACGTTTTGTTAGCTGACATACTGTAAGCCCTCAACAAAAGGAGACATCCGGCTTGAGCACAATCAGGCTTACTGTAGACTGTAATACATGCACACACAGAGAGACACGTGCCCATGAACAGACCACTCAGTGTAGCCAGTGCAGAGCAGCATGAATGGTGCATGCCATGATGTGTGATGAATTGCTACTTAAATTTGGCACTGCCTAAAAAGAAAAACAAATCCATGTTTACTGAGTGATGAATCAATCAATATCCTTCTAAACTAGTGCCTGGGCTGAAAACAAGAATGGGATTTCTTTTTATACCCACAGACAGCCAGTCATCAGATTTGATTGAGCACGGCCCACAGGGCAAGGAAGACATGTAGACTAAATGCTGTGGTGTAATGTTGGCACAGTGCGATACTAAACTTGGACTTGGTGCACACGTATGCCTGTGCGCACTCTTTTTCAGCGTGCCCACACGCACGCTCCTGTATACACGTTTGTCCAGCCTCACAGCTGGCATGGCGTCCTGTATCATTGGAACCTGACGTGGATGGATGGATGGACGGACGCAAGAGAGGAACAACACTCCACATCACAAGGCCTGGCTCTCCAGCCAAACAAACATATGGTGATTGATGGCTTCCTCGTTTCAGACTAGCGTTGAGCAAGCCGTCAGCACACCCACCAAACCACAGACAATGGACGGCCAAGTGGGAGGGATTACCATTGAGTTCTGTGTTGTATGAAAAAATAGTCCAAGATTTTACGCAATTTTCTCTAGTTTGCATGCTTTTGTTTTCTTCACGGGCTGCGCCCAAATCTAATGCAACTCTCAACTCCCATTAGAGATAAAACTCTGCTCCAGCACACAAGCGACAGACTAACTGAAAGATTAAACAGATGGCGGTCCAGCTGACTCAGGTTTTGTGTCTTTTAAAGAAACTCCTATCTGAGTCTGAAGCAATCTGCTGTCTACTGTCCAGTATGGCCACCATGCTGACTACACCGAGTTTATTACATTAGAGGTGAAATGGACAAACCGATACGGACTGCTTTAGAACATCTAAAGCATAGCTGAAGATGTTCCAGATAAGAGCACCACTCAGCTGTGCTGAAATTTCGTAGGAGCCGGGCGCTTTGAAGCAGTGCATCTATAAAACTTCTGTAAACTTGAAGGGGGTTTGTGTGTGTGCTTGTGTGTGAAGCAACATCTGTTGATTTGAAAGATGCAGGCTTGGGGGAGCGTTGCCAAGCAATGCCTCTTATCAGCGTCTCAACACAGAGGAGTGCAGAGCGGAGCAGTGCACGGCTTCACGTCTGCTGATAGATACCTCAGATTACCCTGAAACTGAACGAGAGAGGGAGAAAGTCAGAGAAAGATAGAGGACAGAGGGAGAAAGTGCCACAGAGAGCAAAAGATAGGACGGTAGAAACAGTGACAGGAAGAGGAAAAAAAACGAATGAGAGGGACTGTTCTGTAGAAAACGTCACTGTGTGTGTAATGAGTGAGAACGGAGAGAGGCGACAAGCAAACGAAAAGAAAAAGAGAGACTTGGGGTCATGCAGGTGAGGAGATAGGGAATAAATAAGGGAATAAAAGACATGAGGGCAGAGTGCTTATCAACCCTGGCCTGGTGCACTCCAGACAGAGAAGATAAGAGAGGTGCACACATCTTCAAATGCTCAGTTTACACAACCCTTCTCCCACTCCTCACCCTACCCTCACATCCTACAATAGCACTGAGCTGCCTAAAGGAAGTGGTTTTGAAGAGGACATGGGTGAAAGGGTTTTTATACCCTTTGTTCAGCAGCATGGCTAACTCAGCATCACTGCAATACTGATTTTGATCTACTCATGAGCCCCGGAATTCAAAATCACTGTCACTGTGGATGAGCTGCAGCATGTTGACAGCTACATGTAACCAAGAAGCTCAAGGCATGCCCCTGGACTCACCCCCAGGTTCCAGCTGTTGAGACGAGCCTCCAGGTCACTGTCATCGTGAGACATATCTGCCTTCAGCCCCCCATCCACCTGAGGAACAAAAAACGGGGTTGAAAGAGTGTGTAAACAGCAGAAAGAAAATGGAAATTAAGGAGGACTTGTGTTATAAATTAGAGGAGGGAATTTAAATGATTTCTCTGATTGGCAGTTTGGCCTGAGGACGCAAACAGCAGACAGTGATGGAGGTTTTCATTTTGACACAATATAATTCCTCCCTTGGCAACAACAAAAGGGTTCTTTAAAAGCTTACAGACATACAGTACACCCACATGTGTTCTCCTCCCCTACTGACGGCGCTCTACTCCCTCGTTATCTCCATCTCTCCACCCTTTGCTCCCTCACTCTCCTCCCTCTCACATACAGCACTCCAGATGTTTGGCAGTTCCACATCATTTCCGTCACGCAGTAAATTCCACAAGAGGGGCATATACAGCTACACTGCCTGTCATTCTTGTTTTTTGTTACAATGGGCCTCCGGATTTGTTTTATACAGTATGATTCAAATGCTTCCAGGGGTTCTGTTGATACAAGATCAGTTTACTCAAGTCGAGGTCGGGCAGTAAGGTTGATATAGGGGGAAATATCTAATAAAGCTGAGAGAATGATAGGGAAAGGAGAAGTGTTGTTAAATTTGATTAGGATCTGGTGGAGTGTGGACCTTGGGTGTACCTCAGCGGAACTGCACTGACACAGAGAAATGGCTGAATGGAATAGCTCAGGATTAAATGCCCCGTCTGATTAAATAGGCATTATGGTCCCAGAGCCTCACCCTCGAACAAACAGAGTAAACGTTTCATTTCAATATCTAGGAATGCTGAGTATGCGGGTCACTGGCTGTTCAAAGCAGCGCGTCACAGACTCTGTATCGCACCAGGAATTCAATGCATTGTGTTCAACACAGATAAGTATAAATGGCCTCAAATGGTTTTGGCCACAGATGTTCGAGCAGTTTTGCCAATGAATTGTACATTTGCTTGCACCATGAACACGATGGGTAAGTTCATGATGGCTTGATGATAACAGCACATTAAAGGTCCTCAAAACTCATATATATCAATGTTTCTCAGTCAGCTTCTTACGGTGAGCAATGTGGTCCTATAGCACTTGAACACAGCTTTGACTATTTTACATAATGGATTCTGAAATAGATTTTTGTAGTCATTAATGTTTAATATTATTGAAAAAGTTGAGTTGTGTTAATGAGGACTTATACATTTTCCCTTGTGAACATACCTAAACACCTAACCAAAGCTAGTACAATCTAATATACAGCATATTCCTTCAATAAATTCTACCATCATGAAGGTTATAATGTTCAATTTCAATTGAAAATGTTCAAAGGGCTGTTGTTTAAAGGCTGTTGTTTCTGGTGCTGTTGCATCGTGTTGTGTTGTACTGGGAAGAGTCTTCATTATTTTTTCCACCCCACTTACATCAATAAGGTTAGACAAAATAACATAAACACCTCTCAGTATAATGTGATACAATTCAACAGAACCACAAATTACAGCCTCTTAAATTACAACAAAAATTAATCAACAATTTTCTAAAACAGTTTCAACAAAAACTGAACAATATAATCTTTTATCTCTGTGCACCTAATAAATTGGCAGCTAAATGTATGTTACTGTCAAATGTCTTGTGATCACAACCATTAGCTCCACTTTTGTTGCTTGAACCAGCAGTTCAGGGAATTTCCTCCGACTTCATGGGGAAATGAGTTCAGGAATTTCCAAATTGGTCCACATTAAAGAAGAAAGCAAAACATTTTGGCTACTATTTGTACTGGCACCAGCAGGGTTGCTGTTAATATTTCAATGTGTCATCACAGCTACCACGCAGCGATCTGTAAATCTGAAAACCCTACTTGTCAAATCTTAAGGCAAGCAGCAAGTCCAGAGGTGTGGCTGACAGTCTGAAATGAGGTAATGAACTAACCATCCTGGCATCATGTCTGGGTGACTGTTTGAGTGGACTGGAGGACATGGGTCGTGATGGGGTCTTTTCCTCATACAGCCTTCTCCTGGAAGAGAGAGAAACAGAAAGAAAAGTGTGTGAAGTCAATGTAAAGTATGCATGTCTCCAGAGTCTGCTCTTGTCCGTCTGCTTGCATACGAATGTGCTTGCGTAGGCAGCCTGACTCGCTATTTACACAGATCAACATCTGGCATTGGTTGCATGGTTTGTGGTCTGCATTTCATCCCAACTGAACAATAAACGGCTCTGCTATACATCAGTCTGCTTCCATGGACAGCCCACAGGGCACCAGTGCATGGCTTGTACAATCCTTTTATAATCATACACCTCAATCATTGTCTCTCATCATGTCCATCATGGTTTAAACAAGCAGCTTAACAGGGAAACTGCTTATATTCATCCGCATACAAACACTTTTCATTCTCACCATGCTCTCTCTCTCTCTCTCTCTCACACACACACACACACACACACACACACACACACACACACACACACACACACACACACTATCTCATTAAACACAGGCACATGAGCCACTAATGGCACACTAATGCTAATTGAATGACGATGTTAGAGAAGAAAAAAAATTGCTGTCATCTAATAAAGACATCAAATTGCGTTCTAGAGGGCACTGTTTCACACTCTCACACTTGGAGCCTATGGGCGTTCTTTTCCTCCCGTGAAATTTTTTAAGCACTTCTGGTATTGAGAAATTTGAACCTCATTTGTCACAGGCAGAGTTATCTCATGAAGGAAAGCACTATTGCTGTGAGGTTTCTGGAAAGACCTCTGAATATAGAACAGGAAGGATATCTGTGCAAGTAGATTTGCAATTTCGATCTTTTACCTCAAATCCTCGAACTAAGGGACCACACATACAACACCAAGGCAATATTTATACTTCCTGCAACCCTGCTTGTTGATTGAGTACATTGTAAGTCATACAATTTAGGTATTCGTAGCAAATTCACAGTATTAACTAGAGAATAGAAGGCTAGCTCAATTCTTGCTATGTTGCTGAAATGTCTGCTTCTTTATAGAACTGTAATCTGACTGCTATGTTTAACTCTGTGGACAATGATGCTAATATGTTGTCTGAAGAATTACAATATCCATTCTTAAAGCAGCACAGAGTTCCTGAGCCTTGTATACTAATATTTGATAATAACCTTTTGCTGCTGTACATGTACATTTGATGTTATGGATCAAGCATTGTTGATGTCACCATCAAAGTGCTGATGAACTCGTTTTCACATCAGTTACAATGGGAAGGCAGCAAATCTTCCAACAACTGAAGCACCTCTGTTCTTATATAAATAAAGTTGTAATAACACTATTAAGGATTTATTATTGTTTCGCTAATTTGTAATTAATTATGATCAAACACTTCAAATAAACCCCTCCACACTTCAGCTTTCATGCACTTGCTCACTTCCTCTCCCTCGCATACTGGTTTGTCTGTGCATGTGCACACAGACACACTCACACACCTGCATGCACGTGCACAAACACATGCAGCAATGAAACTTGGATAAGGGGGCCAAGCTTTGCAATCTTGGGCCTCTAAGTCAACAGGTGGATGAGGATAATTGAATCAGATGTGTCTGGAGTCTGAGGCCCAGAGATCAAAGCAGTGGCAAGTCAGGCCAGAGCTCTACACACACACACACACACACACACACACACACACACACACACACACACACACACTCTTTCACATACACATGCGCACACACAGAAAAAAATGAGAACACCATGTAGAGCCTCAGAAGCTACAGCTTGGCTGATTAAAGCAGCCTGACATCCATACCCCAGTCTGACCTCCAGGTGCAGAGCCATTGGGCCCAGGTCTCAGCCTCAGGCATGCTCAGGAAAGCAGTCTGACCTTGGGACACAAACATCCCTCTGCCCCTGCACACCCTCCACCATAACCCAACATCATATGGAGGCAAGATCAGTGGAAACACTCTGGCCTATGTGTGAGCGACGTGAGCATCAATGGCTGACCACTGCAGCTATGCACCATGCAACTATGTTACTGTCGCACTTACACAGAAAAAAGGATGGAGAGGGGAAAGGGGGGGTAAAAGTTTTCATATGTGGATGAAAAGCACATTGGTGGAAGACAGACGTCAGGGTAAAAGACAATAATGAGGCCTAAAAAGAGGCAGCCAAAAATGGAGAGCAGAGTCGGTCCAGCTGTGCTGATTACCAAGTTAACATGTCAAAACAACCCACTCCCACCATTTTCTCGTCTCTAGGTCTTTATCACTATCTGTCTCCTTTGAACACAAGGTGGAGAGGACATGAAGGCTAATCACCAAAGCTGTTCTGTATGATCTCTTGACCCTTGCTGACAGCACTCTCTTTCCCACAGCATTTCTCTGCCTTGGACTAGCGCTAAAGACAAAGCAGTGGCTCCATCTTGTGGCTAATTTAGGAAAAGCACAGCAATAGTGGAACGAATGGTGGAATTTGCTCAGGGCATTTTGGACTAATGAGGTTAGATGATGTATATGTTAAACAACACACACACACATACACACAGAGACAGACAGACACAGACACACGCAGACAGACAAACACACACATAATACAGCACATCCACTTCTATGTGAAAGAGAAGTAATACCTCAAAATATCAGAAAATCACCCTAACTTTGCCTTTAGATCTTGAAACTTGAATTGGACCCAACAGTTTCACAAGCTAAAAGAAGCCCTGCCCATCACCTGACTAATGGTGAGTGAGACAGAGATCAAACGTTGCCACATCATAGGGTGGGAGTCAGACGAGTTCCTTCCATTTAATCTTATCTAAATGAGAGAGACACATAAAAGGACTCTTGGCCAGGCTAATTTTCTCCATCAGGACGTTAGCCTGTGATCTGAGTGTCTTTCATGGTCTTATCCCAATCAGACACTATAGTACTCAGCACTCTGCTCCCCACAAAACCTCTCTATCCACACCCTCTATAGCAGAGGGGAGGAAGGGCAGCGTCTTACTGACTGTAGCACTGTTTCAAATCACTGTAACGTAAGCTATAGCATCTATTATGCAAATGGTCATAACCTTACAAACAGGTTAGCAATGATGTACAGTCACACACAGAAAATAGAAAATAAAGTCTATCTGGCATCGACAGCCTTGGCTCAATTTAATTAACTGATTGAAACATATTTCTGAAAATAAACATCATCAATAAACGAAACAAAAGCATTGCAATATACTTGTGTCCATTAACTCCACACCCAGGGAGCAGGTGATTACAGAATGCATTTCAAAGATTTGTACAATGTCAGTGTACAAACTCAAAACACAGAAAAATACATTCGGTTACTGGGATACTGGCAAATGCAAGTTAAAGTATGACTAATATTTAAAGACAAGTCCTAATGGTCATTTTGGAAGAACCAAAAATTTTACAACCCCCTGATGGTACAATTTGAATTACATATGGCAGCAGAGGGCTGTTTCTCTTTCTTACACAGTGCCCTGGTGGATATTAAGCTCTCTTTACTACACTTACAGTGCTCTCTTTTTATTATGCTAATGAGCATATCAAGCCACTGGGCTCTGAATTGCCTTTCCTTGTTAATTAGAATGGAAAACCTTGTCTGAGCATTACTAACATCACTTTGTCAAGCCCCCGAACTGCCTGGAGTCAGAGGAAATATCCCTTGGCAAACTAGGATGACTGATGATTAAGTGAGGCATGTTGAAAGAGTTCACACACGTGCATGTATACCTGTATGTGTATGCACGAGAAGCGCAAGCTTTAAGTCAAGATGTTTTAATTACGCAGCACATTTCTAAATCCAAAATACATATATTTATGTTTTAGGCATTTAGCTGAGAAAAAGAGGATGAGCTGCCAAACATTATTCTCTGCTTCCCTCTCTCCTCTGGGGTTATGCCTCCAGTTCAACAACAGGGAAAGTGTAAAGAGGAGAATAACAGAAAGATGGCTAGAGAATGCGAGAGGTTCCTCATCCTCTCATGCTGTTTTGAAGTGCATCTCTTTGAAAAGTCAGAATGGACAGCTCATGCAGACTGATGCAAGAACTTGGCAATGTCTTTGGCTTTTCAGATAGTGCTGCTGAGCAAATACGATGGGCTATCAGTCACGAAAGCCGTGTATATCCAGCTTCACAGCCAAGTTCAGTGTTTTCAGTGTGATAAAAGCACATCCAAACAGAATGCTTGGATAAATATCTTATGTGCTACTATGTGTAGCATCTTGTACATCTGACCAAAAGGTTTTTTCGTCAGTTATCAGAGAGGTTAAGTCACCAGCTGGAACAAGGGGAGAGCTCTGTTTTCAATAAACTGTATGTGTAGGAACATAATACCTTACTCGAATGCTTATATTTGACTTTTGACTGTAAAATGTGAAGCATTTCTAAAGACGGAGGTGCCAGAACCTCTAACTACTATTACTCTTCAAGGGATAAATGAGAGCATAGGAAAGTTACATTGGCAATGTATTGTACATGGACATCAGTTTCAGTTCTTCATTTTCATGGTTGGACCAAGTTCCTCACAGAATTAGATGAGCTCATTTATCCACAGAGGAGACAGCTTGATGCAAACAGTGGTGAACTGAACACACTATTATAAAGACATGGAAGATCTGACTGATAAACATTCTCAAGACCTCGGTCAAATCAAATCAAATCAAATCAAACTTTATTTATATGGCACTTTTCATACTTAAAAGCAACACAAAGTGCCTCACAGAGGCTAAAAACAACGAAGAGGAAAACCCAGCCCTCCCGCCCCCATAAAAACATACCGGAACATATAAAAACACACACTCACAGACATGCACACACGAGGACACACACCCATACAGGCAAGGCAAGGAATAAGCAACCTTTGGGGGCCATCCACACTGAGAGGGCCCCCGGCCCATGATTAGGGAGCGCCGCCCGAGACACCCCGACCCAGGCAGACAGGAGGCCCCGCACCAAGGTGCAGAGGCCTCCAGCCGTCTAGGCCAGAACCGTCCCCTCGACGGCGCACCCGTCAGTAGACCAAAAGCAGCTCCCAGTGTGGGGGGCCCCCATGAGGAAACGCTAAAAACCAAGGGCCCCCATGAAGAAAACAGGGGCGCCCATGAGGAAACACTGCTACTGAAAAAAAGCAGACGTAGCAGTTCCAGTCAGTGTAGTTACATTGAATAAGCACCAGATAAAGGTTTCTTTCATTTCTAGTTATGTTTGAAATGGTAGTTCACCAAAGCCAGGCAGCCTCTGACCCACACCCAATCACGATGAGAACAGACCCCGACAGAAATGCACCGATCCACTGTTTCCAATCCGATTCCAGTACCTGAATCTGTCTCTTTTTTCTTGTATTATTATTATTATTATTATTATTATTATTATTATTGCTGTTGTTGTTTTTGTTGGTATTCAGAGCAAAAACTATACAAAAATGCATAAAATTTCAATATATTGCAAATTGCTATGGCAACCCCTTACATGTTTTGAAAAACTTTAACAAATCAAGTGCACAGCAATGCATTATCAGCTACTAGTAAGCAGGTTTCTATGCATGAGTTCAAAAGCAAGCAATAAGAGCGAAATGGCAAAATGACAGCTTCTTCATAAGGTTTTCAAAGTGAACATTTGACATAAAAGTGCAAGTACTGTGTTGAGAAATAAACATCTACACTATCAAAAAACTGTGTCTAAGAAGTTAACTATAAGTAGACTATGGAATCTGGATGGGTAAGTGGATCTGTGACGTTAATCCATCAGATAAGTGAGTTACATCAGTACCAAGTACTGATAATGGAACCGACCAGTCCCAGCTCTACCCCAACACAGATTTGACCACATTACTGTGTTGGTCTGAATGGAGTATAAGTGACACCAAACATGGTGTGACCATTAGAAAAAAAAAAGACTCACTGATGTGAGGTCTATATGGAAAGTGTCCTGAGACGACTAAACAACCCGCTGAGTGCTAAAAGCAATGGACTGAGGCCAAGAGAGGAAAATTAAGCTAAATGAGGCATATAACAAGCAAAGTAAGAATATAAAAATGTTATGTCCAACAAATACTGTTTGGTTTTATGTTTAGAAAACAGTCTTAAAAGTTAATGAGTGTATTAGTACAGGAAATAATAAGCCCATTTTATTTCCAGTTCCAGATGAGTGATTTCCAATTATAAGACCCATGTACACATCAAGTCATTATACCTTAAAATCTGGCTCCTAGCATTCATACTGTATGTAACATGCTCTGGCATGCACCAGTGCGTAATAATGATCAAATCTATAGAGCTGAGATCCTGACCATGTTAGAATATCTACGTAGAAGTTTGACATAACAAAGCCAGATGATTGCCATGTTTCATTTAGGTAAGGTTATGTATATTTCACTGAGGTAACGGTGGAACAGTACCTGTGATGTGCTGTAACAGGTGTGGAACTGGTTCTGTCCTTAAGCTGGCCGACTACCAAACTGTCATCAGTGTAGGCACCCAGCTCTCCTGTCACCCAGTCAGGCAGACCTGCATTGTTGTGCTCCGCATACCGACCAGTCAGTGGCTCATCAAAGTAGATGGACTTGAAAAGAAATTTCAAAGACAGGTGATGACAATTGCTTTAAGTGATCTATCAGTATATGCAATCTGTACTGTACTACACATGAAGGTGCAAATGCAGTAAGTGTGTGTCACTACTAAGTGACAATGCGGGAATATTTCTGATTCAGTGCAATCGTTTTTACCATGTAGGTAGGGAGTGTCTTGAGGATGCCAGGCTCTGGTTTGCTGATGAAAGGCAACTTCAGGACCCCCCTTTTGAGCATGTGAAGTAGCAAACGGGCATACATGTTACGGTTCTCACGAGCTATCAGACCTGAACCACATGCGGCCGGGTCACACAGCTTTTTTATCCACATGGCACATCGCTGGCGCTCTGGGTTCAGTGGAAAAGAAAGAGGGACAGGGAGAATGATGGTACGACTAATAACATTAATGTATTATCTTGTCAGTTAATTTCTAACAGTTGTGTGATCACATTCATGTGCTTAGTGTGGTATAAGAAAAGCACAAAATCGAACCTCACCTGTTTTATTGGAGAGCTTTAGGACATATGGCTTCATGTCCAGCAGAAAATAGTCAAACTCAGTGTCCAGTCTTTCCCATGAGTCCTCGTGTTTGCTCATGGTGACCTGAAGAGATGAATGAATGGTCAGCTAACATTAATTTTAAGGGTTGGTAAGAAGTAAGTTACTCGACTGGCTAGCGTTGTAGCTGTTAGCCGGCTACAAGGAGTGCTTATCACGTTAGCTGACCTGTTGACTCAGTTTCAAAACAGAGTGGAGATCATTGTTATACGAAACAGGTAAGTTAACGCCGTGTCACGTCATGTTACCATAACATGACAGCTAACTGCCTTGTAACTACAACGAGCAGCGTTCACAAACTAGCTAACGCAGACACCACAAACTGAGACTGTAGCGCAATTAAGGCATTAGCAAATGAGCTAAAGCAGACCCGTAAAAGGCTGGCGGGGTGTTATTGTTTCTTACGGACTTCCGGAAACAGAACAACACGTCGAAAACGGCATATTTTTATGAACATGCAGAATAAGACTAAAACACGGCTTACATCGAGCACTGACTCCGCCGCCCAAAATGGTTCAAAACTTCAGCGTCCTTACGCTACGCCACATCCGCTTTCCGTGGAAACGCAGCGTCTCCTTGTTGCCATAGAAACTACACTTTTCCCCCACCTGTATTTTCTCCATATACTGTATCACGTATTGGAGCTATTTTGTTTGCCATTTTTCTAAGGAAAGATGTTTAATTATCTTATACACAGTAAACAATATAGATTTTATTTGTGTTTTTATCACTGTGTTTCATAAGAACTTTTTAATTCCCCGTTTAAACTGAAAATACAGTTCAACACCCAGCGTGAGCAGCATTAAACAAACACAAAGAACGAAGTATTTGAGATAGTTGCCCCAGTGGCAAATGTGATTTAGGAATTCGCAATTAAAACGCCTTTATTACGCGATCTTTCGACGGGACACCTGTTGTGTTGAAGTCTGTGTCCTCGGCAAAATGGTTTCCCCCTTACCTTTGATAAACTGAACCTAAACTTGATCTTAACCCCAACCAGTCGGTTTCTGAGATGCTGAACCTGACCTCTAATCAGCTATCTCTGCTACGCCTAAATAGAACATAACCACAACGGGGACAGACCTCGGTAGAACAGCAGTCTCGGCATTATTGTCAGCTCAGTCAAATCCTGTAATGTAGTTTAAGTCCACAAGATAGCGCACGATACCTTCTGTTTATGGGGCCCGCAACGACTGGACGTGCATGTCACTTTGCTATTAAAACTGAAACTGTTAAATATTTTAATGCATATTACCACCTCACTGATCGCCTGACCCAGTATAAAGAACATAATGGGACGTGCCTTTCGTGTGTTTAGGCACTATAAAACCACCTCTGAAGAACCCTTTTAATTGTGCGCAGAAATTGAAATGAAATATTCCCACAGCACGTGAAGGCAGACCACAGCGACGTCACTTTTGAATGAAAAAGACGCGCTCAGCTGTAGTCCAGCAGAGGGGAGGCGTGCGGTCTGTCAGCAGCGCCCCAGCACCCACAGCACCCACAGCACCACTTGTCAAGAGCTGTGAAGAGACCAGGACCTCACAGAAATCGGTCGGGACAACACCAAGTTGTGGCTGCGAGCTTTTTTTTGTTTTCCCCATTATGGCTGATCATCTTTTACATTATAACGACTCAGCTGGGGCTGGGAACCGATTCGCGCGCAAAGGTGCGTTGCGGCAGAAAAATGTGCACGAAGTGAAAAACCACAAGTTTATTGCGAGGTTTTTCAGGCAGCCGACGTTCTGCAGCCATTGCACAGACTTCATTTGGTAAGCCTCTGTTTCAACTAATGCCTGTCACTCTAAAACCGTTGTAGTAGCAGGATGTTGTCAGACATGTTAAGAAGCAGCTTTTCGCAATGCTTTTGCAGTTCAGCAAGTTTAATGTAAATTGCCTAGATGGGATGGAGCTTGCGGGTACTTTGTATCTCAAGTACATTTTTTACCATTTCCATAGCATTTCTTGGTGCACTTAGACTTTAAGCACTTTAAATGTTGATTTTAATGACAGATGAATCTTCCAAGAAGTGCAAATTAGGGACACCAACCGGTTTCATTTTGAAGACATTGTTTGACAGAAAAAAAAAGCCTTGTCTAACCTTTTTCTTTTATAATTGCAGGGGATTTGGAAAGCAAGGATTTCAGTGCCAAGGTAAACCACTTGCATGTGTGTGAACTGGTGCATTTGTTTATGGGAGCGTCAGACCAGTATAGCCTGACAATCATTTGGACTCAGACATCTCCTGTAGAGATTAAAGATCCATGTATTGCACTGAAACTACATCTGAGTGCTTCTTGTTCACCAAGCAGCTCGTTAGCTCCTTCATACATTCAGTTCTTATTCACACTGGCTGAACTTCATTTAAGCATTCACACGAGTGGTTTTTAATAAACAAATACTGTTTAAGGTTGCAATATACTTGTGTTTTAAATCATGGAACTCAAGGCTCACACATGATTCAAAGTTTTATTTTCTTCAGAGGGCACATCATTCTGCACACAAGAAAGCAGCAGTTAGTATATGCATGACCATTCCTTGGAAGTGGTTAAGATTAATTGAAACATTTACCTGCATCTTGGATACGTTAATCTCATCCTCCCACGTGGCTCTGGAAGACAGATGTATTGATTAGCATCATTTCTGTTAAGGACGTTGTTCAGTTAAGAATTGAGATTTAGAGTAAACATACTATTGAGGGTTCTTTGCGCCTTTAGGGGCAGCTGGTTGATGAGGTGCAGGACCCTTAACACCTTTTGAGCTTACAGGCTTCAGAGGGAGAACTTCTGGCGAGTACCTTGTGTTGGTGGAGGTGTACATGCCTCGCACATAGCTGTTTCTGGACTGGGTAATATAGCTTGGAGGTGGTTGGGGAGGAAGGATCGGTTCACTCACTCTCTGGGTAACTTCAAATTGGGTGTTTGGATTCACTGGATTTTTTGGACGCCAAGATTTCGCACTACGTGACAGATGGGAAGTTTTCCCAAAGTTAAGGTTCAGTTTTCCAGGGAAGCCTCGGGTCCCCGATGAAAGGATGGGCTTGGCTCCTACATTTGTTGGGTAACTGTGGGATGAGGGTTCCTCATATCCATAACTTTGAGAGGGCTCATTCTCAGAGAGATATTGAAAAACCTCCTCATAGACAAGATGGGGGTTGTTACCTCCAGCTGCACTGGCACCAGCATTAAAGTCAGCCACACCATAACCACTGCTAACTGGCTCAGGCTGCCAGTATGCAGAGCCAGGAGACTCCGCAGCCTGAGGGGTGAAGGATGGAGCAGAGTAGGCAGTGGCACTAGCAGAATGAGTGGAGCCGCCAGCACTTGGAGAGGCAGCATCAAGTGAAGTTGACTGAGGTTGGACGGGGCCTGGCTGAGACTTGGCTGAATTAATCAAAGGAAATACAAGTGGTTCATGAAGGGTTTCCAGCTCCCAGTCTCTTGACACACCATTAATCAGTCTCTCTACCTCTGGCCCACTAGGGGTGTTGGGCAGGTTTCTTTGCAATGGGACCCAAACTGGCTGTTCAACTATAGGTTTGTTGTAGCTTGTGTAAACAGGGCCAGTTGGTTGGTTATTTGAAGCCTGCCAGTTATCCTGGCCAAAGGTTGGAGAAGTCAACACATCATCTGCATCATCACCGATGTTACGGGAGTCAGATAAATATGGATACCCATACCCTGTGAAGATGATAGTTCAGATGAAACAACAGAATTTTGTGGCCTAATGGTTGTAATTAGGAAAGTGATTACCTTTTATAGCTGGTAAACAAGCACTGCCATCAAATAGCAAGAAACAAATCCAGGAAACCCTGCAAAAGACATCAGTAAAAACAAACATCTAATTAAAGTCTCTGATAAAAGGGAATTAGAACAGTAGAGTGCTCAGAAACTTACTGCAAAAGGAGTCCAAGAGCCATAACTGTTAGCTGAGAAGCAGCACCCTGTACTCCTCAGACGCTATGGTTTGAGACAAACAACTCACTGGGTTTGACTAGTCTTCAGTATAACCTCTGAGCTCATACATCCCTTTGTGTCTCTTTATATCGGCACTGCAGGTCTTCACAAACATCATTAGCAACAGCTGCTCACAGCAATTAGAGGCCTAACAGTTCACAGGTGTGGCAGCTGGACAACACCGCCCATTGTTTTCAGTGTCACAAGTCACCCTTGTAAACACGCTCAGTTTGTATTTTTGCTGAAATATTTTGTTTATTTGAAGAACATTGAACATTTTCTTTGAGCATTTTGCACATCTGAACAGTCAGAAGGCTATTGTAGATTTTCACTTAAAGCTTCTGCACGGGGTCACCTGTGCGCCCTGAAATCAACACCCTGTTGCAAAAGATTTTGCGAGTGTTACATTTCTCTCTGGAGTCTAGACATCTGATACTGTGGTAGCTAAAGCATATTATGGCACAGGAAAGAGCGACGAGTGAGAGAGTTAAAGATGAAAACAGTATGAAGAGTTATTAATGGGGATTCAAATTCATGTTAGATCACAGGTGAGATGCTTGTACACAGAATGGAAACAAAAATGTGTAGAATAAATGAAATACTGGATGAAGAAAAATAAGTATGTAATATGTATAATGCCTAATTAAAGTGAGATATGCTACATACTGATTGTGGCGCCTCTCCAGCATTTGCATATGCGCAAGTACATTTCTAGATGCATGGCACAGCAGCAACTGTATTTCCACACGTGTTACAAGACTGCTGCAGTTGAGCTTAAAGTGTGATATGCCAGACAAAGAAAAAGGCTTGATCAGCAGTGTCAGGTGGGCTCAGACTGTAGAGTTGCAGCACATTTAGAAGCTAGCAAGCTTATACAATGGGTGGAGGAATACAGTACACCTCATCAGAGTGTTTGTGTGGGTAGCACTGGATGGCTCAGACAATAACAAGTAAATGCCACTCCGCAGTGTGACAACATGTCACAATACAGTTGTACACATCGCCTGAAAGTATAGCGTACTTCTTTCAAACCTGAATGAAACAGGTGATGGTGTTTGTAGTGAGGCAAGAAACATCTAATCACAGAACTACTAGTGACTGGAAGGAGGTTTTATGGTCTGATCAGTCCTGGGGCTGGCTGCACTGCCGTAATGATAAACTCACAATATGGAGAGTCAACAAGTCACACTTCCTCTTTCAGGTCATAGGAGATGGCGTTATGCCTGAATATTCTGCGCTCGTGCATATGGTGCGCATATCTGTGTGTTGTCATGCATGTATAAAAGTGATTACGTTCCATAGAGATTAAAATTCATGTACCTTTCTTCTAAAATAATGATGTATTTCAAATTCCACTTTTTCCGATTAAATATATATGCATGTGTGCAGGGGTGGAACTGTCCATTGGCAGCACTGCTTCACAGTAGACCTTGACCATGAATGCATCATGGAAGTGGGCTGAAAGATGCATGTTCTTGGACGACGACAGTGCTTTTTCTTGTAGAGTGTGCATAAAGAATGTAATGTATCTTTCTTAACTATATGGTGGGGACTGGGTGTACAGATCTTTTCTTTGGAGGGTTGCATAATGGCGTTTGCAACTGCTGATAACGCTATGGAGACATGGAATATTGGATTGCATTACATGTAACTGTAAGACAGATAGTACAGAGAGATTTTGACTCAAATATTTATTACGAGGAGACTCTAAATCAAGGCATACATTTCCTTCTATGAATCCAAATTTAGCTTGTTATTCATGCATGAAGCTCAAGAACTGAACCTCTAAGAACTGCTTCTCTGTGAAGTCAAATACTTGAGCCTCTGTGACACCAGAAGTCATTGTGATATCTGTGCTGGTAAAGTTGATAATGTTGCATGTGTGAGGAACAGCTCACCAGCAGAACATTGGTGATAAAGTGTGACTCCTGTGATCATTCATCTTTATCATTTCACTGCGTGGCTGATGTCAGGTTATGATTTCTTTGGCGTGGGCAGATTAAGGACTTGTCTTCTTGAGCTTCCTGCTGTGCACCGAAAAACAAGATAGAAGGGTTTTTTAAAATGATTATTCCCCTGCGATCACCCACCTCCACCACACAACAGCGAGTAGGGAAGTGTAGTGCCACTGCAGTGGAAACGTCTTTATTACTTGAGGATCTCTGCGTGGGTGGAGGACAGAGCTCCTGCTGTTCCTAGGTTGGTGACTGGCCTACCATTTGATTGTTAAATGTAACAAAGGTCTGGATCTCCTTGGTGAGGGATGTAGGAAGAACATTACAGTATTACAGATGAATGAATCACTTAATAGCCAACATCATACAGAATGCCTTTTTGTTCAGCGGCCTCCCATTTACTGGCATTTTCCTTGAATAAGAAGTGATCATTGATGCACTGTAACCTACTTTATTTCCAGTCACTATAGGAACTTTACAAGATATCTCTCACCTCAACAAAAATTATTCAAAAATCCCACCTTGCAATTCAGTGTATAATGCGTTGGTTAGTGTATTTACTGTATATTGTAGAGAAGCGCACGGTTCTCTCGTTGGCTGCGATGTGCTCCACTGTGGCGAATCTGCACAGCGATACATCCTGTCATATGGACATGCTGAGCTACATCCTATACTCTCAATACAATTACATGCTCAACTTGGACATCGCTACCCTTCCCTTTTCTCCCTCTTACTGTGCATGGTGAATTTTTTTCATTCCCACTCACTTTCATTGTTTGATGGTTGTGTTTTCTTTATTCAGGACTCATGCATTTATAATGTCAAACAAAAGAAACACTCGTAGCAGCGTAAGATTTAAATCTGAATATAAATGCCATCATTTCTTGTAAAGCATCCAAACTTCAAGAAGACTGGCATGAACATTTTGAAATGAGATTTAAAAGATTGTATGAGTTTCGGAGAAAAGAGCCTCCCTCAGAAATAAACCGTCTGTATTAGACATAGAATACACTTAATGCAAAGTGCTGGAAATATCAGTATAAAGATGACTTGTTTCCTGTCAGGTTATGTTTTTGGTTCGCTTTGTTTGTCTGTTTGCCAGCAGGATTATAGAAAAAGTACCAGACTGATTTTTAGGAAATTTGGTGGAAGGGTCTAGTATGGGCCAACGAAGAGCCAGTAAATTTTAGTAGTTTTGGAAATGGTTACACTTGCAGATTTGTCTATCATAGAAGAATGGACTGTTGGCCTTGGCAGTGCTCTGCTTTCTGTGAGTGCAATCCTACTTGATACATATATTCTAGAGTTTTACAGTTACAATGATATAATCAACAGATTTTCACTTTTGTGTCATGTCTTCTATCTTGTTTGTTCTTTTTCTATGGAGAGATGTTGCCTCTGCTGCTGCAGAATGGACTTAAACAGACACTTATTACTAAAGCATACAAAACATCACTTGCACCCACTAAATTAACGGATTATGCAAGTCAGATGATTAGCAGCTCATGAAAAATGGTTCTCTAGGTTAATAGACGTTGTAATTCTTTTTTCCAAATGGCAAAAGCGGGAATTATTTATAACAGAACCATTTTGGGCACCTGACTGCAAACTAGGTTTCTTAATAGGAAAATCTAAGTGTAATTTCATCGACTTAACATTTCACTAATGTGAGCGCATTCGCTGAAACCAAATGACGCAGAAATGAATAATAGACTGTTGCATGTGCGCGCAGCAGACAGATGGATAGGCCTTCAACACTGGCAGCTCCACGTGTCAAATTTACAAATTCTACTTCACTTGAGAGAGTGTGACACATGAACAAAGGTTGAGCCGTATCAAAATATGACAAAGAATCCAACAGAAAAAAGATGTTTTAATTAGTTACATTTCAGGTCGGACATATTATCATTAATTATTAATTCCCACAGGAAAACTATTCCTGCCCAGATGTCACAGTGTTAAACAGAGTCGTCTGCTCTCTGAACCTTTCTCCAAACGTCACATCATCTCATTGAAGCCAGTGGTGCGAGAAGGAGTGAGCGTGTTTCAGCCACTTGCCACCATGCTCTGCTCTCCCCCTTGCCTTCCCCTCCTCCCCCTAGCCTTTGAAACTGAGCGTCTGTGGAAATGACTGTGCCATCTGGAGAGTTGAGAACCCATCACTGGGAGGAGAGCTCTACGTCTGGACACAAGAAAGGCGAGAGGTGCAGGGAGAGGCGGTTGGAAGAAGAAGAGAAGAAGATGCAATAATGTCGAGTGTGTTGAAAGAAGCTGAGGAGGAGGCAAAGGTCAATGCATACGTATGAAACTAAAAAACAGGAGGATTGCAATTGCATGGGTGGAAGTGTGAGAGATGATGGAGTCAAAGAGGCCTTTTACACATTCAGGTTTTGGCAAAGATAAAGCAAACAGTGTGACTACTCAGAGCAGATGAAAGAGAACAGAGTGAAAACAGTGGTGGATGTTATGTCTAGGTGATAGTAAACTGTGGCCAAGTTACGTCTGAGTAGTAATCTGTCAGATAGGTGGGTGTGCTGGATCATATTGATGTACACCTGCAATAACTGTTTTTTACCACTTGGGGCAGCAGAAACAAGTGAGCAGAACATTGACATATGACCTTTTACACTGATACTGTGAACTTGTCAGTAAACATTTGCTTATTTACACATCAGGCAGTTATGGAGCAACATTATCAGTCATTTAGAGTCATGTTTCTGAACATCTGATGAACGTGGGAAATTTTATCTGCTAAATGCTCCACTATGTTCACCAGCGTGTTACTCACTGTGTCTGCCACTTGGTGTTGAGCAGGAAGTGTACTGTGGCCTGCTGTGGCTGAAAACACCTCTATGAGAGCAGTGAGAGTGAAATCAAACAGTACAGTTGCAGCAGGACCGCTAAGCAATGAGCTGAAGCTTTAGATCCACGTGATAACTCTCTGTACGTTCATCACTACGGCATGAACGACCCCTTTTGCATTTTCTCATCATCATTTGATACATTATTTATTATAAACATATCGATTACAGCTGCTTTTTAGTCAGTGAAATCCTCAGTGAATGGGGAGCTGTAGAAGACTGCAGGCCTCCACCCACACCTCCCCCACCCATGGTGTTACATCAGCAGGAGGACGAGGAGGGAGAAATAAATAAATTAGAGCACAATCATACTGTTTTGGAAATGTAAACAATGTTTTGCTAACTGGCGTCCAATCAGAAACCTCGCCCTAAATCACACTTGATTGGAAACATTTACATGTGTCTCATTTAAGATGAGATTTAAGAAATCTTTAAACACTTTAGAGAGGCAAATGAAAGAAAGATTTTGTTCGAGGATGTTTCAGAAGGTTAGATGTTTGCTATCTGTTCCTCACTCTTGGCGTCCATCATCTCCATGTTGTCTGTGGTTCTCCTGCAGTCCGCTCTTTGCTTCCATGGTGACATTTCCATAACTGTAACCAGCCTACTTTGTTGTGTTTGAAATATATTTGCATGCCAAATGCAGCCAGTTTGCCTACTCTCGTTTCCAACCCAGTGACTATTTAATGCTCATCAAGTGATGCTGAGGAGATCTTTATCATGTGCATAGAAGAGGGTGTTGGGTGTAGGCTGCTCCACCGCTCTCTGGGATATTTATTAACCCTGTGGGCGACATCATGTATGTGTCAGTTAGCATGACAGGACCTGACACAATACCTCCAACGAGACCGTCACTGAGCCCTAATGGCAGCGTAGGTGTAGAGCCAATCTCTTCCTCCGCTCAGAAAGGAGCAGTGGACCTCATTAACCAATCAAGGAGCAGAAGTGTGGGAGTGTTGGAACATGAGAGCGAGAGCTGTGCAACTCCTGACGGGGGAGCCCCAAACAATAAACATCTTACACAACGGCCGGCTGAGACGCGGCGCTGCTCCTCTCTAGTGACGGCGTCCTCCTGCTCTTGCGCGTTGAGACCGATATGTTTCATTAAATTCAGTTCATTAAATCTGGCTTTGGTTATTTTACAAAACAGATCAAAGCCTTGTTGCTTTATTATGGATTTTTTTTTTCCTTTTCTATTTTGAAAATTATTAATCTCTTGCTCAACATTGGAGGCGTTCTCTCTGCCGTACTTTTATTTCGTCCCTCATAAATGTCAAAGTGAAGTTTGATTATTATAAGCCTTACTCTCTCCATGGGGTTAGGGTTAGCTCCAGAAGAAAACACTGAAAACTGTCTGAAGAGTGGTTCAAATGTCGAAAGCTGTATTCAGATAAATCCTGGGATGCATTTTGAATTCAGTAAGAACAAAACAGCAGCTCTTTCAGTCTCACCTCAAACTTCATTTCGAATGGCTTTTGAAAGTTGTCAAGCTTAGCATTGCGTCCAAGAAGTATCTGCTTGAGACTGAATAAAACAGGCTTGAGTGAATATGGAGAAATGGCTGAAACGTTCTTCAATACATCAACGATTTTAAAGCGTCTCCCAGCTGAACAGCATTAATTACACCAAGAGTGGAAGCTTAGCTGGCCGGGGTAATTATGTGTAATTCTGCTTCTGCTTGTCTCTGCTCCACATTCAAAATGTCCCTTTTTTTCTACCATTGAGCGTTGCCCCCTCTTCCTCTCCCTCTCCTCTCTCTCTCCGCTCCCCACTCAACACTACTGTAGCAACAAAGTGGGCCATTTCCATTTTGTTATCATGTTGACAGCTCTTCTTGGCAGTTTTGATGTGTGCTTTATGTTATCACATCTCATCCGCAGCCCCTTGGTCTTGTTCTGTGCATCACGCCCCCACAGCGAACACTGTATGTTCAACTGCTTAGAATTACACACCGTATTTTGCAGTGACATAGTGCTGTGGATTCTATTAAGACCTTTTAGAAATTGTGTGTGGCATTTAAAATGTACTATTTCATTGAACTTCCTTTCAGGCAATACCAAAGCTCTTTTCTATCCTCTACAAATAGACAAACCACACACATGATTTCCACTATATTCACTATAGATTAAGTCTGTTTTCAATTTGAGCGATTTTGCGTTCCTGTCTCTGCGCTTCAAAGGCCACCGAAGTCGCACACTGTCAAGAAATATTGGCTCTCGCTATTCTTTGTCTGCATTGGTGGCTTGTCAAATCGAATTGTAGAACCTTAACAGCCAGTGTCCAAAAGGCTTTTTTTATCTGTGTGCCAGTTAGCACCCCTGAAGACAGAGCGACGTAAGACCTTCCTATGTGTCAACATAAGGGGATTTTCACAGTCTGGGTGCTAGACAAAGAGCTCTCATTTAAAACTCTCTCACTGGAGGGGGGGAGAGAGGATTTGGGTGAGGGTGGTGGGAAATAGAAAGGGCAGGAGATGATTTACAGAGTTGCATTCAGAGGTACTCAGTGCTAAGGCATAAAGAAGTAGCTTGTACTGTGTACTGCCAAGTACTGTGGCGCAAACCAGTGGCCCCACAAAATGCTGTAAACGTCTCTTTTCTTGTTTTGTTGGTACGTTTTTGATGAAAGGAAACTGTTACAAGTACGCTGCACTTGCTGTGACTGTTTCACAATAAAAGCCACCCTGTGTTTCAACAGTAGAACGCTTTTAATTTGAAGCAGCAGAAGTCAGAACTCCATCCATAGACAGACAACAGCAGAGTCCACCACGGACAATGAAGATAATAACTCGAGGTATTTGCAGAATGTAAATACAGAAAAAAATGCTGACTATAGAAAGCATCGAAACAGGGGTGCATTTCATGAACATCTTAAGGATTATTACTTTAAATGCACAAAAACCCCCATTTGTTATGCTGCCATGCTAAGCTACCTGACTATAGGTCTCCTTCACACCTGGCAGGATTTGCTGTTATTTTCAGAAGTTTGGTCGTAAATTCTGCTGATCTCAGTCTATTGTGCTGTTTTCGAGGTGGCCTTTGTGCTGTTATAACGAGACTTAAAATATGATCATTCCTACAGTACAATGTGTAACAGATGAGAATATGAAACACCAAAGATTTTAAACTGATTTGTTTTTATTAGCATTGCCTATTAAATTACACAAATACAGTCAAGATACTGCCCCAAACAACACATACATACCCCATAACCTAGCACCTTGTTAATGTCTGTGACCAGGTCCCAGAAACCCTTCTCAATGCCTCTGACGCCCCAAACTGGCCCTGTGTCACCTCTCCAAAATCATCTTGATTTAAAACATATCTATATCATTTTCTTCATCTTCAACAGCTACTGTGAACTCTTGCCAGATATGCCAGCATGGTGTCAAGGTTACCATGGCAACAGTGCTTGGCCCTCACTCCCGTTATGTACCAAATCTCTGCCAACTACCCCAGGCGAGTACTTCCCTTTAAAAAAAAAAAAAAAAACACAGAAAACACCTCTTGTTTCCAAATAATCCTTAAATTCGACATGGGAGCTTGGCATCACCTCCTCAGCTTCCATTTATACAAAGGAAACATAGTAGCCGTGACAAAGCGTTTAGGGTCCGGTCTGGGTGGGACGCTTGTGATCTTGTAAGGCCGTATAAATAAAGATATGACTGAAGAGATGAACTCCAGCAGCACTTGGCGATCGCACCCTGCAGCGCAAAAAGCAGGGAGGAGGCCATTTCATAGCCAATTCACGACAGACTCTGCCCCCATTCTTAGTGCAGCAGTGACCGCCACGAGTGCAATATTTTCATTTTAACAGACTGTCTCAGCAGATCATGTCACTATGTTTTGCTTACATAACGCAATGTCATCTGGTGACATTAAAAAGGGGTCTTTTTGGAGGCTTGGCGGCATTACTCAGCTGAGAGTGGGTAGTTAATTGTCAGGGAGCTGCCTGTGTGTTTTTGCTGAGACACAATGCAGTGTAATAAGATGCCACATGCTGTTCCCTCATAATCTCTGTTTTTAACAAACAAAGGCAAAAGAGCAGTCGGAGAGCGCTCAGAGGGAGAAATCTGAGAGAACGATGAAGATGCTAGAAAGACACGTGTGACGTTATCCTCCTAAAAATATACGTGTGGCTGCATTTGTTTGTGGCGTTTGTGTTAACAACAATAGAGAAGGACAGGAGCAGCCACAGCGCTGTGATTTAATCTCCCACAAACGTCCCCGGCGAGCAGAGACAGGGAAGATTTCTGACAAGATGCAATGAACGTTTGGCTGCGAGTGTCACCACACACACGCTGATAACTTTCCACCAAACTGTTCTGCATCTGTTACAAAATGACTCTCCTCCCAGTATGGTGTCAGTATGCTTCTGCGATATTTATTTCTTTTTCAGATGGATCGGTTTGTGCTCGTGCCCAACAATCTGCCTTTTGCGTTCGTCTCGGATTATTTGACCCGAGCACCGACTGACACAGTTTGAGGTCTTCGTGGAAAGTGTGTAACGACGGTTTTCAGAGAGGAGTCTGTGCTTTATCTGAGCGGTGCTTTATGGGGTGAAAGACGGCAGCTTCTTCAGCTTTCATCCATAATAGATGGTGCACCAATGATTTATATAAAAGATACTATCAGCACATAACAGAAGACCTACTTTCCAGCATCAGACATTTAACTCCTGCACTATTTGTCCATACCTCTTATCTACTCAAACCATCTGTCGCTGCGACATATCATATGTTTAGTGTTACTTAGTTTCTGTCTCAAACTCAAGGTCAATGGATCAATGAAGGAAGTGTTGTGTGTGCGACCCTCAGCTGTCTATAGACTCAGCCTCAGGGGAATTCAGAGCAGGAGTGCTCACCTCTACTGTACGTGTCTCACCACTCCAGCTGTGCTTAATGAATTCTGCGGTGATTACACCCACGGCTATTTTGGGCACGGTTTAAGTCAGAAATATCGGTCTTGACCCACATAAAGTGAGCACAATGTGCAGCCAGGAGGACATGGAGCTCGCTCGATCTGTGTCTTACAGCCTGTGTGTGTCCTCAGGTGTGATGCTTCAGGGTCCAAGTACACAAAGCAAAAAAAGAGATGGGAGGTTTTCATTTGCACATTCATATGCACCCTCATCTTTTTTCAAAAGGTTATGATCGTCTGCGCTGTCGATCTTGGAAAGGTCAAAGTGGAATGAAAATCAATAATGATATAATGTCATCATGCCTATTTTTTGACACTTAGTAGACTTTATCAATAGCTGTAGTACATTTTTTTATATATTCAGCATTAAAGCGAAAGTCTTTTGACAGACAAACCTCAGCAGCAATCATTAGAGCAATAAAAGGCAAAAAGTGCTCGGTATCATCTCTGATAGTCCAACGATGTTCAGTTTACTATCAGAAATGACCAAAAAAAGCAGAAAATCTACACTTGAGAAGCTGAAACAAGTGAATATGTGGTGTTTTTCTTTATTAAAGTAGACTAATTGATGAATGGGCCTCCTGAATTGCTGCTAAGTCACTACTGATAAAGGTGTCAGCTAAATACTTGAACCTCGCTGTATAAAAGTAAGGTCATACTGCCAGAATGGAGACGAAATGAAAGGTAACTAAAAGACAATAGAGGAAAAGCAGAGAGCGTGTGGCGAAGATGGACACATGGGACTTCCCCAGTCACAGAGTAATATTTTTGCTATTTCTGTGCAAGGACAAAGATGCAGGGAGGAAGGGAGAGCGAGGGAGCGGCAGAGGGTTAGTGAATGTGTGTGCCAGTTTTCTGAAGCGTGTGTTCCTTCTTCCTGCTCCTGTGGTGCTGTGTGTGTGTGTGTGTGTGTGTGTGTGTGTGTGTGTGTGTGTGTGTGTGTGTGTGTGTGTGTGTGTGTGTGTGTGTGTGTGTGTGTGTGTGTGTACTTTGAGGGTCACCCAGTAAGAGACTGCAGCGCAGCTCTTAGTCATCCTCACACCTCGCTCCCTTTTTACCTGACCGTCCATCTGTCTCCCACCAGAAACAGATTCCCTGCTCTAAACAAATTCAGACATGCAAATTTGTACCTATAAGTCAGATTACAGTAAACACGGAGCAGACAGTGAAAATTGAATGAGTGTATGTTGCTTTACAAAGGCAAACAAAATATGTTCTTAATTTCTCTTCAGCTGTCTCTTCAGTTTCAACCAATGAGTTAATAATGAATATTAGACACACACACATACATGTATACATATATATGTGTGTGTGTGTGTGTGTGTGTATAAACTCCTCATACAGCAACAGATGTGTGTCAATGTTACAGAAAACTGCCAGATTATGTAGGCTTGTACTGTGTTAATAACTCATGCTCTCTGCTGTTAATATGTTCAGAAGAGACTCTATGCAGACATTAAAAGTGAATTAAACACACCTACATTCAAGTACTCTCTCACACACACACAGTAGTCATGTTGATGTCAGATCTGTACATTTCTGACAGGCTGTTAATGTGCTAGAAGCTGCTGTAAAGATGAACTGTGGGTTTGTATGAACTTGCTCATTGTTAAAAGCTCACATTAAAGCAGATACTCTTAACACATCAGTGCACATATAAGCCTCTCCTTTTGTTGTTTCTCTCATATATACATAAGATAAACCTTTATTAATACCTGTAGGAAAATTCGGTTCTCGTAACAGTACAGTGGAAGAAGTAAGTACAGATAATAGAAGTATGGAAAGAAAAGAAAGAATTGAAATAAGGAAAAAACAAGACTAAATAGGAACTATGTATGTATACACATGCTCATCCACAGGCTCTCCATCTGCAGTTTCCTCACCTCAGTGCTGTCTTGTCAGGGGAGAGAGGAGAGGAGGGAGGACAGGAGATGGAGGCTGTCAACTCTGAGTCTCTAATTGAAGGTGTCACAGTTGTGTCTCCTCCTCGTCTTTCCCAGCCTCTCTGCTCCGCTTGGGGCAAATATAGCAACAGGCACCACAGGGGAGAATCAGCGCTTTGCTACCATGTTTTTTTTGGCATCTGTATGGTAGAATGGAAGGAATTTTATGCTTTGATCTGCGTTTATCTTCTCTGGGGTCCCACTGGTGAAATTACTTGAGAGTATGTCTTAGATTCTGTGCTGTCTTGTTTGTGTGAGAGTGTGTGTCCAAGACTTCCCCTTCTTTAACTCCTGTCTTCCATGTAAACAGCTTTGTCAAATCACCTCAAATAGAGAAATTATAGTGAGTGGAAGCCAGAATACTGCTTGATTTGAATAAAATACAGTCGCAAGTGTGTCAATTAGGCTCACGGCTCTATAACTAAATTAATTAAACCATTATGAAAACTGTTATCCTCGCTGCCCTGTAGTGTAAGAAGGATGTGTGTGGGTTTGAGGGGGCAGCATAGTTTCTCACCACTTGTTTTGTTGTAATATTTGAAAGCCTGCGCTGCAGCTCTAGAACTATGGGCAATAAAATTTTGCTATTACTTGAATAAAAGCATACAAATACTTAATGACTGACTGTCTAGGTAGTCCATCCTCATTACACATTTCTTTTCTCCAGCCACCAGTGAGCGTATTTTTATTACTCTGTATCTAGAATTAGGAAATGGTGAAGGGACTGGCCAACAAATCTCAATGCTAGTTCAGTATTCAGGCCAGAGGGAGGAAATGCTAATGCTGAAGGAAGTTGAAGCGCTCAGTTGTTACTAATCGTGAGGGCTGTTGCTGGCACGCCTCCCAACCGAGTGAAAGAGAAGGTGAAGCTCAGTTTACTGCTGTAGACCTTGCTGACCTTTGCTGTTGTGTTCTTGATACTGATCTGATGAGCTAATGGGTCCCCTCTACCTTAACTTCACCCATCTATACATTAATCATGCAGAGTGTCTAAATATGAGACTCTTCACAAATGCTGCCCAGGTAACAACAGTCAAACAAATACATTTATCTCTGATGCTGTCACACCCTACTTATTAATGAATACAGTGCATATGGTTTAGTATAGTACAAAGTGAGTGAGGGAACAATCTGATGGGTCAAAAATTAAATAAGACAATCCTGTTTGGAGTAGGGCGGCACGGTGGCGCAGCAGGTAGTGCGCGTGCCTCACAGCAAGAAGGTTGCCGGTTTGATCCCTTTCTGTGTGAAGTTTGCATGTTCTTCCCCTGCATGCGTCTCTCCGGGCACTCCGGCTTCCTCCCACAGACCAAAAACATGCTTATTAGGTTAATTGGTGACTCTAAATTGTCCCTAGGTGTGAACGTGGTTGTGTGTGTGTTGCACACACCTGCAGTCGGCTGGCGACCGGCTCAGGGTGTACCCCGCCTCTTGCCCGTTGACAGCTGGGATAGGCTCCAGCCCCCCCCAACCCCGAAAGGGATAATCAGGAGATGAATGAATGAATGAATGTTTGGAGTAACCTGCCTAATCTTTCCATGTCTTTAGACTGCAGTGAAAACACACACAATAACAGGTTCCAGGGGTCATTCCTGGGACAGTTCAGGGATTAACAGGTACTTTGGATGGAAGCATGGATTGTTGCTTTCAATTGACCGCTCAGACTACGTTCCCACCCTCACCTATGGTCATGAGCTTGACCGAAAGAATGAGAGTGTGGATACAAGTGGGTGAAATGAGCTTCTTCTGGGGCATTGCTGGGCTCACCCTTAGAGCGTGATTTCGTTAATCAATCATTCAACTAAAATTCTGGTCATGGTCCCTTAAGATTTGTTAGTTCTGTGCATATTTGTCTTGCATGCACATATGGTCTTTGAGATGCAGCAGTAGCGGATGCTGGTGCAGAAGGACCAACATGTTTCTCTGCAGAGCAGGAATAGTAAGCCATGCATCAACCTCACCCCACATGGCAACATACAGCAGGACTGCTCACACCTACTCACAAACTGTACACACACATCTGAACTGCTGCTGTGTCTTTGACACACTGCAGCCTGTTTCTGTGGAGCAGATATTACAAAAGCACATTATCACTGCGACACCCTTGCAGGCTCTGTAATGCAAACTGAATGTCGGACAGACACTGTAGCCTTGACAAGTCAGTTCAGACTGTGTCAACAGCTCTTTGATCCAGGCTGGCTGCGTGGAGAGAGCAGAATCGACTGGAAAAGTGTGACAGTGGAGGCTGTTGAGTGAAAAATTAGGCTTCTATCTGTAAGAGCAGTTCTTCACGTGGAGGGCTGGTAAGAAACACAGTGGCGGAGAGAGGAGTGAGAGAGGTGGGCGTAATTGTGTCTGAAAGTGAGGTTAACCACATACGTATTCAAAGGGCCAGCTAAATCACCCCAACGCAGAGAGAAGTTATAACGAAGAGAAGACTCAAATCCACTCGTCCTCAAAGCTCTGCAGGGTTTTATTGTGTCTTTTCCCCCCACTTTGGTCCAGACTCCAATCGCTCAATGACTATTTGAGATCACCATTGACTTTTGTACAGACATGTGTGGATGTCTGTCATTGGTGATCCCCTGATTTTTCCTCAAGGGCCATCAGCTGGTCAAAGTTTTCACTAATCCACTTAAAGACTGCCATTGAATTGAATACCTAATGACTTTGGTTATCCCTTTAATTTTCTTTAAGCGCCACCATGAGGCTTAGTTTGAAAGGTCTCAGCAACTACTAGAGAGATTGCCAAGAATGTTAGCTTCATATTCATCAAACGGATATTGTAACCGACATCAGTGCACAGGTTACTTTGCAAGCCATTGCTTTGTCTTCACTGAAAGCCTTTTTAAGTTAAATCAATGGAGTGTTTATTGAAACCATTCAAAAAAAAGTGAAAGCAAAATGCAGAATTTTTGAACTTGTACTAAATGTGGACATTTATGTATCATCAAATCATTCATTCAACCTGTATGACAGGATAAAAGAGATACAGCTCACAGGACTTCAATTTTTCATAGGAGAGGACGACTATAGGTTTAGATCAGCTTTAAATGGCAGCGCCATGCATTTCCAGTTTCTCTGATGTATAGTCCTGCCTGCTCAGTAAAAGGTCATGAGTTATTTAGTGCACCTAATACCAAAGAGTGTTGACCAGATATAGTGGTTGTAGGTTGCTCTATCTTCATCAGATCTCCTGAGTTTTTCTATTTTTTGTACGTCAGTTTTTGGCCACTTGGGAGCAGCAGAAACATTTTGTTAATGCAACACTGATGTATCATCACTTTTTAAGTTGTTATGGTGAACCTGTTAGCAAACAGTTGCTTATTTACACATCCAATTATCATTCATGATTATAATAATAATTATCATTATTATCATCCATTTGGAAACGTATTTCTGGCCTCCTACCAACTCCTGAGGGGAATATCAGGCTCTTTAGCTGCTCCACTATGTTCACCAGCTGGTTGTTAACTTTGTCTGCTATTTGGTGTTTAGCAGGTAGTGAACAATGAGTTTTTAAAGCTTTTTTGCTGAAAACAACACTATGAGAGTAGTATGTGTTAACCTTATCAGTAAATTTGTTGGGTGGACAGTTAAGCAAAAGTCACTATAAAGCTCAGTAAAGTCGAGGTTAGCTGCAGATTCAGGTGATAATTCTCTGTAGGTTCATCACTGCTAACAAACCCTTTCATACTGTCATATTGTCATTTGATATGTTATTATGAGAATATCAACTATAGCAGGTTTAACGTCGTGATTGTCGAGGCATATATACATGTCTGTATATGCACGTACCTAATCTAAGTGTTGGAAAGCCCCTCTAGCGGTCATGCAGGTTTTTTCTCCCAACAAGACTGAAGTGGTTTAACCAGTCTGACCCACCTGCTAACCCTGCCATCCTTAAAGCACTTTCAGGGCTGAAAAAGTCAGACCATTGTTGTTGAAACAAGAACAGAAAAAAGTCAAAGACAAAAGAGTTGAGAAAAAAAAAAGAAGAAGGCACAGTGTGGCGTGGGAGGTAGCAGGTGCTAATTGAAACCATCTTGCAGAAAGCACAGAATGCCATTTCGCCACAGCTGCTGCCTTTCGTTTTTTCTCTCCCTCGTTCGGCTCCAAATGGTACGAGCCATGCACTCGACAGGCTGACTAATGGCTCTACACAGGCTTGGATGCAGGCGTGTGGATTAACTAGGCCAATTAGCCAAGCACAGAGACTCCTAGTGATGAGAAGAGTCATGCTCCCTTTCTCAACCGAGTGCCATTAATCAGCAATAAAGGGGCTGAAGCAACACTACAGTTTACTGACTGCTTTACTACTTACAATAGCCAGGTTTTCTGGCTCAAGCCTCTTGACCTCAATACAGCATGACGGTATTTCTCTGGGGCTCTGCAGTTTTCATGCTACAAAAATACACTTCTGGACAGCTTAAGAGAGGGACACAGAATGAGAGGTTGTGCCACTGTGTATGTGTGTGTGAGTGAGTCAGTGTGTGTTTTCAGGTCTGTGCATCTTTGAGGAGGCTGCGTCTGCATGTGTAAGTGTCCATCTGCGAGTTTCATCCTAGCATCTGTACATTTGCATCTGTGCATCTGGACGAGGGCATATGTTTGCGTGTGGATGTGTGTATATGTACAGTATGTGCATGTAACTATGCATGCATATCTGTGTGTGTGGGGGGGGGGGGGTCACATGGCACAGAGCAGGCCTCATGGTGAGAGTTGTCCAGTCTGCTCTTGTCTACTTGGCTGCAGCAAACTGGCCCCAGCTGACCCAGGATCAGCTCATCAGTTCTCTAAAACACAAGGATGAGAAGCCTCCAACTACTCTGTGCTGTAGTCGACTGACTCACAATCAGATAATACACACTCAGTTTATTATAATCCCCATGCCACCTTTCTTAATTTCCTTTTTTCCTTTACATGTTTTTTCCTTTCCTTTGCTGTCCATCTTCCTTTTTTCTCCTCAGTGTCTTATTATTAAACTGGCATCTTATCCTATTTTATACGATACCAAACCAATCACATGCACGTAATGGAAAATCAGCAGCGTCTCACATTTCTCTGTGCATATCCAGTAATTTACTGTAAAATGAATTTCTCAGTGTTCTTATTCACAATTTACTACCTGGTGCTTGTTCGCAAAAGGCTATAATGAATCATTTTAATTTAGGTATTGTGTTTGTTCATCTGACTTCACTTGGATGTGTAAGTCTCCCATCACGGGGGTAGAAATATGATTCATACTACTCCACAAATTCACTATGATTCATGCTTCTCAACCAACGAACCACTGGTAAAAAAAACTGTCAGGTGTAGTTGTCATTAAAACTGAAGTGTTGTGCCATTTTGATACTTGCAAAATGTATTTGATTCAGGCATCATGTTTGTACATCTGGCACATTCAGCAGATCTGATGGGCTCGCCTCTGATCAGCAGAGGATCTTTGATATTTTTTGTGAAGTGTAATACTCATTTTGAAGTTCAAAATGAAATGAATATCGAGCAAAGCTTTGATCTGACCTAAACACTTTTTTTAGTTCCAGCTGAAGGGAACGCTTGTGTGTTTCTGAGTGAACTGTGAAATGACCCTTTAACGTTAATGCTGCTCTTTTATACCTGTTGTTGAACACGTTGCTCGTGCTTGTTGGCTGTGTTAGATTCTTGGTTTGGGTCAGCTGCGTTAACAGAAGCTTTAAAGGCCTGTTTTTCAGTCAGCTTCCAGTTATGCGATCCAAAGTGAAGACACAATTTTCTGCCAGAATTTGAACAGTTTTGTTTATTTCACATGAGAGATTTTTGTCTGCTGATATGATCATGTCACTGGTTTGAAGTAGGGATGGGTCTCAGTCACGAAAGTCTTCAATGCGCCAATTAGTATTGAATCAAAAGATGATGACACTTGTGGGACTGTTCACTTGTACACGACGTTTTCCTTCATTTTCCAGTATTCTTGTGATTCAGGTACTTTAAAGACATCATCATTAAGCGGCCTGCCTGAAACAAGTGGAATGAGACCACAAATAGGCAGTAAACAGGTCTGCTGGTGAGGTACTAGGTCTTTGTTTGTTGTCTTTGTTTCTATAAAAGATGATGAGACAAACTTGTTTTTGTATTAATAATGAATAAAAAGAGCTTTACAGAGCAGTCAGGTTTACAGCGCTAACTGGGTTTTCAGCTGAAAAGACAGAGCCCAAACACCAGAGTTTGATATCAGAGGTCTGACCCCTGAGCAGGATTCCAGACTGTCATTTTATCCTGTCTTCTTTGAATGCTTCTTTCAGTTTGTCAGAACGCCAAGCGGTGAGGAGGAATCTTCAGCCAAGGTTGAATGATATGAAGGCACATTTACGATTAGATATGAAGCACTTGGTCAATTCAAAGAGGACTGCACAAACCGTAACACACAATGTTCAGTCATTTCAGGTCACGCAAAGAGTGAAAATATGGCTATGTGATAAACTGAAATTACAAAAACTCTTTAAATGCTTATGACAACATAAAACATAGTTTAATTAAAGCATTAGCGATTAGCCATCATAAGCTACTGGTCATACCAGACTGAGCAAGGCTGTAGCAGCAACATCTCAGAGTGCAGTGAATTGAAAACAAGTGTGTTTTATAGCTAATAAATGTACCTTATGATTTGTAACAGAAAAAAATATGTTATCTCTTCTTTCAGAAGTTATTGAGTGTCACTTTTATGTTCCAGAGAAACTCTTTCTTTTAGTTGATATCACAGCTTCGTGACAACAAAAACCCATTTAAGGTTGTCGCAAAGAAAAGCTGCAGCAGTGTGGATTATGTGCATGAGGGCTCGAGTCAGTGAAGCTCATCAACGTGTAGTTCCTCTGGGAATAAACACAAAGAAGTGATGCAGCTTTGCAGAAGAGGTAAAAATGCTCGTTGCTTTGATGTGAAGAGAGTACGAGAAACCGTATGAGGCAAGACAAAGGTCAATAGCAAAGAACGAAGACGGCATATTTGAGTAGCAAGCATACCAACCTATTTAGCCGCCACATTTTATCTGCTATATATCAGCTGCTGGCCCTTCAGCAATATTCTGCCTTGAGCTTCTGATAAGCTCTGGCCAGTAGTGGAGAACAGAGCACAGTTCTTTATATTTTATATAATCCATAGGTTTATATAAAATCTGTAAATGTGTTTAAGAGAGTGCATTACATTCGTTATTTAAAGTACATTTTCATGTTAAAGAATCTTCTACCACAGAAGTGAGTTTTGATGAAGGTCACTGTTTTATATGGAACAATCCTTTTAGTGTTTTTACTGTTTGTATCTGAGAGAAAAGATGAAAAACAAGGCCTGTGAGAGAATTTATGTTAAAAAAAAGGAGTGTGTTATTTATGTTTCAAAATGTCCTGAGACAAATTTAGCCTCAACTTCACTGTGCCCAAACAAATTAGTCCAGGACATGCAGTGCCGCAGGAGAGGAAGAAGCTCTGATGTTGATGTGTGGTATCAGCCTGTCCCCAGGCACCAGACTTGGACTTGGCTGTGACCTTTGTCTTTTGCCTGACTGCCTGCTTTCTGTGTGTAGGCTGTGCGTATAGAAGCCGGAGTCCCTGTCAGGAAAGCCATCACCTGACGTGTATGAATGTGAGCATGAATCCATATGTAGGTGCTTCTTTGACGTGTGTGTGTGTGTATGCATGTGTGGCTCCTAACACCTCCTGTTGATAGCCAGGCTATTGTACAATCTAATTTGGTCCTGTCTGTGTGCAGCAGTCAGCCTTCTGTATGGACCACAACTAGCCAGACTCATTACATTACTACCACTGTGACACCTGATACACAGATACATGGGGCCCTGAGCCAGACCACTGCAGGTGATACATCACTGACTGGACGTGTGTGTGTGTGTGTGTGTGTGTGTGTGTGTGTGTGTGTGTGTGNACAACATGCAAAAAAAAATAAAAAAAGAAAAACAGCATGGTCCCAGGCGACATTGTCTCCACTGTCTGTGTCTGCTGTAACAAACTATCCAGACATGCATAATCCAACACAGATCTCAGAGGACAGGGAGCCAAGGTGATAACTACCATCGCCTGTCAACCTGCAGCAGCGTGTGGGAGGAGACTGAGGAGGTGGGGTTTCGACAACGTGAGCGCTGTGATGCAGTCTGACAAGGCCAAATTCACCTTGTCCTCCCGCTTCCTCTTAACCAATCACACGACATGAGGTTCCCAGTTTTTCCTCTGTAACTGTTTGCGAACACACGGCACTTCGGTGAGTTTGTGGGGATTGTTTTGCTTTGTTCAAAAATGAGCAGCTTCCCCGCTGCGCTCAGTCTCCCCTGAGGTGCTTTCTTCTCTGTTCTCTGCAATTCCCCACTGCCATGCAGAAAATTGCATAATTCCTTATGTATGCACATATGTATACAAACAATCAAATGCACACACACACACACACACACACACACACACACACACAGAGATGCATATTCATACAGCAGGATATTGTGGCAATGAAGATAATTGCTAGACAGAAATTCTAGGGATAATTTACTAATTCTGTGTTGCCTTCAGGAGACACAAGATGCGCTGCTCTTCTCTGTTGGCATCATCATATCTTATCTCTTCCTCTCTGGTCATTTCAGCTCAGTCTCCCATGCCCCTCTCTTCTTCTCCTCTCTTCTTTTCCTCTCTTCTTTTCCTGTAATTCAGTCCAACAGCAGTCTTTGCGAGCAGCTTTATTGTTGCGTTCAAGGTCACATCGCTGTTCAGTCTCTGTTTGTGTCCCTTCTGTATGTGTTTGTCCTCTATGCGCCTATGCCATGCATAATTGAATGCATGTGCTGAAATTGAGTTTCCAGGCCGTTTTTGTAGCGGCAGCTCTGTTCATTTCCTCCCTCTGCAGGTGCTAACACTGCTTGCTGGTATATATCACATGCACTTCATCTCCCAAGGGTTCTGGGAAAAGGACGGACTTATATTGTGATGCTGAGGCAATTTAATCTGCTACAGTGTTGCCACAGTTTGTACCTGCACCAATCTGCCATTACTTCCACAAGGTTTTTCCTGAATTGGGAATGTAAGGGAATTAAAAGATTCAACGAACTAAAGAAGAAACTTTTCACAGCGTAAAGCAGCTGTGCATAACAGATACTGTAAACTGATTTACTGACGTTTGCTTTAACCACATTCAGCGGTTTGCCACTCCACCAAAATACTAACAACTCACCTTTTGCTGCCTTATTTGAATGAACCTCACACCTGTTTGTTCGTCTCCTCCCACGTGTACATGGCGCAATCTGTGCTGGGCATCAAAATGCCATGCAGATGGACAAAGCAAATTTCAAGGTCAGGAAAATACCAAATAGTCAGAGCGCTGTTTGTGCTGGTTGTGGCCCGCCATGAAACTAATCCCCACTTAGGTGAGTTGGTAATGGATTTAAGGAGAGATCAGTTGGAAGTGTATAATGACATTTATTGAGTTTAACAATGGAGAGGGAAGATTAGTCAATCAGATCCAATCGATGTGGTGCATCTTCTTTAAGCAAAGACCAGTGAAGGCAGGCGACAGTCTCCCAGAGTATATCACAGGTGGTGGTGGAGTAAAGCCAACAGATGGAGGATGAAATCTCACAGTTGAATCTTCTGGATCATCTTGAGGGACAAGGTGATGATGGGATATTTATAGGACAGCATCTGAACACCAGTTGGCCCTAGGAACGAGGAAATGTCAGAATTGTGAATGAAAGGGACTTTGACAGTGTGGGGAAGTGGAATTCTCTGAGTAGATCTGAGCTGGAAAAATAGCAGGAAAATAACATGAATTCCCAACAGAAATAAAAGTAGAAGGGAAACCATCTTCCCTCTTTTCACCAAAGTCTCATAAAATGTTCTGTTCTAGTATATGTATCATTATGTTGATCTATATTGTGACATTTTCTGGAAACACAATTGAGAAATAGTTTATATATAACATATATATAACTTAACGAAATGACAAAAAGCACCAGGAAGAAGTGGAATATCAGAAAATATAACATACTGCTGTGGCCTCTCTGTCTGTCTTAACTGTCACTGAGTCACTCCAACTGTGGCCACTGTGGCCATCGATCTCCAGCAGTCTCCAGAGAGAGCTGGTGCGTATGGGTCACATGACCCGGGGCTCTGGGAATCTCAGATCTGTCACTCACTGCAGTGACAGCAGTTCAGAGGTCACACTGTTGAAGTCTTCTGGAGAAGATATGAAACATGCATGAAGTTTATATGTGTCTGTAGTGACACTGACAGACTAGGTGAGGAGATATGCTTTTATATACACAAGCAGCATATCTGCTCACAGCATGGACATAAACAAGCGCTCTTCTTTTTTGCTTATGTGGTGACTTTAAGTCCAGATGACACTGTGTATGTCCCCGAGTGAGAGCAGAAGGCAAGTGGAAATGATCAGGATAGTAAACAGCAAACGGATATAGTTTCTCTTTGAGCTCTATCAAAATTTGATGAGAACTTGACCAGGCAGGAGCACTGCTCTCTGTTCTATGTAGGATACAGCACTTGTACTGGTCCACTGTACGCTCCTCTCTACGGTTCCTCTTTCAGCGAGTTCCACCTCTCTCACTCAGCACTCACACTGGCTCGTGACAGGAAAAGCTTTTCACTCCTCAGTCACTGTTCTCTCACATGCACCTGAGATAGGTCGTTGTGCTTGCACATGGATGTATCACTGTTTATTTATAGCGTCCATTGGCCAGGTGTAGAGGAAACATCTTCCCTCACTTCTCCACCACAGTGGGGTTCAGTACAAACTGTTCCAGCCAGAATTGGGCCTAAAAATAACCGAGAGAGGAAAATACACCTCCCTCACCCTCTCTGTGATTTTTCTTGCCTGAAATGACAAACAATCTGCAGAAAAACCACGGAGTCATGACACGGGGAGCGTTTTACATCATCAGGAGGAGCCTAGATGGGAGGAAGCTGTCCATCAGTGTTTAAAGTGTATGGCAAGAGGAGAGGTGCAGTCCATGATTGTGTGGTCACCTCAACAACATTATGGCACTAAAATAATGTAGATGCCAGAGCACAATAGCTGTTTGAGCAGATATAAAGATTTCTGACTCCTTTTGAAACATCTCTGCAGTCATAGAAACCCTAAACCCCTGTGGATTTGTTCCCTCCCTCTCCACCCATTCGTCCGTCCTCTCGCACACTTCCTTCTTTTCCTCCTGTGGATCGCAGATCAAAGCTTCAGTTCTCTTTGTGTTCGGGTGCACTCTGGGGGCCCGGATCAATTGAATGTGTCTGGTAGGTATTGAGTTGGTCCGGCGCTGCAGGTGTCCTGCCCTCTCCCTTATCTCCACCACAGGCTTTTCTTCCGGGCAACAGCACACCATAATTCTATTAACGGGGGCCCGGTAGATTACCAATTTCACCAGATTAGCTGGGGCTAAACCCACACTTTAAAGGATCAGTAGTTGAAAGATGTGGATGTGGATGGAGAGGTGCAGAAATGCCACCATAGTGTGTGTGAAACATGCCACAAATGCCCATTTACAGACACTGAAAATATAAATACCAACGCAGGGTATAATGCGCTTTCTGCCTTCCACACGCACATACAGTCACAAGAAAGCGTTTGTGTTGTGTAAGCTGCTTTGTGATGCCAAAGCCCCTTATCTCTGTGCTTATGCAATTAGGCTGGTGAAACAAAGCCCACAGTAATTAATCATAATATCCTTGACGATACAGTATGTCACTGTGTCACCTCTGCTCCCTCAGCTTCACACAGCTCTTCCTGAGAGGACGAAAGCCATCTGGAGATAACTACACTTCTTCCTCCCAAGTTCCCCAGTCAGATCTCTGTGCCTGAGTCGTGCGAAAAAGATTTATGACAGTGGCTTTAAAGTCACCAAGAAGAACTCTTAATTATGTGTTTCTTTCTGTGTGTTTCTTCCTTGTTCTCTCAGCATATGAGAGTTTGAAGAAACATAATTTTTTTTTTTAGATTTTTGGCAAGCAGGTGTAATTGTAAGGTGTGTGAGATGTCTTCAAAGCTGTCCTGCTGATTGGTTGCATGTAACATTGCCTATGCTCCCAGAATGCTTCTGTGTTTCAGCCGTCGCAGCATATTGGCATCCTGCTTTCTTAAGACAGCTTTTAGATTAATGTGTGTATCTGTGTGCGTGTGTGCGCATGAAAGTTGACGCCAGGGATTATAGTCATAGAGAAACACTGTCACTGTCTTGTGTAAGTCTGGGTAAGCCTGCCTGACAACACAGACACACACGCACACGCACACACACACACACACACACACACACACACAGAGTCCAAAGCTAGATTTATCCCTTCCACTATACGCAGCTTAATGGCCGCTCTTCACCTCTGAACTGAGATCAGTGTCAAGTCAGTCTGTTCAGCTCCACACCGCAGCACCAGCAGACACTCAAGCTGCTCTGAGATCAGCAATAAAAAGAGGCGGAGATGGACGAGTCGGTGTGTGGCTGAAGGTGTGAGGATGGAGGGAAAGAAAGGACGCCATTGCGACTGTGATTCACATTATTGGAAGTCGGCTTTGGGGAGGAAAAGAGAAACCTGATGGTTGCACTCTGAGTAAAACTGTGTTACAGAAGATGATAATTCAAACACATGCAAGCAGTTTGACCAGTTTAAGTGATTGGCTGATGCTCCAAAATCTGCATGCAAACACTGAATTTGGGAAAACTTTAGTTCCGGTGCTGCAAACACCTGCAGCATTTTACAACACACATTAAAATGAACACAATCGTACCTAAAGTTCAATTTAAACCCGTGAGTTGGTCCAAACTATTCCGCTCTTGAATGTAACGGTTTGACCATTTTCTGTCAGCATTTTCTTCTTTCTATTTTCTTGACAGCATTGGAAATGAGGGCATGTCCTCAATGATTACTTGAGATTCAGATAAAGGTTGAATGAATGAATGACTGCGGGGTTAATTGGACATTGGTATGAAGTGTGAATCAAGTCTTTGAGGTTAATATACTGAGCAGTGACACAAAGACTGGTTTCAAAACTGGTTTTGTGCCTTTGGTTTGTTTTTGTTCTTACTTTTTTGACTTCACGAAAAGATACCGAAGAAGGCTGCTTTTGAGAGTGCACAGATACATTATGTTCAGAGTCCTATAAGGGTCTGTATTGTCATGTCATGTGCTGGCCTTGGTTGGGTTTTGATTGTGTTAAATCTGTATCCTTTCAAATTCCAATTTTGTGTTTCAACAAAGTGCCTTAAATTCAAAAATGTGTGTTCTATAAAAATCACTTTTGTTAATTGCTGAGGTAAAGAAGTGTCAGTTCATCAATATTGAACATAGATGATGATAGTTGAATTGCTTTTAGCTAAATGCTAATGTCAGATTTCTAACAAGCTGAAAATGACAATGCTAACATGTTAGCGTGTTTCCATGCTAACATTTGCTACTTGGCATGAAACTCAAAGTACAGCTGACTGATGGGAATGTCGTTATAGTCATGAACCAAAGCACTGGACAAACTGAAGTTTTGACCTGATGGTGGGGCTAGATGAGAATTTGCCAACATGATTACAGGTCCTCCTGAGTGAAACCAAATTTCTTTGCAATCCATCCCATCGTTGGTGAGAGGAGCTCATGGTGGTGCTACAGGAAGAGGATCACCAAAGAATTCATCCTGTGGGGAACATAGTAAGATAGCTCTGAAGATATATCAGCCTCGACCAAAGTAGTGGAGAAAGACTGACCAATGCCATCCATAGACCCTGGCTGCTAGCATGGCTAAAAATTCTCCTCTGACTGGATCGTAGAAATTCCTGTCGTCCACTTTTACACCTGTGCGTGGCCTGCTCCTGTGCATTATGAATATGACAAATGGCACAGATGACAGCTTCAGAGCATGGATAAATCACTTTGGGCTACTATTTTGCTGAGCTTTTTATCCCCCTCCTCTCCCTCTCTGCCTCATTTCTACTTTATTACTGAAAGAGATGAATTCATACTGTACGCTAGCACTGGCTCAGCACTGCACCGCAAGAGAATATCCATCTCTGACATACATGCATAGAGACTGTGGTCGTGATTAGGGTTGGCTTAGGACTATGATGATGGATATAATCATTATACTGAAAAAACTGATGATGATACAAATGCTCATATATCTATTTCTATCTAAAATGTATCTAATTAACTGAGTATCATGATACAGCACAGCCTTTTGCAAGGACAGTCGAAACCCCTGCTGTTTCTTGGACTTCTCAGTAGAATCATTTCTGTTGTTTAACCAATGGCCATCAGATTGTCTGGCAAGTGTGAGTTAGCTGGCAGAGTTAGAGACAAAACCCCCACGAATACAAAAGTGCACATGAACAAACAGGCAGCTTGACAATGAGCGAAGCAGACAGATTGTGCGAGAATGAAGAAGAAAGAATGAGGAATTTCAAATAATGGCAGGGGAAAAAATACAGTTGGGTACACAGAGTGAGTGTCACAGAGGGAGTCAGCTTGTGATCTAGCTGTCACAGATGTCCACACTTTTGCTTCTCCCTCCAGATCTGCGGCAGTGTCCAAATGTAAATGCCAACGTCGCTGACGTGAGAGCAGCGTCGGGTGTCATGTCAGCCGTGTCAGTGCTGAGTGACACTTTTGGTCGGGGCGGATCCCAGTTCAATGGGAGACGATGATGCAATCGGCATCAACCCAACAGACTGTAAAGAGCCGACGGCTGCAGAACGCACAAGATCCCGTAGTGACATTTTCTGTGTGGGTGTGAGTGTGGGAGTGCACATGCATGCAAGTCTGTTTGTCTGTCTGCATTTGTTTGTGTATCCGCACAAGAGAAGCTTGTCAAAATCACTCCGAGGTTGATTGATGATAACTTACATTCTCATTCCATCGTTTACTGCCCTTCTTTTTCTGTTTCTCCCTCTATCTCTCAACCATTTCTCAGATAAATTGCATAAAACACCAGACAGACTAAGGACGTAATACTTTGTGTGTGTTGTGTGCTTATTATTTGTTTCCCTTAAGAGGCAGATTTTGTGGTTGAATGCACTTTATGAGCATGTAAGAACAAGGTCACAGTGTTGTGCAAAAAATGGTTGCTGTAAACTATCTTCTCTCTGTCTCTCTCTCTCTTCTGTCAGTGTGCTGTTTTGTGGTTCACAAACGGTGCCATGAGTTCGTCACCTTCTCCTGTCCCGGAGCCGACAAGGGGCCTGACACAGACGTAAGTCGGTCATACTTTATGCATGACTCCGTGATGCCTGAGTGCGTCTGTCTGCACAGAAAGACACACAATAACAATAATTTTGTGGCATTTGATTGATGTTACAAGAAAGTGCAGCATGCAACCTGTATATCATTACAAGGACAAAATATGTTTCCAAAAAGCAGGGACTGATGCTATTCTCCAGCATTCATCCACTGTATTGTAAAAGTTTCACTTTCACATACATTTTGACAACTGATAAGAAACAAAGTGAAAGAAGTGCAGAATCAGACCGACAGAAAAGCCACAAAGCTGAGCTGAAATCACAAAAGCAGAGTTTAAATGTCTTGTGAAAGATGGCTACAACTCTGAGTCAAAGGAAGTCAACTCTTTTAAGATGTGCAAATTAAGTTCAGCGGGAAACTAAAACTCGCCTGCCCTCAGTGTGTGTGTGTGTGTGTGTGTGTGTGTGTGTGTGTGTAGGTGCACAGCTAAGCACACCTCTGGTTAAGGCTGAAGACAGCATCTGGCCTTTGAAGCCTTCACTGGAAGCAGCTGAGAGACTTTGACAATGAGATCCCATTAACAACAGTAGGGTGGGTCAGTTGTGACATTTGATTTTTTAAATTTATATCACTCAATATTTAACTTTTTTAGTCTTTTCAAGCATCTTTTTGAAGCCTCACTTTCCAACTGTGGAATTTCAAAAGCTTTATTTCCTGAATAGATTTTTGGGGCTCATAAATTCAGATGAGATGATAAAATTGCACAGATTCAGAGAGTAATTCAGACACAACTCAGATGTGTTTCAGTGCTATAAATTCATCTGTGTTTCAGTTTCAGCATTAATTATTCAGCACATGATGACATGTCACCAATAGGAATTCAGTTGCTTAGAAGATTCAAGTCTTTATGGTTTTGTGCTTTATTTATCAGATCTGATGGACCACATGATGTTTATTGAGTTTGGTTGTCCCATCAGTCTTTTTAGAAGCTGGCACAGACATTAGACTTGAAAGCTGATGGCGCCTCTCATTTGCCTCTCCTCTCTCCACCATCTTCACAGACTTAATCCATTCAGACTGATCATTTAACAACACTCAAGACCGGCATATCAATAAAATATTATGAGAGCGAGTCTTGCGATACGTCAGATTGATTTTTGTGTCAGCCTATAAAATGGCAACCCTCTATCTGCATTATATCTCATGTGGAGCACTTCTCTGCTGCCGGATCAGCAACTGCTTGCTTCCACACATCAGGTGTGATAACATTGTCCCTCATTAGCCTCCTCTCTTTCCCCCAAGCCCATGTGATGCTGTCGGGGCAGGGTGATGGTGTTTTATCAGTCTGACCTCTGTGGCCCCTCAGGGTCTCTGTTTGGAGTGCATGTGTGACCCTGCTGTAACAGTGGAACCTCAGTCTCCTCTTCCCTCCGGCCTGGAACGGTTATCTGTCCTTGGCTGGATAAGAGACGGAGGTCGAGCTCAGCTGCAGCACGCACTGATGTCTGTGCACTTGCACACAACAGTTTTTATTGAGACCAGTAACGCATGTGCAGAGGATAAGCCGCCACACTGCCCCATCAGTGGCACTTTCATCATCTCAACTGTACGACTGCAAAAAGCCAATTCGACGCTGGTGTTCTGGCGCTTCAGCGTGTAAAGCCAATTATGATGCATGCACACACCCACACTGATACCCTCTCATGTTTACATGAGCAAGAACATCAAGATCTCTGTTTTTTTTGTACATTTGATTAACTGTAATGTTCTAATTGCTGAGCACCTCCTCGCTGGTTACAGGCTCTCCTCATTAAATAACATCAGAAGTGGATTTTAAGTGCTTGAAAAAGTCGGTGCAGTTTAGTGAAGCTGTTGTATACCAGGCGATTAAGAGGGCACGCTTGTTTGCCTTGGGTTTTATCAACTTTTATTAAAGCCATCGCTCTGTGTTGGCTCCTCTTCATCCTGCTTTCTTTTTTAAGACTCATTACTCTCTCGCCTTCCAAGACCCGTTGTTCATTTTCGGTATCAGTCCTGAGCTACCTTCTTGTTATTCAGCCGTGCATCTCCTCAGCTCTGTCTGTCTATCTTCCTGCCCAACTCTCTGTCTCTTCCTCTCTTTTATCTCTCCCTCTCCCTCTCTCTCTCTCTCACATACACACACACACATACACCTACACTGCTGGCTTCAAGTACCCATTGTGAATTTTGGTCTGCCTGTTTTTATGCCCATTATCTACCGACTGGCTTTGAGTGAATAGAGAGCCCTTTGGGATGGACCTCTCTGAATTCCAAATGATGATACGGGACGAGTTCATACACAAACAGCTCTTTTTTTAAAAAAGAGCAAAGCACTTATTTTCCTTTAATCTTGTCAGTTTTTGACACTTCTCTCAATTGAAACAGTTTTCATGCAGCATAGTGAAGTTGAACTGCAGACCAAATAGTCAACTTGCCTGTGATGCCAGCACACAAACCAAAATCATCCCCAGTGGATCATACATACTGATGCTCAGTGCTAACTATATGGCATGTGCAGCGTTACAGTTTTGTAGATTGATTGTAAGCAGGTGTCATAGTACCTCAAAGGTGAGAAAAGGAGAACTTTGGAGCTCAAAGGTAAGTAGTTATAAAGGGTAAGGCTTTATTTTTCTAAATGTCAATAAATCCAACAGAACAAACAGTGCAATACTCTCTCAATACTTCACTCTTCATCATGGTTTGCATTGATTAGCAGTCAGTTGGACTTTTGAGGAGTTTTAACCAAAAAAAAAAAAAAAACAATGCATGAATTGTGCTAATAATCAAACACAGTTTCTGAAAGTGAATGACTCATTAGGACTCATTCACTTTCATCGAAGCAGGAGACAGCCTCGGTTTTTTGCCACAAGTTTTTTTAACTTTAAATTGTAATAATTTATATTAATTTAGTTCTAATCTTCCTGAAATCCTACTGAAGACATGATTCTTTAAAATTGGGTCAAGAATACGCCCTTTTAGAAAGCATTTGTAATTAGTTTAAGCATCTGTTCATCATTGTGATGAATGAGGATGTCTCCCAGTGCGACAGTGGGCCTCACTGATGTGCTTTTAATAGTTTTTGGAAAACAGTGGAGGTCACTGGCAAAATTAGCTGCATCAGGCTACAATTGGTCAATTCATTGATCTTTTCAGAGGATTTACTGACAGTAAGGAAAATGTAGAATATCACCAGACTTACGCTGCTATGATAAGTCGATTAGCTAATTTATCAGCCCCAGAGTGAATGATGGTGACTCACCAACACACATCCATCCATCCATCCTTCCCTCTCGCCATCACTCCATGTACACTCCTCCATCCTCTGCCCATCAGCTTCTGAATCAGTGTGGTGTCATGACTCTGAATCTGGCTGGAGGCTCGGACACACACACACACACACACACAGATACTTTCTCTCTTACTTGCACACACACACACACACACACACACATGCTCCCCTTTGCACTGTGGGTTGTGAGAGACCCTTGTGCCGACCTCGGTGCGTGAATGACGTCATCTGTCCAGCAGATGCTTTGATCCACTCGCAGAACAACATGGAGAAGAGAGCGATGTTCGCATTAGCATTTGAGTGAAAAGTGCTCACCCTCTCTCTCTCTTCTCTTTCTGTCTTTCATTCAGCACATTGTGAGGCGTGGGTGGTAAATAGTGCTGTATTATCAGTCAAGGATCACTCTGGAAACAGTGAATGAAGGTGACTCATCCATAGAGAAACAATATGGGTTTTCAGCCAGGTTACATGTACATAATGGGCCTAGATCTTAAACCAGATCAAGCCCCTTTTTAAAGCTTCTCTTGCCCTTATTGTAATATTGCTTCATTTCAGTGACAGATTTGGTCGGCGTGACTGGGAAGATTATGCTTTACATGGGTATATTGCTGTTACTCTCCTTGGCAAATCCTCTTTCCAACCATCTGTCTTTTGCCCTGTTCATTAACAACACTGCTGCAGAGCTGTTTCATGTATTTTAGATGTTTTTTTTTTTTTCATCCCGCCCCATGTGTTGATTTATCACGTGTCTTTGCCTCACTGATATTTTTTATTGTTCAAATATATCTGTGTCAAGACAGTTCTGCAAAAAATAAATAAAAAATAAAAAATCTGACCCCAGGCTGATTTGACCATGTGCACAATATCAAAGTCTCTTCAAAATTTCATGAGCAAAGCAACCAACAGCTCCTGTGAAGTGATGCACGCTTTGGAAAAGGTTAGATTTTCAGTGTTGGGGAAATGATTATTTTCATTATCCAGCAATCTACAGATTCAGTCAATCAATCTATTAATCATTTGATCTATGAAAACACAGATAAATGACAATGTTTCTGTCACTTAAAATCACTGTTTTATGCAGAAGCAGAAGTTATAATACTCATCATGCAGAATTTCTCCTGTCAGTGTTATGTTATTGTATTATTACTCCTTAAATATTAGTACTTAAATGTTGTAGCTGCAGGTGGAGCTGATTTTTATGACTCCATATACTGTAAAATAGTTTTAAACAGTGCATCAAACTGAGCATATTTACATACAATACTTGAGTAACTTGTACTTACTTTCCTCCACTGCCCTTCAGTGAGGTGCAACACACCTACAACAGTATCTACACTTTGTACAGACAGAAGTGCATTAACAAGTTCAGCTTCTCTTGCAAAGTCCTCATCAGCTATCTAAATAACTACTACACCCTCCCACCTCTCCTCATTACAGCAGTCATCAGCGCTCAGGCCTGTTGACACTCTGACTCTGCTGAAACCTACACTGGTGGCTTAATTGGAATGACGAGCAGAGTGAGCACAGGAGCTGGCCCCTGTGGAAATGAGGATATAGCTAAGAAATGAAGAGGAAAGTAAGCAGTGATTCCTTCAAATCAAATCTTTATTTCTTAGATATGACACATAAAGTACATCTCTGGAGCCCCTACACTAGATGTAAATGGATAAAAAGTTACTGAAACATTGCTTTAAAATCATCCCCTCTAAAAAAAAAAAAAGGATTTATGCCCTTAAAACACTGAATTTGTTCCCATAAATAAAGAATATACTGCTGTTAGCTTGCAAAACTTCTGCCAAACATTCTCATCCTTGCTTATTGTAGGAAAAGACATATAAAATACTCTGTGTTTTATTACTGATTACTAATTAGAGGACAAAGTTTTATTTCCATCGACACAGGGGCATAATTTAGAAACACACTGCTTGCAAAAAAAATTATCCAGCTCAACTGTTTCCAGATCAGAAGTTGCCTGTCAGCTGTATCCAAATGAGGTCATCTGTAACTCATCTGCAGCTTGTCTGTGAGATTACCAGAGGCTCAGTTCAGGTCTGAGAAACTGTGACTGTCCGTGATCAGAAAATGATCAGGAAGAGAGCAAAACGGAATTATAATGTCAGTGCGTTTGGATGAGCTGAAACAGCACGTTGAGAAGCATGTGTGTGTTTGTCAGGATAGGTGTGTGTGTGTGTGTGTGTGTGTGTGTGGGTGACCAGCTCATTAAGCAGCAGCACATATGGCTGTGTGGTGCAGAAAGGGCAGAGGCTTTCCATGCCACTGAGTGGGAGAATGATACAGGGGGTGGACATAGTATCACCTGTGCAGAATAATGCAGCTCAGCACTTCAGCAAAAAAATACTTCATTTGAGAAAGTTAGTGTTCAGTTTTTGTCGAAGCTGATTAAGAGGCACTGCTTTAGGTAATAAAAATAATCAAAAAGCTTTATTTATACAGCACTTTTCTTGACAAGGTTACAAAATACTGCACAGAAAAAGCAGCAGATAAAAACCAAAAACAATAAAAATAAAAGACAGTGATAGCAGCAGAGGGATCATACAAAAATAATGAGGAGCTTTATCTAATATTTGTTTGACTGATCAGACCAAGTTGGACGCAGTCTGGATCAGCTGGTATTGCCAATGAAATCATACGACATCACATATGTGAGTTTTAGTTAGAGTTTCAGAAACTTCTCCTACCCCTTAAGCTAAATAAGCCATTTAAAAAACCCAGTGCATTATCTGATAATTGCACGTGGTTTTCAGGTAACGCTACTTTACAATCATCTTCCACACAGCAGTCGATGAAAAATCACAACCTGCTAGTTTTCATGTTGCGTTAGCTGCCAATGCTGGCTTAGATTATCTGACTCCATTTCATTCTGACTAATTCTGACTAATATTTCACCGCTGCTCTTTCTTGGACGTCTTTCCACTGAAGATTAAATTTGTCCTGATGACATGAATATGAGCACACGATCAGTCACCGTGTGTGGCTGAAATCCCGGAGGAGCTGTTGATGTTGCACTTATTTGTGCAGAAAAAAAACAAGATGGCTGGCTGGTTTATTGCCTGGTGCACGGTACCTGTCAACCTGCCATCCACCCACTGTCAACCTGTATAGGAAGAGAGAGCCAGAGCATCACAATGAGTCAGATGAAAAGAGTTGAGTTGCTGCATGCTTCTGCATCGCTTTGACACATTGACAAGTGGTGAGCTGAAACATGGAAAATCCCTTGCTCCTTCCTTCTCCTGGTCCTGCTGATGGCATCTATGACAGCTCAGTGTTTCTTTGTTTTTCACTTTCAGAGGTTGCAGCCTCTGTCTTGATGCAGTTACTGGCCATCGCTGCAGCTCTGTGGACATTTGTCCTTTTTTTGATTTTGTCACCTCCAATTTACTTTGCTTAACCAAAAAAGTTCAAACTCAACTCCTGTACTCAGACTTCAGTGATTCTAGCTCCACTTCATGCCACACATACATCATGTGACTGTGCAAAGAGCCTTGGTAGCATGAACTGCACCTGACAGCAAACAGCAGCCAGTCAGCAATTTGAGGGGGGATGTCATCCTTCTTGTTAACCTGCCAACCCCCCTCTCCATCCCATAGTTGCAGAGAGCATAGTGCAGGGGCAGAGGGGTTGTTTAATTGAATCTGATAGATAGTCTGCCTGACTCATTAATCATCTGACTGAAGTTTGTGCAAGTTGGAATCTATGACGCATTATATATCAGTCGCCTAACTGAGCTGTGTATTGATAAATCCATGGCGCTGTCCATGGTGCTGAAGTAGCAGATAGATTTGTCATTTTGTCTCAGTCCCATCCTTCTGTCAGTTTCATGTTGAATCTATAATATTATGTAAAATATATCCTATAAATACTCAGTTCTATGCTATAATGTACTTTATAGAGTCGTGCCACCTTCATGATCAAAGTGACAAGTAGCGATGTGTAGTGTGGGAGAGCGAGAGGATCATAGAGACACACTGCTGCCCCTAATATTCCTACAATATTTCCATGCTCATTCAGTAGCATCTGTGCTGCTGAAAACGCAACCCCAGATCAAACCACCACCTTTCTGAGACTGCAGCTATAATTATTTGTTTTGCTAAAGATGTTTGGGGTGGGGTGAGGTGCTCCCATCAGTCCATCCCCCCTGTTACAAACTAACAAGTCACGTTACTGGCAGCGGCATACACTTGGGCTGCGTCTCGCACCATTAGCCTGCCGGTCTCGAGCCATTACCCTCCCAGCAGCTCAGCTGTAACCTGCAGCAACAGCTGGGCAAGCTAGCTAACGCGCCTGCCACAGCAGCTTACACAATGTCAAATCTCTCCACATGTCAATGCTGAAGCCCACAGAGAGCAGATTACAGTTTAGAGTCAAGCTCAGTGCGTCGACATGTGCCGCCACAGGAGCAGGCGGCGGGATGATGAATTAACTTGACGATAACTGTACAATATGTAAGTCAGAGAGGTCAGCTTAAAAGACGAACGTCTGTCTGTGTGTCATTAACCCAAAGGAACAGATCGGTCTGAGATTACAGACCTTATGATTATGTAAGAGCGCTACACTGAGGCGCTGTGGACATGAGGTCTTCAGTCAAACATCACAATCTGTAAGCAACTTTACTTCAGGCTGAGCAGATGTCCCAGACTGACGCAGCCTCGGGTAATTTCACACAGATTTTTTTTTTTAACTTTACTACTGTTGGTTTGACTGCTGCTCCAAAGTCAGAGGATGTTGTTTGTAGTGTCACCAGGTGTCGCTGTCAGGCTCAGAGCAGCTTTAGTTTGACTTTTTAAACAGTGTTTTAGTCTTCACAGTGACAAGCTCCTCATTCAGTTCATGCTGAAAGTAATAATGAGTTTAAACTCATTTCTTGTTGACTTGGATTGTATCTCATATGTGCATCAGACTGGACTTTGGAGTATCTGCCACATGAATACATGTAAAAGAAAGATTAGCTTCAGTTTGCCCTCAGCCCCACCTGAAGGTAGCGATGCGTTTATCAGCTTATCAGTTGTCCAGACGTCCCTCAGATTCATTATTTTCTCTGGTTTAGAGTCACCTGTATGAGTCCCTTTAGGCTGTATTGCCTTTTAATTCATATCAAGCAGTGCAAGCTTCCCAAGCGATTTCTTTATTCTGTGTTGTTTTGATGTGTGTGTGTTTACTTTAACGATTAGAGAGGCTGCTTTCAGTCATTTTAAACATTTCCATGCGCACAGTAGTGGCATTACAGCAAATAAACTGGGACATTTAAGCAGCAAAAATAAAAACTTGAGCTATAAACTTGACAGGACAGGAAACACCTCTGAGGAAACAGAACTAACCTTTCAGCATCTGAAATCATTTTTTTAGACAGTTTGATGGAGCTCAGGATTTATGTGGAGGACGGCCGCTTTACCTTTTGGCTGCGTAGAAGACCACAGAACATTGATTAACATTATATCCATATATCTGCTGGAGGGGGGATTGCTGCAAGTAATGTAATTAATATTTTCCACATTAATGATGTAGTGTTCCACCCATCTGCAACCCATCCGCTCTTAATCAAAGTGTTAATTTTTATGGCTGGGCCTGCCTGATCTGTGGCTCCTGCAGATATATAACTGCAATATATAACTGCACATCATTGCCATCCCTGAAACACCCTGTGGTAAATTACACTGTGGTTTTATAAATACATGTAAAACTTCCTGAAATTCTTCTAATTTGCCCACATTACTCCTGATATCTAAATATTAAACAAAGCATTGATTCAGCGCAAAAGAGAACAGCAGGACCGACCTGTAGCTGACATGACAGCAGCTCATTTGATGAGCTGTTGCTTCTGATGCCTTTATTTTTTTCCTAGAGTTCCCAAATGTGTCTATTTTTAACATGTTTTCATCTATCAGACCACAACAAGTCAAATTTCACACCGAGTGGGTTAAAAAAAATATGACGTAGATGGACGAACTGCCTGAGGAAAAGTTCAGAGATCCACATATTACAGTAGTGGGGGTGAAAAAATACCGACCGAAGCCTTCAAAAATCGTTTAAACATTTGCAGATGTTCTGCAGCCCTTCAACTAAAGTTGCTGCCAAAATGGTCAAAATTCATGAAACAGTCAGCAGTGTTTCATCTGAAAGAGTTGACAGTTCAAATTTACGGGATTATTTACCCCATCTGGTTCAAAATCCAACGATTTGGATTTTTGTTATTTAGATTAAAAGGGAAATTCTGGTCACTTGAGACACTATTGTATATAGTTGAGTTTATGTCTGTAATACTCACAACATGCAATGTTTCTAAGATATAAAGTGCACGAAAACACAAATTTTAATTATCAAAAATCAATAAGCTTGAAAGTCTCAGACATCTGAACAGCTGGAAAATAGGAGCGACGACATAAGCTGCTGATTTAATGACACATATCAAATTGCAATCTGCAATTACTGATCTCATGCCTGATTACATGAGCCAGTGTGTCAGTTAGCTGATGGATTCTGGGGCTCATTGGGGACCCTCTGGTTTCCACCTGCTTCCCCAAGACAGGAAACAATAATAGAGAATGAAAGTGGTGTGACTTTGTGGTGTGGCGACGAGGTCCCTCAGAGCCACATGTGGGTACTGAAAACAGAAAACGTATGCTGCAGAAGTTATTTGCGTCTGTCTGCACTGCCTGTGTGAGAACAGCACGTAAACAGGAGTGCACTCAGCCAAGTTGCACACACCTCATTACACAGTAAATGTGTCGAACTCATAATTACATCTTATTATTATTATTGTCATCCCTGCCATGTTTACACCTCTTCCTGTGCTTGAGTGTGAGTGCACAGAGATATAATACACTTGGTGTCAGACATCTCTTTTGAATGCTGCTTCCAGAGTGTGCAAATGAAAACATCACACGTTGCCTAAATGCAGCACGTCTAAACACCGGAGTGTGAAGAACACTGTTTGCATGACTGTCCCAAGGCTGTACTGCAGAGGGAAGGGAAACACTCTGTCGCCTCTCACTCACAGTCTGCTTCTCCTCGCCTCGGGTCTCTCTGCCCTTATTATCTGTCATCCATCTCTAACCGCATCTGAAAATGGCCACCTTACCAAAACACACACAGTGGGGCATCTGTGCTGTAGCGCAGCCACCAGCTGATTTGTGCAAATGCCTGCCTCTGTTACAGCAGTGGGTGGGGCACAGTTTTAAAAGGTCTGAGCCAGTGGGCCAATAAACCAGCAATTTGCCTTCACAGCTGGGGATGTTTTTGTCTGTGGTGGTTTATATTACTCACCTTTAAGGCTGCATCAAACAATCATTTTCATTATCAATAAATCAATCATTTAATCAGCAATTGCTTGTTTGGACTGATTAACAATTCAAAACACAAGTTGCAATATGAAACAGAGAAAGTAGTGAATGTTGTGATGATCAGTGTTCATGATTAATGCCCATCAGCTAATCAATTAATCTCCTCGTTTAATATGACTTTTAAAACAGGTTTTCCGTACTGTGATCAATGTAGTTGGCTGTCGTGGAAGCTGCCTGTTTTGCACTTTAGTTTAGGCTTCAGCGTGTATCTGTGAAGTACTTTGTTTGGCTTGACAGACAGTAGATTGTGTTTGTCTTGCGTTTTCACATGTCAGCATATTTGTCTGCAGTCTTAAAGCCACACTTGTCTGTCAGAGCCTTCTGTTGTGTGTGTGCAGACAGATTTTGGCTGTGTAGAGACTATAGTGGTAACAGATTCTGGGAAGCTGGAAAGTACAAGTATTACTACAGTTTCCCATCGAGTTCTGCGCCGCTGGGAGTGCTGTGCTGGGAGTGGGTCTTCATTTTGCTTGTTCTTGGGTAAATGTGTCTCTGTGCGCTTATGCTCGGCACATTTGTCACTTTTCCCTCCGTGTGATACATTAAAATCTGTGTGGCGTGTTTTACAAGCAGCATGACTTTGACTGATGTTGCTCTTCATTAAGTACAAATAAGCCTTCTTCCATTTGCTGAAAAACTTTCAGCACAAACTTTCACTCTTTTCGGCAGGTACTCTCTCAAGCCCATTAAACTTCCTCTACTTCTTCTTCCTTTTCCTTAACTTCTTCTTCATCTTCTTCTTATTTTATTGCCTGGTGCTGTTTGAGTGAACGACTCCTTGTCACTAGATGTTACAGCTAATGTTTGACATACCGCCACCTGCTGTCCCGGAGTGGAATTTCGCATTGACACACATCAAATAGGCGCTTATGCCTCCCATCAACATTACAACTAACTTTTTCTTTTTCTTTTTTCAATAAAGGTTAAAAATACAGGAGATTTACAGAAGGGTAAAACAGAGGAGAATCCTGGGAAAAAAACGGGAGGGTTGACTGGTCTAAAGCAAAAAACATCAGCTTTGCAACTATTTCATGAGGAAGGAAATGTATTCAACATCTTTGATAGCTGTGAAAGATTCACACAGTGTACTTTTGGCTCTCATTGCACATTTTCCTCCTTTTATTTTAAGATGATGTTACTTCAAAGCAAACGTTGGGTGTCTCTGTACCAACACACTTAAAACAAAACTGAAAACATGGCTGCATAAACATGGCTCCTCTACCTTTCCTCTGCATGCGCTCCTGAAGAAAACATGTTTAATAGCGTGATTATGTAACACCGTTGTGTGTGTGTTCATATCTACTGTATATGTGTGCATGCTCCACAGCATGCGTGATGAGCGGATCTTCCTTTTGCTTGTTAACAGCGTAGCTCATTAAAACCCCCTCGCAGGCTGACAATGACAGAAACCTTCTACGTAAATAAACCCCACAGACCTGGACTGGAGGAGGAAACGAGTGTGAAGCAATTAAGAAGATAGGGAAGATTTACTAGAGCGCTTCAGCCTAACAGTTGGGTCAGGCTGTTCCAATGCTAATAAAGTTAAAAGATTGTGAGAAATTATGAGCGCACCAAAAGGGACATAATATCAGTGGACATTACAATGATTAAAGCTGCGGGCTTATTTCGGCCCACACAACAGCTATGTTACACACGGGACGCTTGGTTTCAAATCTTGTTTAGGTTAGAGAGTCAAGGAGTTAATGGAGAAGCACTTCCTCAGCTCAGTCGGCTCTGTTATTAGCCTCACAGTTTTTCCAGCCTAGTGTGACCAATGCATTTGTAATGAAGGGTAATTAAGGCTTGATCATCTCAAAGATAAACATAGATACTGTTTCAGCACAGATAGAACCATTCATCTTGCTTATCAGTATGCCACTGTGCCAATTATGACCAACTTCCTGGTGAAATGTTAATTAATGGGAGTAGATGGTGTGATATTATGATAATTTCAGGGGGAAGAAAAAAGAGAGAAATGTTGGGCAGGTATGGGAACAAGTAGAAAGAGTGTAAAGACTAAGTACGACCAGAGGCAGGTTGGGAGTGTGGGCATTGAGCTCCCATCAAAGTTTTATTAAATTAAGAGGAATTTAGTTAATCTTCTTTTGGGGAAAAGAACACAGAGCTGCTGCACCTGAGGTCCTGGTCTTTAAAAGAAGCTTGGAAGTAGGAGGAGGAGCAGATAATGAGGGCAGGAGGGAGAGGAGAGAGTGGTCAGAGGAGAAGGAGCATTTGAGGAGGAGCAGGAAGTAATGTGCAGTAAGAACAAGCACATGGAGGTCAAGCAAAAATGGGAAAAATGGGAGAGTAGAAGAGGAAAATCTACAACAGTGTCGCTTCTCCTTGTATGAACCCGGAGGAAGGAAAAGTAGAGCAAAGAAGGAAGTCTGGGAGCTGGAGGGCACTTCCTGCCTGCGGGGAAGATGGAGGAGAGAAGGGGAGGCGATGCATTGAGGAGAGAAGAGGAGGAGACTGTGGTTTGTAGTATGTTGTGTGTGTCAAAAGGCCACTTCCTGCCAGGCTGTGATGAGAGCAGGAGCAGTAATCAGGGCACACTGGAGATGAAGCACAATTAGCTTATCCTGCTAGATGAAGACACCAACTGGCCTGTGAGTGGCCTTAAAGTCTGCACACACACACACACACACACACACACACACACACGCACAGACACTGATTGTAAAGATATTACTGTATAATGATGATGATAATGATCACCCTTGTTTCCATGTATGCACTCGTTTGAGTTGCGCCGTGGATGCCAATGTTGGTGTGCTGGACCGCATGGTGTGTGTGTGTGTGTGTGTGTGTGTGTGAGGGTGTGTGTGTGTGTGTGTGTGTGTGTGTGTGTGTGTGTGACCTGGCCTTCTCTGCTCTGCGAGGAAAGCAGAAGCAATTGGTCCCTCAGAACATTACTTGCTCCTCTCTCTTTCTTCTCTGCTACACAAGCAGACAGTGAAGACACATCATCACTGTCGAACATCTATTCATAGCTTCATAGCTTGAGTCAGTCATTTGTGTTGAATCATGCTTTGGCACTAAAACTAAAGAGACATTTATTTAGATAAGTTTAATTGTCTGTTGTAACTAAAACAGATCAAAACATTCCTACACTGTGGAACTGGGCAGTCTGACCGTAATTCAAGATAAGAGTTTACAGGTATACAACTTTTTCAATGCCTCAAATAAGGTTATCTTCCAATATTGAGTGCAATCAGGTACCAGTGCTCTACAACAGTAAGAAATCCATGTGTTAAATTTCAGCTAATAAAATGCACAAAAAGCTCTTCTAACTGATTAGCTGCAAAATGCAGATAGACACAGTTAATAGTGGAGCATTTATACATCATTTGACCAAAGGCCCCCACAGCAACCGCCCAGGAGGAACTGCGTAGCCTGGAACTGGAAATTTGCTAAATTGATGCATGGATAACTTTCTGGTTTATCGTGCATATACAATAAGAAAAATGTGTAAGAGTGCTGGTTTTCAGATCGATCAAGGCAAATGTATTGAACCTCATCACTGCAATAATCATGTTTGTCATATTACTTTTCGAGTCAGTTGCACAGAATCTTGTAGCCAGAATCTTGCACTGTGTTTGTGTTTTAGGTACCTCTGTCAGTCAGGTGTATTCACGGTCACACACACACACACACACACACAAACACAACCACAGATAGCTGCCCCAGATACGTCAGTCTGAACCAGTGTTTTTGGCTGCAGTGTTACTGAAGAGAGGAGTTGCTCAGAGGTGGACTCTCCAGGAGTTTAGCTTCCCTGACATGTTTACCTCTTCGACAGGCTGTGTTATTGTGACCCATTGTACTCGTCACACTAACCCAGTTTGATCTCTTTGGAGTTAAACTTCCTCTGTTTACCCCAAGAACTCGGTCCATTTCTTTGGATGGCACTTTTTGGAAACTTCTTAAGTGGCTGGTACCAATTGGAGCGTTGATGTTGTTTATGAATAATTGATTGCTTTAATACCACATGTCCTGATTACACCCAGGAACCCCGCCAGTCATCGCTGTGTTTTGCTGTTTCGCCAGATAAACCAGCCCGTTAACCTGAATGAAAGGTGTTGAATTGTGCCATCTTTGTCCAACTCTCCACTCAGACCACAACAAAATCTTTTGTCTCTGCACTTCATGTCTGAGAAGCTTATTTTGCCTTTAATCATTCCAGACACACAGGCACTCATTGCTGGATGTGTTTGCTGAATGAATGGAAGCTCATTTAGTGCAGACAGACTAATGATGGTGCTACATCCTGCTCCCCACTGAGGTGAAGTGCAGAAGATGAATAGTCATAAAACTTGCACTCTCAGCAGGTGAAAGACTCCGAGTGGCCTGTAGGGAAGCGTTTCAGATGAGGAAGTGCACCGCAGAGCCTAACCTGATTTAAGAACTTAATGGCTGCCCATGAACAACACCTCACTGCTGAGCATAATTTCATAAAGCTCAAATTGGGTTTCATCGTTGATGATTAATGTGCATAACAATGCCTCTGAGTGCATGGAGATTATAGATAACAGAGGTGGATTTAGTATCATCATGTATTCACTTCTCATTTAAATGCCACTGCAAGTGTCTCTTGCTCTTTGGCATTTAACAAATCCCAAATTGATATCAAGCTTCATTCTATTGCCTGACTCACTAATAAATGAAAACATTAAGCCTCGATTCAGTTTTGATTTACAACCTTGATTCCAAAAAAGTTGGGATGCTGTGTAAAACATAAATGAAAACAGAATTCCTGAGCTCATGTAGTAACATCCTTTAGACAATCATGTGTTCACAAAGTGGTGAAGCTCGCACTGGCCTCGCTTGTGAATGCCTGAGCCTTTCAAGGATGCTTCTTTTATACACAATCGTGACATTTGGGTTGCACCAATAATGAGAACAGACAGTGTGCTGAACCAGAGCCTGTGTGAATAGGTCCTATGTCTATAAATATGCCTGAAAAATGTGTAATGTTTACCAAAAACACATTACATTTGAGTCAAGGTGATCACTTCTCCCTCCCTCCTTTCCTTCCCTTCACCCTTGTTGTTCCTATTTTCCTCAAGTTCATCACTTCTTTCTGCTACTTCTGCAGATTGCTTTCATTGTCCTTCAGTCATCACAAATGCAACAGCAGAGACTGACCAGGGACATAAGACTTGCTTTGCAATCATAAACGCAGTTCTCTGTATAATAGACACACATAGAGTGCAGGTGTGTCCTGTCTTAATCTCTCTCTGCTTTCAGCCTGGCGTGTGTGTGTGTGTGTGTGTGTGTGTGTGTGTGTGTGTGTGTGTGTGAAAAGTATTTGGTCAGCAGAAGCGAACAAGACTCTGGAAACAGAAGTGCTTGCATTCTCTTATAGTCTGCAGTAAGTGCATCTTGTTCACTGAACTTGTCTGTCCAGCACAGGAATGAAAATATGAGAGGAATTTAAAGCTGCTTGTATCAGTAATTTACAGACACAGTTAGCCACTAGCTGGTGAACACAGCAGCTAAAGAACCAGGTATTTCTTTCAGGAGTTGGTGTAGAAGAAAATGGAGATAAGATCTTTAAGATGGCGGCGCGTGCGGATGCAGCGGCTCCTCTCTGTCCCGATATTTTTCCCAGATCCTTTAACTTGTATTTCTTTTAGATTTTTTATTTTACATTTCATATTAGATTTTATATTTCATGTTTATTGCAGTTTGCACCAGGGATTTGGGGGAAACGATATTTCAGTTCTGTGCATGTCCTGTCCGTATAGCAGCATTGACAATAAAGTTGACTTGACTTGGGAAAAAAAAAAAAAAAGCAGCTGAAAGGAGAGTGAACATTAGACTTACATTTGTCACATGGTCAGAAATGCAACTTCAAATCAACAATAATGTTGCTTTGTCTGCAAACAAGTTTGCCATATCAACTTCATAAGGTTTTATTATGTACATGTGTTTACAGCTCATTTCTGCTGCTTACAAAAGGCCAATAATCATCAAGTTTTATTACAAACCTGAGCCAAACCACTGTAAAACTACACATACAGCAGACTGTTACAAATTATGACAATCAATCAAACTTCACTCTTACAGAGGTAATAAAACTTAGAAGCAGCTATGCTATTCGTTAGTGAACTCATAATGAGGTGAACAATATGAGATAAAAAATAGAAACATGAGCTCAATCTGAAATAACATTAATAGAATGGAAAAACATGATTGACTGAGACCAAATCATAAATATAGTGTTGGCACTTAAAGATAATCAAGTCACTTGAATTTATCAGACAAGAGTCATATGAATAATTTATAGACCTATACTACCGTACACCAACGTGTGTGTATATGTGTGTGTATGAGACTCTGCATTTACTCATGCCTACCCCTGCATGTGTGTATGTGTGGTGTGTGTAATCGCAGACAGGCTGGTAAACAGTGTGTGTTTGCGGGCAGACGGCAGCCGGGGAGCTGACCTATTCCACAGACTGGAGGCGGAGGCAGCTCGTGATTAATGTCACCACCAGGGAGGGACCATGGGAGATATGGGAAGGGGGGTGTTAGGCAGGTTTTTGCTCCATTTCAGCTCAAAAATACATGCTCCTTTCCCTCGTGAATGATATTTAAAACTAGCTAAGAGGTGTCACGTACCAGCTTTTGCTCCTGTGAAAGTGAGTCACAACCTGTTGACTTGTTTACTGTAAAAAGGCTTTTTGCTCATTGATGCATCATTCACCTTGACCAATCCTCCCAGCGTGCCCACACTTGTTTCTGCTGCTGCATAGATGTTTAGAGGAAATATCTTACAGCAGAGTGTGATACTTGACTGAAACTGCCAAATCAAGTCCTACTGAAAACACAAACACCACACAGACGGCTTGTCAGCTTGTGGGTCGTTCACAGTGTTTCTGCTACTAACTTAACTATTCAACCAACTGAAATTTTTAAATCAACATAACCTGTTGCACAATGTGTTCAACAAGCCCTCCTCTGTCGACAAACCTTTTGACAGTCTAGCACATCCTCACAGTTGAACATCTACATTTCCATTAAGCAGATTCAATCTACCGATGAGGATCATGTGATACGCTCAAATGTTCCAAAACAAGCAAGTAACTGGACTTTGACATTATTTTATCTTATGCTGTTTCTGAGGTCAAGAATGAACCATCATGCCTTCCAGAGCAATATTAGCTTTCATTTAGAGTTGTGTTTCTGGCCGTCAAGTGACTCTAAGTCCAATATTCCTCTACTTTTGCCTCCACTTTAATCTCCACCAACTCTTGGGGGATATATCTGGCTCTTTAGCTGCTAAATGCACCACTGTGCTCACCAGCTTGTCCTAAATTCGTCTGCTGTTTGGTGCTGCAGATAATGTACGGTGGGTTTATCAGAGCTTCTTCACTGAAAATAGCTTCCTGCTGCAGCTGAAAGCTTTAAGAGGGAATCAAAACAATAAAGTTGTGCACAATAAACCCAAAATAATGAGTGAAAGGTTGCTAAAATGCTCTGTAGTACCAAGGGAACTGCATGTATTGTAAGCCCATCCATGCATCTCAACCTCCTTCCCCAGAGGTTCTCAGTATGTCTGCCCTTGCTCATGAGAAACAGTCATAATTCTTATAGCCACAAGAGGTCCTTGCCTGGCAGATTAAACATAGGTGGTCATAAGCGTTTGAACAAATGACCAGTACTGTCGTTTTTCCTCTTAGGACAGTCTCGCTGTATCACCAACAAATACAAAAGCAGAGTTTCCCAGCTGAATCTACAACAGAGCAATCAGTTTTCTCCATGAGGCGCCAGAGGTGAGATGGCTTGCTGAGGTCTCTGTCTGCTTCTGTCTCTCTAACAAAGCCACCGCCGTTTGTGCTGCTCCACTGGGGATGTCACCTCACAGGTCTTTCCTCTCCTCATGTCCTCCTTCCTCACCCATCTTCCCTCCCGTCCTCACTCCCTGCCTCATTAAACACTAGAACTAGATTTTGTAATGCTCTACTTACAAAAAAAAAGCCTATGGCCGAGTCTCTTGGGTGTATTTTGGTATTTAATGGTATGTGAATGTGTGTGTGTATGTGTGTGTGTGTGCGCGCATGTGTGTGTGTGCAGATATGTGTGCATGCCTCTGTGTGTGCTGGAGCTCTCCTTTGTGTACACCTTCAGTATTTTGCCGGGGGGATATTTGGGTGTAGGGAGGCGGTTGTATGACTCAAGATTGTCTCCCCTGAGAACAGCCACAGTCGCCGTCCTACTTTGTAGTCTCAGGTAGAGCACAGTGACACATCTGCCATGTGCAGACTCACTGACTTGCACCATTTTAGAGAAAGAATTAACTGAGACGAGCACATTTACATGACCTGTGCTGTTCTAGTGTGCTACTTCATTTTTCCTCTGCAGACATTAGGGACTGTGTGGCATCTGCTGTGTTAATGTGAGAACAAAGGAAATACTTAAAGATGAAACAGGTCCAGGCACATCTCTCTTTCTCTTTGTCTCCTGATTATATTCTGTTTTTTTTTTTAATAGAATAATGTCCCAACTTAGACTAACTCCATACAGCCAAAGAAGCCAACCATCAAGGTTGTTATCTTTCTTTGCCATTTAAAATCACACAGTATCAGTAGAGCAAGAAAAGCTATCACAAACCAAACATTGACATCAGAAAATCAGAGCATATGAAAGGGTAAACTGTGAAAAGTAGGATTAAAAGTGTACAGTCATGGAAGCAGCTGTGTGAGGCTGCCCTCATGCACAACAGTGCTTTGAGGTAAATGCTAACATCAGCATGCTAATATGCTCAGAATCTTCAGCAACGCTAGGCAGGTACAATGTTTCCAAACTTATCAGTGTCAGCATGCTAATATTTAACATTTGATAATAAGTCATAAACACATTACAGCCATGACTGATGGAAATTATCAGTAGTTTTGCAGGTATTTGGTCATAAACCAAAGTACAAACTATAGCTATAACACACTGAAATGAACAGAAAGCAACGCCCCCCTGAAAATAAGGAATTACCCGTGACCCACAGTGATCGTGACCAAAGTGTGAAACAAGCATTTTTCCTTTTGAGACTTTTTGTTTAGAAGCCTAAAAATGGGCAGACTTCACACACAAAAAAGACGAGGTTGGGAACCACTGTTTTATAAGTGGTGATCAGCAGTAAAATAAATGTGATTCTAAGATAATAAGCTAATGATCCATTAATGTCACTCCCTCACACTTTGACTTCTACTCCCTCTTGCTCTGTTGGTGGCTTCCTCTGACTGTCTCTTGGTGTGAACGTGCGGATGCAGGCCTGACTACCTCACACCCCATTAATGCTCCAGTCTCCAGCAGCGATGACAGGAGAGACGGCCTTTCCTAAACGTTACTGGGAGTGACTCATCTCACACCAGCTCAGGAAGAGGAGGAGGGGGATAAACAGGAGGCACAAAAACCTCCCGGTTGTCACTTTTTGATAATTAAACACACAGAGCAATTAGGAATGGTCCACACAGACACACACACACACACACACAATCCCAGGCATGTCAGAAGTAGGAGGACATCAGTGGGACACCTTACACCATACATTAATTTTAACTGCATGCTCCCTGCTCTCTCATTTATCTCTGTCCCTTTTTGTTCCTTTGCTTTGTCTGTTCCCTCACTCCACGCCTTTCATTCTTTCCACCCGTTCCTCTCTTCTGGTTTTACAGCACATCTCTTTTTTCTGCTCGTTTTACCTTCCCCTTGCCTGCCTGTGTCTCCCACCACGCCGCCCTCCTCCCTCTCCCGCTATCTCTGTAAGCACAGAAGCCCTGTGGCCTCATTAAGCTGTCACTGATCCCTCCTGCAGTGGCCGAGCCCCTTGGATCATTAGTCAGCCCTGTCTGAGACGCCCATCCTGACAAGAATAGACCCAAACCCCCAAACCTCTAATATTCTCTAAATGTCTCGAACGCAATCAAGTCAGCTGCAGCCGCCACCTTATCAAGCGATCGATCGGTTCAGCCACAGCATATTAAAACTGATGTGTGAAAAATTCATGCATTCATGCCAGCCTTGTGTGCAATTGGACATTAGTGTCGTGAGTGGCTTGATTATGTGTTGTGTATGTCATATGTATGGATGTGTATTTCTTCTGCACTCATTATTTTTTATCATCTAAATGTCACAGGTTATCCACCTCATGAATCTCATGGGACTGTGAGTGCATATTGTTAGTTTGACAGAGGCAGAGCAACAGACATCTATACTGTCTAACAGGCATTACGCTGTTGGAGAGAAAAGGTCAGGGCAGAGTTGGGCTGTGTTATAATAGAAAATGGATGATATTTTTATACTGCAGACTTTTTGTGATTATGACTTTTAATGTCATTGCAAGAATTAGTGTTTAGATAAAGTAAGCCATTCTCATTTTGGAAGAACAGATATATATGCTGCTGTAACCTCTCAAATAAAAGCTTGTGTTAAATAACAGTGGAAAAAACAACACTGAGATGCTGAATTACCTTTATTTTAATGGGGCCGTGTGGTAAATTCAGCATAAAGTGGCACAGTACAAAACCCAGGTCATTTAGAGGCTGAATGTAATGTTCATTTTCATTATTGATTAATGTTTTGGTCTATGAAACATTAAAAAATAGTGAAAAATTCCCATGATGTTTCCTAGAGTACAAGGTGATATTGTCATATCTTGTGTTTTATGTGACCCACAGTCCAAAACCCAGATATATTTAATTTGCCAGAGTTTACTGTCAGTGGAACTCAAACTAAAAGTCTACTAGCAGTCAGCATCTGTGCAGGAAGTGTTTAGTTTCGTTGGCAATAGTTTAAGAATGAACGGACAATCCCCTTTATTTGTCACACAATTACGTACATGCAATCACACGCCATGCGTGTTTGGTGGTGTTCTATAAGCCCAGAAGCCTGTTTCAAATAAAGGCCGGGCATACAGTATAGATCAGATCTTCCATTCATGCATCTCATGAAGATTTTAGTCCTTCATGGAGTCCTTACAGCCAGAAACTGGCAAATGTACTTGTGCCAAACATGATGTCTTAACATTTTCAGTGCTGGTATGTAAAAAAGTACATTTACTCAAGTACAGCACTTAAGTACAAGTATTTTACTTTACTTTTTGTGCAACATTATAATTATTATTATATGATTTTGGAACGGGCCATTTTGCACAGCGAGCTTTTCGTTTTGGTATTTTCAATATATTTTAATGCAAATACTTAATATTTATACACTGTACACTATTACTTTTGTAAGCAGTCTGTATCCACCACTGATGGCTTTGTCTCATTTTTGTGGACCATTGTAACATTTCTATTCTTTTTCAGTTCTTATTTACAAAGGCAAATAATGAATATCATAGTGATTAGTTTGGCTTAGAGCTAGAGCCCTGAGGAAAAGTCAGCACACATCCTGTACTTATTCATCATCCTCTGGTTTAAAAACAAAGTACACTAAATCCAAATGACAGAGAATAATCGTCGGTACTTAAATCTTCACGTTGAGCTTCAGCAGAAGAATTTCTTCCCCAACATGTGGCCATGTTTTAAAGATCCCTGCTTTGCCGTCTTTGCTTGTCCTCACATGTATGCACATTTAGGAAATGAATGGTTGTGACTGGTCACATGTATAGTAACAGACATGATGCTGGAGGATTAAAAGTATTGCCACCCTGAGGCAATATATGTTCATGTCTAATGAATTGTACAGCCGTAGGTCAGGGGTTCATGTAAGACCCACACATCTCATATTATCAGTGACATCTCCGTCTAATCATGAGAGAATAGAATGTATGGATAAGCCATACGAGGATGTTCCAATATCACTAACACGGTGTGGATTAGCAGCCCAATGGCAGGCCAGCTGTTGATCTTTTGGCTTCATCCTAATGCTGCATAACTCTTGGATGATCTCAAAGCGTCCAGTCAACAAGTACTATAGGGGCCTTTAGTTGGATGGGGGAGGTGAATTTGTAAAGTGGGTGTAGAGTGAGCTGGTGGCAGGAGGAAAGCTGCATATTCAGGGCTTGAACTGAAAAAAGTCAAGAGGTGAAGAGGTGGCGAGCAGCTGCGTTGCTTATGTAATGGCAGAAATAGTAAATATTGAAGGGACACACGTTTGCACACACACACACACACACACACACACACACACACACACACAATCAAGTGGCTCAGCAGTAATCGTCTGCTGTTTGGACGCTGGACAGAAACATCAGGGGCCAGAGTGGTGTCTCTGCCAGCTACATCTGACATAATCTACGCACACATGTTAGCGCATGCAAGATGGACACAAACACACACAGCCTGAATGTCAGCGGGTTTAGGACACATCGCATCACACGCACACAGACAGGCTTCTAGCAGAAGGACAGAGGACACCATTATATCTGCTTACAATTTCAGATGACACACACATCTTTAAGTCAAACTGAAATTTGAATTTTCCTCATTTTACATGTAATGAAATGTGAAATATAATGATGCTTTAGCTATTGTGCAAATTTACATAACTGTTAGTGAAAACAGATTCAAGCCTCTGGGGGTTTCCCATTGCAGCAGTTGACTGACCGACAGTTGACTGATCTAATTTTGTTCTTTATCAAATACAAGCAGCATGTCCCATGAGCCCTAGAATGAGTAAAACGTCACAGATCGACAAGACAAGGTATGGACATATATGGACACTTTTTTATGGGTCCAAAACTCACAGCAAGAGGAGAATACACAAAAAACACCCAAAACACAACAACACATGATTTCTGTTTGACTTCAAGCTTCATTTGTGCGCTCACAATTGTACCCTTTATGGAGTCTACCAGTATTAACACTCCTCTGTAGAAACATGTGACTGTGGCAACATTTTACAGTAATAACCTACATGCTGCTGTTTTTAAATCTAGTGAGTCATTACTGCTGCTCAACAAAATGTAATGAATCAAACAACCGTGCCATACATCCTCCAAATGCATTATTATCACAGATGGCCACTGAGGATTACCATGTGTGCAGCTACGTCCCATGCTGATACAGGCTTTCGCTATCTATCTCTCTTACGTACCCCACAGGCTGGATGTGCATTCTGTAATTTCCTGTTTGTTTTTGCTCGTTGACGTCACACAGCCTATAAGCACTTGTCTGTAAAGCTGTGCTCATCAACACAGAAGATGAAGGATTCATCAGAGAGCTGATTATTATCCGATCCGGTGGGTGCGGATCATAAGTTGAAGGATGTGTGAAGCTTCAGGAGCTTAATGGTGTTTTCGGCGCTATAGGCACATGCACGCGCATGCTTATGTCGTCCTCACACACAAGGCTTTAACTTCAGTGTGGTCATAGCTGAGTGTGTAATGTTCTCAGCTCTGGTCTGTGTGCAGACTCAACGGGTCACATGACTTTGAGTGACGGAAACAATATTGTGGTCTAATTATTTTAGTTTCCTTGTTGTCTATATGGAAATTAGTATGCACATGCATGCTCTTCAGTGTTTATGCTGTACATTGGTTAAATATAGTTTACGTGTGAGAGAGATGAGAGGCCACCTGGGGCCTGTCCTCCTTGCTTTCTGTGGCGATGTCACAGTGATTAACGTGCAGGTATGTTAACAGCCAGTTGTCCGGTTCTCTTGCAAGTCAAACCTTTAACAAACACATCAGGAGAACTGGGGTAAAACGGGGTCTGCTGCAAAGCACTCTGTGAAGGCAGGTGATAGATGACCTGAAAAGTTTTGTTCTTTTTTCTTAAACTTTTATGACAGTATGGTAATAGCTGGCTTGCGTCCTTGTAAAACTTCCCCATGTAAAAATCAGATTTGATAAATAGAGTAAAACGGCGTGTGTAGTCACTCACTGAGATGGAAGTGTCGGCAACAAACAGGACAAGTGAGAATGAACACTTTATGGATATTCTTAGCCAGCAATTATTCTCTGTGTGTCTGCTCCTCACCTCATTATTTTTAGCTCTACCTGCTCGCTAAAGGTCGTCTTGTTTTTGTCCCTTTTCTGCATAATGAGATGTTTTTATACTCAGTTAATTCTGACTGTGATGTTTTCCTAATTGGACATGTTTGTAGTCTCTGATAAGAGAGAAAAAGCAGGAGTGATGCTGATCCTTTGCAGGATTGCTGAGACATACAAGCATCTGCGTGACAGACTTATTTCTTCTCTGATTGGTACAGTATTTTAATTTTACCTGGAGAGCAAGGATCTCTTCTTCCCACTTCCTGAGCAGCTCCACTGGAGCAGATGGGGGTTAAGGGGTTGAGGGCCTGGCTCAAAGGCACCATATGAGGCTGCTCTTTCCCCCTGCAGGTTTTATTGTGATGGTCTAGGGATAAAACTGGTAAACTTCTGGTCACAAGTCCTCTTCTCTAGCCTTTATGCCCACACAGCCCCCACATTATGCAATATAATGAAAACAGGACTTTGCAAATAGATAAATAAAAAAAAATCCAGTGACTCAGCAAATGCCCTCTGGTGACAAAGCCCTCCAGTACCAGTAGGGGGAATAAAGGAGGAAGTCAGCTGATCTTATCATATACATTATAGAGCTGAAAAGTGTGCAGAGGGATGGATTGGTCATTAATGTGTTGGACGTTAACACAGGAGACAAGTGTTTGTTTCCTGTGAGATGACAAAGCTGAAAGTCATTTTAACCCAACCCACAATGTTTTTCTAACCTTAACACAGTAGTTATGTTGAAGAGGCAGCAACCATGTCATTCTGGAGGGCATCAACCAGTGATGGGTTTTTTTTGTTGTTTGATTTGGAGGACTTGAATGAATGAAAACCATTTCTCTCCAGTTTTGGCAATTTAGAATTTTTTTTCCAGATAAACTAAAGCATGGATTCAGAAGATTCCCCTTCTTGTTAAGATGGATAAACCATTTAAAGAAACATTGGATTATCTGAGAAAAGCTTTGCCACGAGGCTGAAAACAGTTTTTCTTATCTCATGAAAAGCTGACATTTTGGAGATACATTGTTTTCATAGGACAGTGATGATTTGCAACGTGTAGTGCATTTCTTTTACATCACAGCTCTGTTTAATTTGATGTAACACACAGACACATTAACATGCTTAATAATGCAGCTTTCCCTGTGACTACTGTGTGATTTACAAATGAAACAGTCAAAAGTGTCAAGACTGCCACCTGCTCAGTTCTTCTCAAGCTTCATGTTCAACTCTCAGGTCTGATACCAGAGAACACACTTTGTGCGCACTCCTGTGTGATGACAGCAGAAGCTACATGTGTTTGCATACTATTTGTAGTCATTTGCGCTGGATTCCTAGTACTCTAAGTGGGATTCTCCAACACCTCTCGACAAAGTCAACTGTCCTCTGAACAGCTCAGCCTCTCTCGCAGCCATTTAGCTCAATTACCACCGAGTAGAGATGGAGCTCTCTGCGCTGGTGTCTCCTAATGGAGCCTGACAACTGCAACCACGGAGACCTCCAGTCAGATGGCAGAGCACCCAGGAAGTGATCATACTTTCACGGGTTGAAAGCCCCCAGTTTGGCCTCTGTGTAAACACAAAGCAACAAAAGACTGAGCTGCAGTTCATGTCAGACAGACGCCCACACACATTCACACAAACATGCATATAAAAGCGGGCCTCATCAGTCTAATTAAACGCTGTGTTTGATGATGAAAGTTGGGTTGTGATGAAAGGCTGTGAGGTGTTTAGAAGTGCAGTGTGAATGCATCTGAACACAGGATCTCTCCTCTACTGTTAATTAGAGCGCGACAGGGAAGGATTAAGGGCCCGACACCTGTGTCTGCTTGGTTTGATTTCGCTGTCAGTGGGGCAAAGTAACTAAATACATTTATTCAAGTACTGCACTAAAGTACAATTTTGCATTTCACTGTTTTCACCACATTTCAGAGGAAAATATTGTACCCACTACTTTTGCTTTACCGCTATAATGAGAAGTTACTTTTCAGATAAAGAGTTTACATTAAAAAGATATGATAAGAATATAAAACACAATGCATTGTTAGATATTAAACCAGTGCCTCCCAACCTTTTTGAGGCCCCTTGTCACGTTTCAGATGTCTGAGTTCCACCAAAGACATTTCCCCTCTTAATTTCCAATTTAAATTACTGTTAAAGGCCAAAAGAGGGGAAATTATTCATCATTAATCCAATAACCCCGTAACACCAAAACATCCACTTGCTTACAAATTCTAAATGACACATTTACAGTTAGATTGTATATAACACTTGATTGTATATAACCACACACTTTATCTAGTACTCTAATCTAGTACTTTTACCTGAAATTAAGTATTTTTTAAATTGCTGTACTACAGTGGCACTTTAACTAAAGGAGCACCTTTTCCCTCTCTGTATGATAGTAAAGTTTGATATCAACTGTTGCGTCATACTGTGCAATTGAAGCCATATCACTCTCTAAAATACCCAAGAGAAATACTTCCTCTCAGCTAACTGATACAAACAGCATCATCTCCATAATCGACCACATCTCACCATCAAAAATCACTGAATCCCTTAATACAGTGAGCTCACATGAACATTGCTGACATTGCTCTCACTACCATTTCTCACTAATGAGCTCATTCATATCCTGTGTGTCTGCATGTGTGTGCGCACACGGAAGGGGCACATTTGCATGTATGTGAGTGGAGTTTTTGATATCCTAATGGGTTTTGATGTTTAATTCACTAATAAGACGAGAGTGGCGTACAGTCAGGAGGCACACAACTTATGGAAAGACAAGACACACTTGGCGTTTACTGCCAAGAGAACGCAGGCAGACCACGGACACACAAACACACACCATCATGTAACATCAGGGAGCTTAAGAACAACATTTAAAAAAGAATGAACATGCATGAGAAAAACCTCACCGCTGCCTCTGTCACTGCAGTTCGTCTTTGATGCCTGATTTGCAGCCTATAAATCTGTCTTGTGCATAATGAGACTACAGTCTTAGCGCGATGGCCCATTAAACACTGACAGGCTGCTGCAGGTGGAGAGAGAGAGAGAGAGATGTCATCCCACTAATTAAATCAGTGATGGATAGTCAATACAGGTGCCAGTTTCCCCCTGTACAGTACGAAGACATTAGATGAACCTGAAGACAACACACACAGTCATAGTTGTCATTGCAAGTCTCCTCGGGTGTGTGAAATGTTAGCTGAAGAGAGATAATAGTGATGACATGATAACGAGCAGGTCGTTGTGCTGTTTTTTGTATCAGGAGTGCGACAAGCTTTCTTTGACTTTTGACAAGCTTTCTGTGTTATCTGCCTTTTTCCTTCCCCGAGTCGTGCCCTCCTTCCTCACACTCATCGTGTCTGCTGCTGTTTTCCGCTGTTGATATATCTCATGTCAGTTCTTTCACCCCCTGTCCTCTGTCTTCTTTTCTTCTCTACTGAGTCACAGCTTCATTATTGTTTTTATCAGTGTCAGAAGACAGATTAGTTCCTACAAGTGACACGACTGATCGTGTGAAGCCAATTTCCACCCCGGGTCTCGGATGGCTGCCAGGGTGTGTGTGTGTGAGTGGTTCAGTGTGTGCTTGTGTGTAGACGAGCCATCATTTGTCTATTTGACATCAGAGGACTTGAGCTGTTACTTAATATTCTTTTGAAGACTAAAAACTAAATATTCCCTTTAAATGTGGTCGTGCGGCACTTAGTTTTAATGCTACACACAGTTAGAATAACCTGACAGAAGATCTGTGACTTCAGCTACTTTCACTCAAGTCGGTGTGCAAATGTCAACCCAGTGTGTGACCAAAGCAGCTCATTTAGCATCTATGCTATTTTTACATTCTGGATCTGTTTAGAGCAGCTTGCATCTCAAGCATGAATCCCACTGCTGCATGTATATAATAATGAATATATTTATTGAAAATGAACCTAAAATTTAATGCTTGGGGTGTAACAGGTGGGGTTTTGGACCCAAGTGCAGAACCACCACAACAGAGATACAGCTTATATCAATTTTAATCTCGACTTGGCAGCAACAACACGAAGTCTCTATTAATGCACAGTGAATCAGACACCAAGCAGACACAGGCAGGCAAAGATTCAGGATGTGCTGAAATACCAAGTCTCTTTTCATGTTTGGTGCAGCAAACATCAAACAGTCTCAGGCAAATCAAAATCCAGGAAGCGTAAGGTAAGACTTGTGGTCAGGGACAGGCAGGTTTGGCAACAGGAAATCAGTCTCTGAGAAATAGCTGGAGAGTCTTGCATGAGAACAGTGTGGCAGAGCAGCTTAAATACTGCACTGATTGCTATGAGCCTCAGGTGTGATCAGGTGAATGGGCAGGTGGGCGTGGCTGAGTAGGGAAAAGTACTGATGGCACAGGTGAGCAGATGAGGAGACAATGGCAGCTGGAAAGAGACCTGAATATACTGTGACATGGTGATTTTTGTGCTAATTTGTTACTGACTGACTGTCTTTGCGTACTTGTTTAATGTTAGCATGCGACCACGTTAAGCTAAGATGAACATGGTAAACATTAGACCACAGAGCTGCTAACATGACTCAACTCCCATCCTGTTTCTTCTTGGTTTCTGTCACTGCTCCAAAGTCGATGAAGCAGAAGGAAGGCTCTCATTTTTCTTCTTACAAATATACACTATTTTGAGAATACAGATACAAAATTAAGATACTGCAAGAAGGAAGGCAGCAGTTAAAATCAGCACCGACTCGACTGTAAGTGAGCTGCAAACATGTATTGAAAACACTAGAAGTGAACAGTGAAACTATTCTATGCTATTTTAGAAATGTGGTTGCTGTTTGAAGATGCTCCATCTCTGAAATACATCTGACCTGTGACACAGCCACATCCACTGGACATGAGGGATTTGTCCATGGATGTGTTAAGAGGACTGAATTCGGTGCAACCACTCAACCTTGTTGATAATTTGTCCCAGTGGCCACCTGTGGTACTGCAGCAAATACAATCCCTGTGGGCCAAAAAGCATTTTCCCCATAGACCACCATTATAAAAGGGATGTCTGTTGACAGCACATCTCCAACTAAAAACAAGGTCTATTATCACTCTTTGTATTATGGATTTTTAATGTATTTGTGAAGCTTTCTTAGGGCCTAGAGAAGGCCAAACTGCATGTGCAGTGGGCCACAAAATGAAGCAAACCTGGAAGATAGGAAACTTTTTTGCCATGTTGAATGTGCTCGGCAAGCAATTTCCATTCAAATGGCTGACTGTCACCTTTGAGTCTAGATCAATTTGACCTGCTCTTAATATACGTACATTCGTGGGTTTGTCATACAGTTTTAGGCCATTTTGTGTGAAACATACGTGACGTTGCTATTCGCCTCCAAAGCAAAACCAGCAGTCATTGATTTTCATCATTTTTTCCACTTTATTAGCATTTGTTAAAGATGTACAGTGATGCCAGCATGTTTGGCCGCTGTAACTGTTCGTCCTCGCTGTGTGGTTGACAGAGTTTGTCTCCACATTGTGGAGCCTGTTCGGCGAGGCCCACGGTGGCTGGCTGGCGGCTTTGATGCCACCCACCTGCACACCCACAGACGCACACACACACACACACACACACACACACACACAGCTGAGCCTTGTCTCCGACATCCATCTCTGTCCATGAGTCTTTGTTGGTCTCCAAATTCGTTGTTCTCCACCTTTATTTTTCTCTTCAGATCTGACCATCATGCCTTCAGGACGCCTCAGTTTCTTTTCCACCGTCTCCCCACTGTTATGCAACAATTTCAACAACTTTTGTAACCGTCTGCCTTCATTCAGCTGCTTACAAACACTATACAAATCTCTCCGCGTCTTCGTCTCGCTCATACTGACAGACAGATGCACGCACACACATGCAGGCTCACTCTTCTTCAACCAGTCACTCAGTGCAGTACGCGATCTTTGCAGGTCAGACTGTCGCCTGCTCAGTCAAGGCTGTGGGCAGCGTGTGTTTGGACCAGCCTGACAACACCAGTTGTCGCGGGTTCACGCAAGGAGGAGAGAATAACTGAGGATCCCCTCTGCTTTGTGCACGGCCTTTTCTTTCAGCCGAGCTTCAGCCTTGAGGAAAAAAAACATTTCATCGTCATATGAGATTACTCCGTGGTCTTCTATTCGGACTTGCTGCATGGTTGTGGTGCATTTGCCTTTCGTGTGCATACATGAGGAACATGCACACACTTAATTTCATTAAGCCACAAAGTGATTTACTCTGTGCTTCTTCTCTTTACTGTTTGCTTTTCTATGCTGATTTTCAATCTATTAGTAATTTTCTCTAACTGTTTATCACCATAGCAACTGTACAGTTGTTCACTTTGGTCTCCCAAGCCCCTCATCCCAACACACACACGCGCGCACACACACACACACACACAGTATGATTGTGCTCTTTTAAATTGATTGTAGTTTCAGTGTTTTTCTGTTTGGCGATGTTTTGGAAGATATTATTCCTCGCAGTGATGTCTGGGGACCATTTTGCTATCATCCAGCGTGTGTTTGTGTTGTGCATAAATAGTTCCACTGACTGTTTGGTAAAACAACAAATAGAGAATAAATCCCTGATGGAGCTTCACTGAATCAAACCACTGAACAGAATCAGCTCTCCAGTCTATTGGTTTGTTTATTCTCAAGTCTAAAGGCAAGGATGTTTTAAATGATGAAATTTAATTCGAAAGGTTTTCTGCTACTCTTCCCAGTAACACCACAATGTGAGTGAACGCGTGCTGCTGGATCCACTGATTCGCGGTTGATGGCAGTAATGCATAGACACAGCGATTTGCCCATGAAGGGAGAAAAAATGAAGCCATGATGCAAAAAAACTGCTGTTCCTCAAATGACCACAAAAAATTGACAGCAGAAATAAACACGTTTACAGCCTGGTACAAAACACAGTTTAGGTCTTTAAAGCTAATTTTCCCATTCAGGACATCTGTACAGGGTTGAATTTTTATATAACTCACTCATTTAAATTATACTTACGCATAATTATGGGCACAGCTGCTTTGAGTGACGGCTAGAAGCTAGGTTTCTGCAACCAGTCTTCATTCAGCCCACCACAGCTCTACTCACGTTTGAGTAGTACATTTGGTGGGGTCAGGCACTGCCAAGATGGCGACAGCTGGAGCCACTGTCACTGAGGAGGCTCTTCAGAAACCTGCAGGAGACTACATCTGTGATTTATACAGTCTATGTTGCAAATGTGAATGTACAGTAAACAATAAATAAAAATTATTCTTATGAGGAAGGAAAAATATGTAGCACCTTTGTCAGATCTCAGGGACACGTCGTGCATTTAGGTGAGAAATGCTGAGCGTCAACCTTAGAACTTTGCTTACACTCCACAGGGCACCTTTAAGTCGGGGACACATGTGTGATTCCATACTGATGGTAAAGCGGCATTTTTCTTTTTCCTTTCCCAGCAGCCGTGGAGGAATACAATTTCTTGCTTAGGTACACTTCAATAGGCAGGACGCTCGACAACAAGATCCTCTGCTCACTTTGTCCTTTTTATTCTTCAACCCAGTTTGTATGAAGCAGAGGTGAAGGTAGCTCTGAAGGGTCGCCTGTTAACCAATTAACCCCAGCCATGACTCACATCAGCCTCTTCACTCTCCCCTTCACTTTTTACAGCGATAATTTCCAATTAGTAATTAGACATTGTTATCTCTGGTGTGCCTGTCGATGCCTGAATATAATTAGCAAAGACCCGTTTTTGACTCATTGCCACTCCGCTCTCATCATGGACTCCTTCTGCTTGACGTGGCCCTCGTTATGCTTCGGCAGCAGCATCATCTCGCCTCACTGGAACCGACCTCCCTCCTGGTTTCGCCTCAGCAGCTCTGTCTGTTAGTGTCGATGGTTTGTCCGCCAGCATCTTTACCCAGCACAGCATGATGTCCAGTATTTAAATGACTGAGAGGATTTCTGATAGATACAGGCTTATCAAGCTGGTTACACATTCCATTTCCACATGTACCACTCACCACTTTTAGATGTGCAATTTTTAGATTTAGATTCTTTTAGATTCATATTTTGCAATTTGAACATCTGCCAGCGCTTCAGCTCCATGACTAAGCTGTTTTTGACGTCTATCGGTGATTTGTGAGTCATGAATTCATGCTTCTCGTGACAGGCATAGCTTCAACAACAGTCATGACCGCATAGGAGATCAACAGATCGCTTGGAACAAACCTAAAGGGAAAGCTCTGTGGTGTTTATGTGTGCATGCATGTTTGCATGTGCATCGAAGTGAACTGGCGAGACAAAAGCAAGGATGAGTTTACTTCAGTCTTCTCTCAGCTCGCAGGCATTTCACCCATGGATGGATTACTGAACAATGTTACCAGGCCCAGGGGTCCAAAAGGCCCTCGAGCCACAGTCTCTGTGTGGACAAACTGTTATGAACATTTGTTTCAGTGTCAGAGGGCTCTGTCTTTCTTTATAAAAACACATTTGACGACACCATCATGACAGCTTCACATGAGTGTTTCTGTCGGACATTTAGGCTTTTTGCTCCTCATTGACACCATGCAACATGAATCCTCTGCCTGGAAGAAATCAAAAACATCTACATCTGGGTCTTCACTTGATTTATATGTGCCAGCGTAGGCCACGATGAAAGCTGCCAAGAGTGCTGCCTCTTCAAATATTATGCATATTATTCTGTTTGATACGTAATCAAAACAAAGGAAGGAGCAGCCTTATCTCGGTGCCTTTATGTTCAGACTCTTGAAATCCTTTATGGTGCTGCAGCAGAAGTCCACTGAATTCATTCACAGTGTAAGTAAAGGAGAGCACTTGCAAATGTTCATGTTTTGGTAGAGCGAGAAACGTCTGTGTGTTCAAGTGGACCATTGCTAATGATGTTGGCAAGATACTGTCTTTATACTGTATATTAAGGTTTATAACCTACAAATACAAATACAGTTCATAGATCATATAATTATCAGTGTAGTATGTTTTGGTTCTTGCAAACATAGAGAGACGCTGTCTTAATTGCAGATAATGCTGCAAGAAAGAGAAGCCTGTGTCCAGTGCAGGTCAACACACAGCCCTGCAATTCCAGCTTAAACAAACCTGCCATTGTTTAAGCTGTACTGTTATTTTAGAGGTTGCACTTTCTGCTGCTGTTTTTGTATATCAGAATGTCTTGATGCTTTTACAGCAAGGAGGCAGATAATTATGGGTCAGAAGAAGTCAGACGGAGAGACAAAGGAGAGTTTTTGTGTGTGTCTGAGCAGTTGTTCAGTTTCACTTATAATGTGCATCTGCGCTTTTCCAGCTTTTTGCACCAACACAAAGCTCAGAGATGGCCTAAAGGGTGGAATAAAGGCACACATGCATGCAGACATGCACACACACACACGAATGCAGAAGCCCAGGGCTGCTGAACAGATTATGTCTTCACACCCAGCCTCTTCGTGCAATGGGCTGCACTGAGTCGAAGGATCAGGATGGCTGTGAGTAGAAACCCTGCCATTTTAATTTTACCTATGGTTCCCAGGAGGAGGGGAGCACAGCCAAAGACACCATGACAACAGAGTAAAGGAACAAAAACATAGTAAGAGAGATGAGAGCGAGGAACATCCAGGGCTCGCTGTCCAGAGACTTGGAGGCGAAGGGAGTGAGGAAGATGGCTGATAAAGTCAAAGAAAGAGAAAGAAATAGAGAGCAGGCAGATAGTATCTCCTGAGTCCCTGGTGTCTGTTGTTCACTCTCTTTTAAGATAAATTCAGTGTCCCCACAGTTGAAAAGTTTGAGAGTGTTCATGCAGTAAGTGGGCGAAAATGGTTTCAGAAGGAGGGAGTCCCAGGAGAGCAGACTGGGGACACGAGGGGCATGTCCATGGCGCCATGTGTTTTTTTTTTTTTTTGTTTTCTTTTTTTCTCAACAGAAGCCTCCAGGAAAGGCTGGAGGAGAGGAGCAAAAATAGGCGAGCTTACCAACAGGAGAACATGCTAATTAGACTTTTCCGGGACCCTCACGCCACTGACTCACTCCCCTGCCAATCACACTCGAAGCACTCAACAACAACAACTCCCCGTTCATACACAGAGCCTCCCTTTACATCTCGCTCTCCTTCTTCTGCCGTCACGTCTTTTGCTCGAATTAGCGTGTTTGTGGAAAGAAAAAAAAGTCACTTTTCAGCAATGTGGGCCCACTTACTCAGTCAGTGGCCTGTATAATTACACAAGCAGCCATTCTGACACATTTCAGCGTGATGGAGGCGACGCTGGTGGGGGTTTACCCACCCTCATTTGCAGGGCTTTAATTACAGCTCTGTTTGTTTTGTGGTGATTGCAGAAATTAGCTAACCTCAGCTATCACAGCACTGACTATATGAATCGATTTCCAACAAATGGAACTTGGTCATGCTAATGGACGCATCCTACTGCAAATAACCATACAGGGATACTGCATGTGTGCAAGAAAGCATGCAATTTTTTTCGTAATGTTATCCAGTATCTGTTCAATTGCATTAGATTTCTTGGAAACGTATCAGAGCATCAATCCCCAATTGCTCATTAGCTTGATTTTTACTCAGCCTCAGTGCCAGATGTTCAGGCCAAGATAAACAGTTGCTCAGTAGTGCTGCTCCTGGCACCACACGATCACTGCACGGTGTGTATTTGTGCCTTCATTTGAAGACTGAAACGGGGAGGATGCTGGGAAGGCTTCCAGGATAACAAGATGGAGAGAACTGACACCAAGCTCGAAAACACTCGAACCTTGCACATTCCCACGCACTGGTAACAGCCTGACATTTCCGTTCCATCTGGATCCCTCTTTCTTTCTTGCTTTCTTTCTTCTCTGCGTCAGTGTCGTCCACCGACGGTACGATGCAGATTATTCATCGTGTGAGTCGCAGATCACGCAGCTAAAACTCAACTACCGTACATAGTTTGTACACACACAAATGAAAGTGAACTGCTGTTTAGTGTGTTAATGAGGCAAAAAAAATCTGATGTGTTTGGATGCTCTTTTTTGTCATTTATTCTAGTAATCTGCGGGGGAGACATGAAGCAGTAGAGTGATGAACAGATGTTGGAAGATTGGATTCCCTTGCACAGAAATGTTGCAAAGGCTGTTAAATTATGATCGAGCATTTCTTTTCCCCCACGTTTGTTCTCTTGTAACGTCACAGTTCAGCCCCAAGAGTTTCCTCTTAACTTCAAATTCTGCCCTCTGAATGTTTATCTGAGGCCTTTGTGGACTCAACAAGTAAAGGAATTGTATTTCGCTTGTTAGAGGCAACACAGTCTAATGAGGCTGCACCGAATAGTTCAAAGCTTCTTTTATAACATTCAACAGATCATAAGATTTGGATGTTTATTGCAGCTTCAGCCACACGCTCCCTCAACGGAGCGGCTCTAGTCTGTGCATGCGTTCTGTCACCTTCAGTGTTGATAGGCTGTTACTTGTCGTGTGTAACCAATCTGACAGCGCTGTGGGCGGGACTACAGGGTGGCATCTCCAGACAGAGAGAGGAGCTGTATCAGAGCTCTAAGTACACACATACATGGATCTACTGTATGTCTATTTATTTTGAGGAAACTGAAAAGTTATATTCAATAAAGGAAGTTGATTTCATAAAAAAGGATTAACTCACTTTCATCTGAATCACTTTATTCAAATTGAAATATAGTGACACATGTTCCAAGCTTCATTTGAAGACCTCAATAGTAGCTTCAAATGCAAAAGAAATGACATTTGGTACAGGCCTAAAAGAGGCACACTGTGGAGTGCAGCAGTGGGAGAAAAAGCTTCTCCCTTTGCCTTAGAAACACATTTGATATGTTTGGGAACTTTTTCTACAATTTCCTGGACAGCACATATAAACTAATGCAGAATGATGTTATAGAGGAAAGACCTGGACTTTGTCCTGGACTGAACTGTGTCAACAGCTGCCTGATGGATTGGCTTTGCACTTTATGTAGACCCTCAGGTTGAATGATTCAGGCTCGTCTCAGGATGAGTTCTGAACATTTGGTTGATCCCTTAACCTGAACTTAACCTGCAAAACTAGTGACACGCAGCCTCGGCTGTTCTGAAATGACAAGAAGGCCATCCTCCATCAGACTACTGACGCCTAATATTTCCCATCTCTCTCTTTGTTTTGCGCAGGACCCCAGAAGCAAGCACAAGTTCAAGATCCACTCGTACGGCAGTCCCACCTTCTGTGACCACTGTGGTTCGCTGCTGTATGGTCTCATCCACCAAGGGATGAAATGTGACAGTGAGTACACACCCTGGCTGTGTATGTGTGTGTGTGTGTGTGTGTGTGTGTGTGCGCGTGCGCACCTGTGTGTAGAATATGCTGTGCTGGTTTCCGTCCTGCAGTAGAGCCGGCCTTAATGAGAACAGATGGGAATAGACTGGTACTGTACTACACTCAGCCTCATCTGCAGCCCAGGCAGAATTGACTGTCCCGCCCTGCTGGGTCCTCTCCGCGCTCCCATTCTTTCCACCCACACTCCTCTATTAACTCTTCCCTTCTTTCTCTGCATGTACGACCCCAACCTGTGCTGTATTTTTATCATTTTTATTCTCCTTTTCCTCCCACTTCTTTCCTCTTTGCTTTATCAGTTGTTCTCTCTCTTTACTCCCACACATCCTCGCCCCTCTTTTTCCTCTTGTCATTTTCCTTTACATTTTGCCACCAATGCCCCTGCTTCTTCCCTCACTGTACCTCCTTTATGCCTCCATGTCGTCTCCATCCATCACCCTCCCTCCCTCTCTCCTCCTCTTACTCTGTCCATCCATCTGTGGGTCTCTGGTGGCGGCCTCATCGCAGATGGTAATGGGAGCACACCAGAACAAATTGATGCGAGGAGGCCATCACCATTACGAGACGCTTCCCCCGTCTCTCGTCTCTCCTTGTCTCCTCCCAGCATGTCAGCCTGACAAGCCTACCGAGTGGAGGGAGGAAGGGGGAGAGAGCAGGAGAGATGGATGGTTCGATGGAGGAGGAAAGGAAACAGAGAGAGGACAAAGGAGAGGAGGACGTTGGAGGGAAAGTTAGAGGGCAGTAAGGGACGGAGGAGGAAACGAGGGAGAACAAATGTCCTCTCTCCCCTCTGGTCTCTCATGTGTTTGGCTTTGTCAAAGTGTGTGTATGTGTGTGAGACCCCAAGACAGAGCCACAAGCAAACTAACTCAAATACATTTTAGAATTAAAGGCTACATAAAGGCTAATTAACCCCTTTGTCAGTCCAGTAATGTTAAGGGGTAATGTTTATCAAAATTAAGACCACAGCTCCCATCAACCCTTTTGCTCTTCACTTAGGAGAACCTTTAAATTACTTGTCCCTTGTCATTTCACTGCAGTGTCCATGCAAAGTAACTCTATTTACACTGAATAAACAAAACTTTCCTGCCTTTTTGCACCATCATTCAGCTGACACTGCTGGTCCACTGGATGTGATCTCCTCCGCTGACAGTGATTATATCATTTCTAAGTTCATGTGCTGATTACTTATTGATGTTTAAGTGCTAAAACAGCACCTTTGAGAAAAGGGTTGGCTATTTTGATTACAGCTTTTACTCTTCTAAAATAGGCATTTCTTTACAATTTTTTTTTTTTTTTTTTTTGCCACATTGGGTCTGCAGCCTTGCGTGCATCTGTTCGCAGCCCCAAAAGGAAAACATCAGGGAGTCCAGGAGTTTACTTTACTTCAGTGCGTTGTGAGAAGCCCAGTGGAAAGCTTCCAAGAGATTAAAAACCAGGGCTGGTCTTTATCAAAGTGCTAAAATTTTAGACTTAAGTAACATATTTTTTTCTCCCACTGACAAACCTGAGAATAAAACTGATTTATCAGGTTCCTTTTGGCTTAAATCTGAGAGAGCTGCAGAGGTCTCTGAAGTTGGCTGCAGTCCAGAAACAGTGGTGAGCAAATCATCGGTCATTATGAACAATATGTTATCTGAAGCAGTATATCGTCATATTGGCCTGCGGTTGCTGCAAAACCCACATTTTGCGTCCCTCAAGGTTGCAAACAACTCGAATAAAGCTGAAATTGATTTTGTTTGCAATCACTTTGCACTAAATAACCCTTACTATGTGATTTCTCTCATGTGCTGCCTCCACCAGCAGCATAAGTTATTTCCATATTCCAGTTCGGTTTTTTTTTTATTTCCATCTCAGGCAATTTCCGATTATTTCATCTCTATTTATAAATTATAAACATACTCTCTTGTTGATTTTTGCATGGTAATTGCTGATGGAGATATTAAGATTTCACATGGAGAAAATTTCCTTAAAAAAGTTTTGTTTTTTAAAGAATGAACAGAAGGGCAGAAGCAAAAAGTTATTCTGTGTCCTTTGTCTGGTGTCATTACAATATCTGTAAAATAAATGTTAATTCAAGGTTCTTTTCCCCACCACACCAACTCTGTTTGCACATTTTCTTCAAAGGCAGAGCATTTTCCACCCCAAAGTATATCACACGCTGCATGAAGCTGTTTAAATTCAGTGTCATGTGCAGTCAACCACACTTATCCTAACCAGTCCTGCCTGTATATGCATGATTCACCCTGAAATGCAATACGAAAAAAGATGCATTTCAGTGTTAACATCAGGAATCTTTCTGTGTCTTTCTAGCCTGCGACATGAACGTGCATAAGCAGTGTGTGGTCAACGTGCCAAGCCTGTGTGGGACGGACCACACGGAGCGTCGGGGTCGCCTCTTCCTGAAGATCGAGGTCAGCTTGGACAGGCTACACGTCACAGGTTGGTCTCTTTCTCAGTCAGAGTGTGGTCTTGTGTCGTGCAGCCCTTGAGGTTTCTCAGTCTCAGAGTGACGTGAGCAAGAGGCTCCCTGATGTGACTGTGAGTGGTTGATTTTCAGGACGTTGAAAGAAATCTTTGGATTTTTACATTTTTGGTCTGCTTTGGGTGGCTTGGACTGGTGTTAATGAGCTGCTCGGAGAAATGTGTCTATTCTGCTTGTAGCCAGACACTTGCCTCATGTGGTCACTCACTCAGGGGACATTGAAAGCTTAATGAGGTACAATGTTTGAGCACGTTGTCTCATCATTCACCTTTACCATGCTGAACATGTTCATTTCCTCAACAGAGACTTTTCTTGTGTTTTTAGTTTGGATATTATGATTAACTTCTTAAAGCACCAGTATGTAGGAGTGGCATCTAGTGGTGAGGTTGCAGATTGCAACTAACTGAATATACCTCATATCAACCCTCACTTACCAAGCATGTAGCATGACAAACTATGGTGGCCATGAAACTCATGAAAAATGTAAAGCATCCTCTCCACAGCCAGTGTTTGGTTTGTCCGTTCTGGGCAACTGTAGAAACGTGGTGGTGCAATAGTAAACTTTATTTCTATAGCATTTTTCATAGAAGAAAGCTCAAAGTGCTTTACAAAGAAATCACATACACTAAGTGCTTCACATAAAAAGTGGGATGTAAAAATAATGTAAAATAAGAGGCAGAATAAAACCCGCTTGATGATAATAGTAAAGATGTGATAGAATAAGTATGACAATAGAATAATGAGAATGCATAAAATGTAAGATAAAATATAACTTTTCAAAAGAAGAACAGCAGTGCATAAGTACAAAAGTTTCAAGCCTGTATCAGGAAAGTCAAGGCTAAAGGCTAAATTGAGCTTTTCAGAGATTCAGGGTGTAGCTGCACTGGCTGCATCACAGATTTACTTTTGGCTGTTGCTGGGAACCTCCAATAAACCAGCAGCAGACGATAGCAGTTTTCTGGAAGGCAAATATTGAAAAAGGGAGGTAGCAATGTAGCTTGGTCCTAACCCATTAAGGGCTTTGCATACAAGGAGGGAGACCTCGTTGGAAGAGGACCCGCTCCCTCTACAGATATAAAGAGCTCATTCCAAGGTGATGAAAACACATCATTTCTTATTTTCAGGTGATTATACACCAATGAAAACACATTATAAATAATATATTCCATTTCTACTATACTCTGCAATTACACACTGCTCCTTTAGCAAAAGTAAGAGGTCAAACTGGCATTAACCTCTCATTTGCGATGCTGTCTTCAAGTGATTTCATTAGCAGATGACATATGTAGCGTGACACATTTTCTTTAAGCCAAAAGCAGTAAAAAACCTTCCACTGACTGAATTTGCTTCCATTGTTTATACATCAATGAGGTCAAGTTGCAGTAACAAGGACGGCTGTCCATGAAATAAATGCAAAAAGGAGCAAAACCAAGCAGATATCTACAACCTCATATGAATTAAACTCAAACTGTAACTGCACTTGTTCACTTACAGAGCAGTATGCACCTGCGTCAGCAGTAAAAATGAAGTCAGGGCTGCCGTCATAACCCGTGTGTGTTTGCTCAACACCTCCAAATTGTCCTGCCAGTCAAGAGCAGCACCTGGAGTGGACAACTCTCCTGTGTTAAAACCCCTCTGGCAGGAAGAGAAATGACTGCTGGGTCACTTCCACAACCTCTCTCCCTCTCTCTCTCTCTCTGTCTCACACACACACACGCACACACCTAGCGAGACAGTGGTGGTCAGGACACATGAGAACTGAGGCCAATAATGTGTTTTTAACTCAGTTGGGATCAGACAGGAATAACCTGCAGCTACAGCAGGAAGAGTGGCAGATGTGATTGACTTGGAAATATTGCTTTCATAAAAATGTGTTTGTTTGTTTGTTTATGGTCCTCCGGATGGACAGAAATACAGAAGGAGAGGAGGTTATATTCACAGTAGTCTTACATCATTTGTTTGCTGTGTTTGTATTGCTTTTCACTTCATTATGTTGCAGTTTTCTGATATGCCCTGCTGTACGTGACATCCAGCTCCTTTGTCTGTTTTAGTGCTGAACAAGGTCTTTGATGTGATGACCGCCGTCAGCGAGAACGAGGAAATAAGGCAGAATATTAACCGGGATGACAGCGGCGGTGTCATTGACATGGTCTTTTCAGACTAGGCTAAATGGACACAACTGAAACTGAACTGTGTGGCTAACATTCATGGAGAGAGTGGGAGAGAGGGCTGTTACCATGTTAAATTGATGTGCTGTTGTCCTTCATTTTATGCATATACACATCAAAACACCCACCAGTGTACCAGTGTTTATGAAAGTGTTGCTGCCGCCTAACACTGTCAACTTCAAGTAAACGTAGAACAGTATGTTCTGCAGCACCTGCTACTGGCATATGTGGTGTCTGACTTCTGTGCCTGTTCATCATTATCATATGGCCGCTCTAGCTGTCTTCATCAGAGCTGCAACAAGTATTTTTCAGTGTGTCATTTAACCAAAAATGTAAAAACTGCCTCACAGCCAAAAGTTGAGTCAATTATTATGTGTCGTCCAACTAATCAGTCGATTGACTAATGATTTCAGCACTGATCCTTATATAATGCTCACTCATTCATTGCATAATGTTAAAGCTGCATTGTGCTTCCTCCACCTGCCGAGTCCCAGTTAGCTCTGTTTTTGGTCTCCACCAACTCGTCATGGAAATATGTGGTTCTTCAGCCACTAAATGCTCCATTATGTTCAGCAGCTAGTCGCTAACGTTGCCTGTCTGTCATTTGGTGCAGGGCAGATGTCATACTAAGCTTTTATCACACGCCTGCTGTTTTAAACAATGATGATGAGACACGTGAGGCTGAATCAAAACAGTAACATGGGGGCAAGAAAAGCTAAAACAATGAGCTGCAGAGGGAGGTAGTAATTATGTCAGTGTTCATCACTTTTCATATTACACATAATAGTTTGATCCACTGTTAATCTAAAAATATTGTTAGTACCGCATCTGTTCTAAAAAGAAGGGAATGTGCAAATTGTCCAGTATCCAAAAAAGGATACTCTTTACTTTACGGTGATGTGAATGAAACTCTCTCTTCCTCATCTATTAGAAAAAATGTGTGTAATACATTCCAAGGATCCAGATTTGATTTGAAGAATAGAAAGTCAGAAGTGAAATAATGATAATGGTGGCCCAGCTCAGACAAAGCGCTGTGATTGACAGCATGCATGAGGAAGAAACAAAGATAAAGATCAATACTGAGAACAGTACAGGGGGGAGAGGAGGCAGAGGAGGTGTATGTTCTGCAGAGGTTTGTTGAGCTTAAGACGTTTTTTTTTCTTCTAATGGCAGTGGTCTGAACAGTGAAGCCTCAGCTTGTTCTCCGGCTCCCCTCTGGCTCCCACAGACAAGTGTCGGGCTTTTGTGGTTCACCGCACTGATGTGAACTTGATTAAATCTTTCCAGCAAAGAAAACAGACACATCTCCCATTCTCTCTCTCTCTCTCCATAACCCACCTTCTCTCCTTTTTCCCTCCTATCTCTCCTCTCCATCCCTTCTTCCAATATTGACATTTCCTGTTATCTTCTCCCACCTGTTCCTAGGAGACCTCAGAATGTCTCCCCCCGCTTTCGTCATCCATTTTCCCTCCGTACTTGTTGACCTCGTGTCCATTCAGTCACGTTCTTTTTCTTCCTTCAATGAGACATCAACATCTGCCCCCTTTTCTGTCATCCTCTCATTTCCAAGCTGAAACATTGCTCAGTTTAGTGACTTGTCCTTACCCTTCTGGCACTAACGTCTCCTCCTCTTCTTCTACCTTGTTTGGTACGTTAGTCTGTATCTTTCCTTTTTCCTTTTTTCCCCACTGATTACCTCCTTTATCCTTCTCTTACCCCTCTTCCTCATGGACGCCTCTTCGGGCAAACGTGACATAAATAACCTGCGGGCATGAGAAGAGGTTTATTCTGGAGTTTCAAGGAAATGTAAACATGCAAATGTCCCTCTATGACCAGCCTAGATGGATACAAACACACACAAACACACACTCATAGAGCATCTGAGGATCAGGCCAAAGTGAGCACACAGAGGTTTACTCAGGGTGAGATAGCTGACGACTGACATGCTCCCCTCAGGTTTGAAGCACAGTTGAACAAGAATACATCTTTCCCTCCAGTACACAACTCATAGCACCATCAGTATGGTGTACAAATAAATGCATAATAGCTGATATTAGGCTTTTTATTCTAAGAGGCTTTGGACAAACATTAGGATCCCACTCACTGTATGTTTGTCTGTGTATGATTTTTATCCTATAAATCAGTTCAATAGTTTATTTTAATCATGTAGTATTTGTTATCATTATATAAACAATAAATGTCTGTAATACACTCTAAGGTAGTTTTAAGCTGCTGTGAAGAATAAACATATTGAGTTATATAATATACCTGAGTAGCCATGTATCATGTTTCATATTTAGGACAGATAAGCCATTTACAGGGTTAATAGTGGTAGTTTAACAATTACAATGATTAGTATTAGTATTTGAAACAGGACGTCCTCCATTTCTGACATGTAGACAGAAGCAGGCTTCACATTTCTAGCTGGCAACTGCTGATTTTGTTGACTGAAATGACAACAGCTGCAGCAAGCTAGCTTATGAAGCTAACATTAGCTTGATGAGTTGATTGGAAACACTGTCCCTGATTGAGTTTTGAATGTTTCCTGCTCAACAGGAACCCTATGAAAGGGCTTTTACAAACTTGATATCAACACTAGAAGAGCTACATGTCTCTGGCTAAAGGTTTTTGAAAGACTAAAGTGTTACCAACACATCTCAGCTGAAGAAATGCCTTTTATTTCCATATACAGTACAGCATATTGTTTCTGAATATTGTTGTGCTTTTGGCTGTCGACTTAGCAGATCTCATGATCCAACAGTCTCACTGGAAAAAGACCAAAACAGAGAAACACTCCTGAAAAGAGCTCAATGAATTTTGTTCTAGGAGTTAAGCAGAAAACAAAAACAGCACACCATGCATGTCTTGCTGAAGAGTATAATTTCCTTCGAAAGCCCGGCACTTCGTTGAACTTCCTAATTGCTCTTCCTTAAAACAGCCACACACAGAAATAGAAATCTTCAGGTCATTTTCTCTCTCTTTCTCCCTCCACTTTGTGTGTGTGTGTGTGACGTCTGCATCCAGATCCCTGGCAGTGCGCTGCAGGGATCCATCCAGCGCCCGTTTGGCCGTGCAGCTTTCCCCCAGATTATCAGGCATTCATTGGTTGCACATGGCATTGTTATGCAACAACACATTTGAATTTCAAAGCCTTTTCGGGAGATTACACTGTCGGCCCACCGCAGCCCCACACGCACCCACCCCGGGATCCAAATGAGATGTAATTTTCAGCCGTGGCATATTTTTATTAAGCACATATTGGGTTCAGATACAGAAGATAATGTTAGCATTTCATTTTCTTTGTCTGTTTTCAGTTGAGGGAACGACTCTCTCACTCAGCTCTTTTGAGACATTATTTTAGATATCTTTATTTTGCAGAAGAAAGAACTTGAACTTTGCCGTTCATTATCTCTACAAAGGATCCGGGTTCTGAAAGTGTCGCTGTGCTTTCCTCTTGAGTTTGCGTCGGTACTTTTGTACAAGCAGAACATTTCACTTCTGCACTGCAGGATGGTTGCACGGCGGTCGCAGTGTTTCACGGGGATAGTTCTGCTTCTTCTGTGAAGCAGTGATAATGCATTGGTGAAGTCTCTAATCGAGTGAACGGACACATAATCTGCTTTTCTGTCCGTATCATGTCTGCTTTACCCCAAACAAGTGGTAAACACAAAACACACACACGCTGTAATTTTATTAGTAACTACCTCATAAGGAGCGAGGGGAGGGGAGGATGCAGAAGGCAAGCAGCTCCTGTTGTATCTAAGCAACAACAGACAGCAGAGATGGTCCTTGATCACTGCTGCTGATGATGATGTTTCATTGTGTGTGCGTGTGTGTCTGTGTGTGTGTGAGACTGAGAGAGCCTGCACATGTGCACAAATACAGTTACTGTGTATGTAAGTTGCACACACACCCCTGTGATGCGAAATGCCCATGCATCGTCATCTGTTTTTCCACATGTGTGTGCTTATCTGTGCGTGTACCTCATTAATGTGTTTACAGGCTTGTTGAAGTTGCTTTGGCGTCGTTTGGCGCCAGCGTTGCCATGGAAGTCACTGATGCCTTTAATGCTGCCACCGCCAGCAGAGGGGAGGATTTAGATGTCAACGTGGGATGCTGAGATTTTCCTTCTGCTCCTCATATTTTTATTGTGTTTGTGAATTTGTGCAACAGTGTGTGTGTATGTGTGTGTGTGCGTGTGTGTATGTGTGTGGGCTTGTGGGTGAGCAAAAGACTGAAAGAGAGAGAGAGAGACAAAAAGACAGGCAGGGAGATGACTGTAGCTGAGAATTTGTATTGGATAAGGAGTGAACTATGAGGTTGCAGCATCACATTCATGAACAAGGTAAAAGCTTCTGGATCTGGCTTCTTCTGTCAGATCCGCAACCCAGAGACCTGCACTGCCCTCTGCTGCACGACACTGGACCAGCATGGAAAACTGTGAAGTCAACAGGAAATGTTTTTCTTCTGTTCATGTTTTTTAACTTTGTGATATAAATCCTGTTATATTTGTTTCATTCAAGGAGTGTTTTTTTCTTGTCTTTAATCTCACTTGAGTTAAGTTTAAAGCATAAAACCAATATTTTCACTAATGTTTCTGCCATAAATCTGTGTTTTTCATCCCTTTTTTCTCTTCTTCTTGCTTTTTTTTCTTCTGACAGAAGACAGCATTTACTCTTTTTTGGACAGTTTTTGTTAAAGTAGCTTCCACAGACCTAAAAAAAAAATGCAGAAAATCCAGAACAGGACAGCAACTAATGATTATTTTATTCATTAATCTGGTGTGTCATATCTTGATTTATTTATCTTGATTGATAAATTGTGTTGACATAAATTGACAGAAAACAGTAAAAGCCTAAGATGACACATTCAAATTTGTCAGACCAAGAAACCAAAACCTAAAAAACAGCAAATGTTCACACTTTAGAATTTACTTAAACAATAAATTATCAAATAATTGCTGTTTTTCTCTTATCCCTTGAAAGCCTTACAAACATCACTGTCACATCCAGCAGATCAAACAGCTAAATGTCAAATAGATCTGATTAAATCTCACAAAGACAGAACTAAACCAGCTGCGGTGACTCTAAATGACATTGCCTTTTCTAATGTTTTGCCTGCGCTTTGCGCTCAGCCCTGGAATATTTATGCTTTGCAGCGAAAATACATTACCGCTGTTTTAATGAAGAATCTCAGCGAATGTGTCCTTGTGTGAAAGTTCACACTGACTGTCTGAAACACTCAGATTACAGCCTTCTTCTCCTGCACTGTGTCTGATTGCATTGAAATATGCAGAGTGGGGAGGCTGAAGCTGGTAAACAGCATCTTATAGGATCGGTGTGATCCTGTCTCTGTTTTCCATCTGTTATAGTTTTGTTGTGCGTTCGTGTCCTCGCTGTCAGAAAGGTTTATTTTCTCTGCCTTTCTTTCTCTCTTTCTCTTTCTTTCTTCATGCTGTGACTGTCCTACAGCTGACATTTACTGTCCATTATCACACAGTGTTGCGAACTGGGGCTGCACCGGAGTCGGCCCATTGGCCACTTACAGTAGATGTTGTCGCCATGGTGAAGGTGGCGTGCTCATGCCGCCCCGTCCCCCTACTCCTGTTGCTATGTAACAGCACTCCTTTTTTTCCACTTGTCAGTTATCACGCAGGGAAACGTCACGCCTCCCTCACATCATCTCCTCACCTATTACCTAACCATGTGCACGAATGACAGCAAGAGAGTACGCTACAAGAAAACTGTCCACTGCCTCCACCGAGGAGAGAGTGGTTTATCATCACCTGCCTTGTATGTACTCCTTTTACAACAGGAGGTGTTAGACAGACTTTTCGGCGAGTAGTATTTCTTGTTTTTGTTGATTTTACATTCGCGTGCGGCCTCACACCCACCAGTCTCATAATCCAGTTGGTGCTGCTTCACACTGTCAAGTTCAAGGGAATCTTGAGAGTATGTTTTGCATCGCAGCACCTGTTAGCGGAGCGTGTGGTGTCTGATTTGATGAGCAATTAGCTGAGTAACTGAGGACAGAAACACTGACTCTGAGTCTGTCTCTCTGTCTCTCTCTCTCTCTCTCTCTCTGCCTGTGGGGCTTTGCATGTTTTACAGCAAATCACAAATTGCACATGAATTTCAATCACTATTGACAGTACTGAATTTCAAAACTTTGCGTAAATGAAACTGGCAAAATTAAGATGTAACTCAATATATCTGTTGAAAGAATAAGTAGTCTGTGTGAAGTTTGCATGTTCTTCCCGTGCATGCGTGGGTTCTCTCCGGGCACTCTGGCTTCCTCCCACAGACCAAAAACATGCTCACTAGGTTAATTGGTGACTCTAAATTGTCCCTAGGTGTGAATGTGAGAGTGAATGCTTGTGTGTGTGTGTGTGTGTGTGTGTGTTGCCCTGCAGTCGGCTGGCGACCGGCTCAGGGTGTACCCCACCTCTCGCCCGTTGACAGCTGGGATAGGCTCCAGCCCCCCCCCAACCCCGAAAGGGATAATCAGGGGTATAGAAGATGAATGAATGAATGACTACAGCACTGGCGATTACCTGCCAAATGCTCTCTGCTACAGAGACGTTTTGATTTGTTCCAGGAAAAGAAATGATCATGTTTTGGTGCCCAGGTGTACTGCTGACAGCCATAAGTGCATTTTTAATTCCAGGTTTTTGTTCTCAGGCATCCTTTGCTGTAATTTTGTTGCCGGTGTGGTTTAAAAATCAGCTGACTGTGAGAGTAAGTCCACATATAGAGTGCAGAGAGACGATTTTGCTTGGACTGACATTCAGATCATTTGCTGTTCGGCCTTGGAGTGACTTGCAGTGACTCACGCTGTCCATTTTAACCCTTGAGTCAGTGTGGAGTCATGAATCTGGCTTGGGGCTCAAACACACACACACACACACAAACAGGACTACATTGTCTCTTTCTGTCTCTCTTCCTTTTTCTAGTGGGTGAAGCCAGAAACCTGATTCCTATGGATCCAAATGGTCTGTCAGACCCCTATGTTAAACTCAAACTCACCCCAGACCCAAAGAATGAGACCAAACAGAAGACCAGGACCATCCGTTCCTCCCTCAACCCCTGCTGGAACGAGTCCTTCACCTTGTGAGTCTGTGTGTTTGTGTCTCCTGATAAATAACAAGAATGGTCATTTTAGAGTATTTTTTAGATAAACAATCCAACGAAATAGAGTAAGGACCTCTGTCATCACATATTGCTTCTTTTTCCCCTTGTGCACATATTCAGTAAGCTGAAAGCATCAGACAAGGACCGCCGTCTGTCCATTGAGGTGTGGGACTGGGACCGAACCACCCGGAACGACTTCATGGGCTCCATGTCTTTTGGAGTGTCCGAGCTGATCAAAGCGCCCAACTGTGGATGGTCAGTGATTTTTCACTTGTATCTATTCTGGAGTGAGGAAGTCGTCACATCCAGAATTACATTCTATGCTACTTTTATACAGCTGAGTATATCTGGCAGGGAAGTAAAGTACCACTGTAACAACTAGTCTACCAGTTTCATGGTAGAATAAAGTGAGTAACGATCAGGGAAGTCCCATCCAGATTGAGATCTCTCATTCAATGGTGGCCTGAGTACATGTCAAAAGAGCTGTATATAAGACATAAGACTGTAGTAAAAGTAACAAAGTATAGTCACTAAAAAAAACATACTGCAAAGCAAAACATGATAGAAAATAATGAAAAAATAATGAAAATGAGTCTTGACCGCTTTATAAGCAGCTGTTCAGAGAAACTAAAAGCTGTCATTGTGTGTGAGCAGTTCTTTTACTATACAGGTCAGTGAAGACGTCTCACATTACGTACAGTAAAGGACCTCAAAGATTGAAGGTCAAATTCTTTTAACACAGCTAACAATTGGTCTTTTAAACGTGCAAAAAAAGTTTTCTAACAAACGTTTACAGTAATAAAATGATGGCCTTCAAGAGCATGTACAGAAAGAGCCTGTCTTCTTACATGTCCTGTAGCTGTCAGAGAGTTTGTTAACTTGATACCGGTGTCACTAAAGCAGCAGCACATTGTGCTGAACACAGATGTAAATACTTCTGGCCGAGCCAACTCCCTTGACTCTGACAAACAGCACCTGCTGACGTCATTTCCTCATCTCTCCGTCTATGTCTGCCTGCTTTGTCTCATACTGATAAACACATACTCACAGAGACATTAAAGTCAGTCTTCTATGTTAGCATACCTGCTGCCGCCTAGCCTAAACCGAGCCTGATGGACTGCTGCCTTAGGCCCAGTTAGAAGTTCCAGGAAAAACCTGCGCATTGGCAGCTCAGAAACAGCGCGTCTTTGTGTGTTTGTCTTTGTATCGTGCTGTACGTTCCAGGTCATTAGACAAGTGGCTGAGAGGACAGTAGAGAGGAGAGTCAAGCTGATGTTGGCGGAGAGCAGGCCTGCAAACACTCAGAGACTTATGATTGAAATGGTGCAGAGATGTAAAGTTTCATTGCCGTGTGGGATTGACAGAGGAAGAGATGCATGCAAGATGGATTAGAAGGAAAGCAAATGAAGCAACACATTTATTATCCTCCATCTTTTTTTTCTATCCCAGGTACAAGCTGCTGAACCAGGAGGAGGGGGAGTATTACAACGTCCCCATCCCCGAGGTGGATGACGTCAACCTGGAGCTCCGACAGAAGTTTGAGGTGAGGGCAGAGAGGGAGGTTGGCTCGGGTTGTGAATTTGTAGATTTTTTCTTTGTCACACTCACTTCAGTGAAATGTGTTCCTCTCTCCTGTCACCATGGTAACCTCGTCCCACTTACGCTTTTCACCCTGTGCGCCCGAGAGGGAGATCACTTTCTTCTGGCATGAGAAGTGAATGCTCTTATATATACATGAGCAGTACAAGCTTATAGTTGGCAATGAAAACAAGTTCCTGGAGGCCTGTCTTAAGAGGTGCAAGTGCAGCTGCAGATAATAAGTCATAACACTCACCCCTGTCAATGGAGACCACCACAAACGGCGTCTACTTGTGCCAAGGCAATGAAGGGCAGACTACTTTTCATAAAGCCCAGTCTGAACACAGCAGTTCTATGGACGTTTAAATGAAGGTTAGCACCAACAGTCTCTGCTAAAATATTCAATTATGTCTGTCCATTTCATAGCAGACTGACTACTAGGTTCAGCCTGCAAGTCAACATGGATTCATGTGCACCACTGAGTTTGTTTACATGTATTCGAAAATACAGAGGAAGGGATCGTATAGACGCTCCAGGAGTCCAGAAAGGGTTTATGTTGTCGACATTAGCAGCTTTAAAGATTCAACTGTGTTTCCTTGTGCTTGCAGCAGAGCACTTGTTTCTACGTCTGAGGGGGGATGTCAGCCTCATTGTTAACCTGCATCCCCCCCTCCCCTTCCTCTAGTGGCAGAGTTCAGGGGCAGAGGGGTTGTTTAGCTGAATATGTTAGTCTTGTCAGCCACAGAATCTCTGTCCCCCACCATGCTCTGAAATCAGCCTGACTGTGCTGTGTATTGATAAATCCATGGCGCTGCTCATGGTGCTGAAGTAGCAGACGTCTTGAATCTTGAATCTCTGACATTCTGTAAAATATATACTATAAATGCTCAGTTCTATACTACATTGTAGCCTCTATACTCAGTAGAGTAGTGTCACCTTCATGATCCAGGTGACAAGTAGTAACATGTAGTCATGGAAGAGGGAGAGGATTAGAGAGACATACTGCTGCTTGTGATGTAATACAGTATTCCTATAATATTTCTACGATCGTTCAGTCATGCCTGTGCTGCTATAAACACCCCCCAAACCAGCCCACCACTGTAACAAGGTTAGGGTTAACCACTGGGCATCCCCTCTCTTAACACTCCTTCGGTCTTGTTACATTGCCAAAGGGCCAGACGATCCAGTATTTAGCCCAAAACCATATAATATGCCAGAGAAAACTGTTGCATCATTTTAAATTAGCGGGCAGATGTGCTAACCTCCCACATTTTCTCGATTATAACTCCAGTAAGCAAGTAAGCAGGTGCTATGTTGGTTTCAAAACAGCCCCTGCACTCTGACCTTTCGATCGACACATCGCTGGACCACCTAGGATGTTCAGCCAATGAGAGTCCTAGTTGAAAGCAACAGCCTCATACTCCTCTTTTGAGTAAAGGTCGAGCTTTTTCCTGTTTTATTAATGTGAAATAATAATGTAAGTTTGACAAAAATGGAAAGTAAATGTGATCATTCAATGCGATTTTCTTCCAAGCAAATTTTGAAATTCTTCAAGGGCAAAACACCTACAAAAATCAAAATGCTGTTGGCAGTATTGTATGGATGTATTGTAGTAAAGCAGAACTTAATATTCTCAATGCTCTCTAGTGGCCGGTCTGTTTACTGCATCAGTGACGTTTCAGTGACACTTAAAAAGAAAGAAAGAGCTCATAATCTCTCCACGTCCATATCATTAACATGCAGGTTAGAAGGTGGCTGCTGGGTTAAACACTGCAATGTAAACAAGTGCCACAAGGTGTGTGGTGTTCAGCTGAGAAGAAGGAGATGGGGGCAGTTTTATTGAAGTTTAGCTCCGTGTGTGTATACAGATGTTTTCATACTGAGTGTAAAAGTCACCTCCTCACAGCAGCCGCACACTGAGTCTTCTTCATTTTCATTTTTTCCATTTCTCTCCACGCTACACAACGCTGACCTTGACTTTCCTCCGAGGCTAGCGTCTTCACGCAACTGTGCAGTTGCCGTGGAAACTAGCAGCAAACTGCAGAGATCCGACCAGATGTGACAGAAAAGGATTTTTTTGTTTTCTCGAGTCGCGCCTTTGATTGACTTCACTGTTTGTTGATGAAACAGGTGAAACAGACATAGATATAATAGCTCATCCATCCACATGTGTGTTCTGTCACTTTCTTCTTCCTGGCAAAGACACACATGCACACAGCAGCTCACCTTTGACCCCACTAATAAGTGAGTTTCTTCTTTCTTCTAGGCCTGCCAGTTAAATATCCACTATCTCAAGGTAGCTCTCCTGCCTGCTCCGTCTCTATTTCTCTCACGCCAGCTTGCATCACACTCACTTTACTTGTTGTATTAGGATTGTTTGTGGATCGCTGCTGAGCTTCCACAAATTAATCTGATTTACTAACAAAGGCTCTCAATAGTGTACAGTTGAACCAGCTAGATTTGCTTGCTGTTATACGCCACCTAAATTAACATGTTTTTATTTCTCTAACTCCTCTCACACACTAACTTCCCCCTTCTTTCTGTGTCACACGTGGAAATGTAAAACTAAAGGGACTACATATCCTTTTAATATGAAGCAGCAATGCAGTTTCTGAGGATTTTGCAGCACCTGCAGCAAAGGTCAGACCAGCAAACTCTGACATTTGCAGCATTTGCAGCATTTGCATTTGGCTTAAGAGCACAAACTGGAAAGCAGCTGGTTTTCCTCCAGCACAAGTAAGAGCAAAACGCTCTTGAATGATCTTCTTTGAAAGTGAAGCCTCAAAAACATGAGCAACTAAGGTTTCCACCATTAATGTTTATAGAAAATGTGATGCTGCATGTAACAGCATTAACATACACACCCCTGACAGTACACACAAACATCAGACAGCATTGTTGTTAGTAAATGTGTTCCTCACCACTATCAGTGCACTGTCATTGGCCAAGAGAGCCTCACACCTGCTCCTCATTGGCTGGCAGTGTGGTTCACAGTCCGCCCTCTACTAGTCTGCCTTTGGTCTGGACTATAGAAGGCTGTTAGGACATGCAGCATGGATGGTCACTCACCTATGCACAGTATCTGTATGACTGGATGCACACACGAGCAGGTTCTTTGGTGTGTTTGGTATGCATGCCAAATATCTCCACATGGTGGCAGTGTTGTGTTTATTTTTAGACTGGCTGCATTGTTCTGTTTGTGTTTCACTACAACTTTGTGGCCACTCTGACATAAATATTTCAGACTTTTTTTGTGTGTTGAAACAGGTACATGTGTTTTTTGTGAACTGTTTATGTATCATTTTTATACAGGCAAATTGTCTTTGTTATACTTTCTGTAAAATATGACCACTAGATGTCTGCAAGGTCCAGGTGGTGATAGCACAACTACTGCACGCGGCAATAAACAGAAAAAAAGTTAACACATTATTCAAATGTTAAAAAATATTGTCACTCCTAAATTAGACATAAAACTTTGACATAAACCAGATCAGTTCTGTCCTCTTGTGGCACTCATGTAGTATTCATGACAGTAGTTCCCAACTTTTTTTGACTTGTGAAGCTTAAAAATGTGGGCATAACTTAGTCACAGTAAAACCAAAATCCTTTATCGATTTTTATCAATTTGAAGGATTTTTAGAGGTGTGAAGAGGTGAAAACATGCAGTATTTTACACTAATTAGAGAAAAGCCAGAAGAAATAAACTAAAGTTTGAGCAACAGTTTCCTTTGAATCTTTGAGTCCCCTCAGATTCATCTTGGGACCCTTTTGCTGGGTTGTGATCCATGGGTTAGGAACCTCTGGTTTACGTCATCCATCATAGCCAAGCCACAACAAATTGTAAATCTGTTTCTTAAAGCTGTTATGAAATCCTGCTTTTAGAAAGAAATGGTCACCCTGTAAGGCACTTGAAGTCCCTCATTGGTTTTTCTTGTATTTGCCACCTTGTTGTAGTTCACATCACATCTAATATGTCTGCTCTCTGGCCGTCAGAGTCCTGCTGATTTTCATTTCAGCTGTCTCCTCTGGGGCTCGATTACACCTGGGCTGCCAGGTGAAAATAATTAACTGCAGTGAATTACGATACTTGGTAGCGTACAGATCCTACCAGTGTCCAGGGTCAAAGTGAGAACCACTCTCCTCCAGGGTATTTTCTCTGTAATTTCAACTGACACACCGAGTTAATGTTCATATTATTCTGCTCTTAATTAACCCAACCACAGCAGATACGTGACAGTTATTTTGTTGAGTGCATCACCACATTGAGTCAAGAGAAGAGAAACGGTTGGCCTGGAAACAGCCTCTCGGTGCCCCACCGGTCGCCTGTTTTCTCTGCTCTATCTGACAGAAACAGACAACCGCTGGAGCCATGATGGAAGCTGGCAGGGTCCTAATTGCCCTTTTTGTTCAAACACGCTTGGCAGGCCAGTCATTATAACAACAGGGAAGCTTGCAATGCTGGCGCTCCCTGCTGACTGCCCACCTCACGATTTCCCAAAATGCACCAGTAGAGATATGCTGCTGAATATCTGTGAGGGTCTCTGGCATGTCAGTGGGAAAAACAGATCCCTGTGCAGAAACCTGATGATGATAACGTAATGACTGCTAAACAATTACAGAGTTTGTCATCTAGTAGAATATGATGTAACAATCTGTGTTTCAAAAGTAACCCAGAAGATAACTTCAATTAATTAATGATGCAATAAGTACACTTTTTTGCATTTTCAACCCATTTTGAGAGATATTTTTATTACATTTTAAAACACTTTTGTAGCTACTCAGTTTTTAATGATCAAAATCTAACTGGAAAGCTACAGAATACCAGATTAATAGCTGGCAAGCACATTTCCATTTGTTTTCTATAGCCAGTGATTAAGTCCTGGTTCTGTGGCAGTCTGTGATCTACAGGGAGCGCTCTCTCTGAAAGCCACATGTGAATATCAGACTTCAGAACAGCTGTTAGACACCAGCATGACAACTCCTCAAGTCACATAAGATAGAGAATGACCATACATGGTGTTAGCTATCTTATAAACAATACTGTTGAGCGAACAGAGCTGTGCAAACGACTTAATATTCCTGTTTGATTTATTATTATTATTTTCTTTATTTGTGAAACAAACTATGCACATCAGGCACAGGATCTCTTGTATGACACCCACATGCAGTGCACAAATTAAAATCTTGAGTGTACTTTTTATTTGAATGCCACAGAAAGCCAAGCTCGGGCACGGTAAGAAAGTGATCACGCCGTCAGACCACCGGCGGTTCAGCCTGCCTTCAGGTAACATGGACCGGGTCCGACTGAGCGACTTCAACTTCCTGGCCCTGCTGGGGAAGGGCAGCTTTGGCAAGGTGAGAGCCAAGACTGCAGACAGTAATACAAAAGGTCATTAATCATTGTAGCGCTTTAAATATGGCAGCCAAAGAAAGCCTGATTGTCAGCATTTGTTTCAGAATTTCTTTGTCTCATCACAACCTTTGACCCGTGGTGTCTTCGTCAACTGCAGGTAATGCTGGCGGAGATGAAGTCAACAGAGGAGCTGTATGCCATCAAGATCCTGAAGAAGGACGTCGTGATACAGGATGACGACGTTGAATGCACAATGGTGGAGAAGAGGGTCTTAGCCCAGAGAGACAAACCGCCCTTCCTCACGCAGCTCCACTCCTGCTTCCAGACTGTGGTGTGTAAAAACTTGAGCTCGTGGACACAGAAAAACAATTGATTAATGCCATTTTGCTCCATCACTTTTTCATCAGGCATCTCTACAGACCCTGGCATTTTAAACCATTGTGTGTGTTTGGATGTGTGTTACATTGTGGAGACATAAATCTGTTTACACGGTCATATTGTGGGTACTCGTCTTCCTAATGAGGATAAAACGCAAGTCCTTATTATGTAAATCATTAAATTTTAGGGTGAAGACTTGGGGTAAAGTTAGGTTTAGGTCAAGGTTAGGGTAGGGTTAGTGGTTACGGGGTTAGGGTAAGCCGAGTAGGGGTTATGGTTATGTCTCCAAGAAATGAATGTAAGTCAAAGTCTGGTTCCCGAAAGTCACGGAAACACTGTGTTTATGTCCTTGTGCGTTTGCCTCTGCCATTACATCTTTATCTGCCTTACATTTATTCGCACTTTCGCCAGCCCTCTGCAGAGAAAATTGATACTGTGCTGAGACCACCCTTGAATACGAAGTCTCCCGTATGACGTCAACTCTGTGCGTAGACAGGGTGACTCAAGGAGCCTTTAATAAAAACTACATTTACTGATCAAAGCCTCCTGACTTATGATACAGGTATATGAGGTGACCACAGCCAGTGCTCTGAAAGAATAAATCAAACCAGGCATTTTAATATCCCTTTTGATTTAAGTCTATAGCAATAGATTTATGGTTGTAGATGATTAGATAACAGTGCATATTATATATTATATTATAATCACATTTTTTTCTATGTAATGCTCTTTTAATAGTGTGCTGCACTTTTCTTTGTGTAACGTCTGTTTAGAGCTGCTCTTTGGGTTATAACATCCTTTTTTTCCCCCAAGGATCGGCTATACTTTGTGATGGAGTACATCAACGGGGGAGACCTTATGTATCATATCCAACGCATGGGCAAATTCAAGGAGCCACAGGCTGTGTAAGGACACTACAGTTCATCTGCAGGCACATGTTTTAACAACAGGCAGCGTAAATAGCAGTGTAGATTATTCAGTGTACAAGTATCATGGTATGAGCAGTCCCTTTAACCAATAAACACAATCTAATGTCACTATGCAATTCAGGGTTAGGTGGCGTGTCACCCCAAGACATTTATTCTCTGGGGCAAACGATTTTTGTTTACATTGGAATCACTTCACCTGACAAATTTATTTGGTGAGTGTGTCTGTGTCTTTGCTGATTTTCAATTTTGCAGGTTTTATGCTGCAGAGATTGCCGTTGGCTTGTTTTTCTTGCACCGAAAGGGAATCATCTACAGGTGGGTGAGTCAGAGAGAAACCTGTTTTATGTAATGAAGCACCACATTCACCTCAGTTACATTCATTGTTTAGTGGAAAACAGAGCGAACGCAGGCTGTTTACAGTAAAACATTTTATATTTTTAGATAGATAAGATGATGTGTGACAGACACAAAGAGTGAGAAATTAAGAAAGGCTCAGAAAAGTAAGAGACAGAATGACTGAAAGTGGATGTGTAGATTTAACCTTGCTGGTCTGTCTGTATTTAACTGCACTGCTTGAATCCCCTCTGGAAGGAAGCAATTATTAAATCCATACTAATTACCCTGAAGCCAAAAAAAAAAAAAAAGAAGCAAAAATAGAAAGGGCTGAAAGAAATGCTTGACAGAAAGTAAGGTCACCCTGTTCCTCTTCAGTACTTCAGCTAAGGACTCACATCCATTCTTCCTATTCTACCAGCCTTGTATTTGGCATCCTGGCTCTACTTTGTGACAGATATAGCTGCCAGAAGTGGTGAATGAGGGGAAGAAAATGAAGAATTGAGACATCAAACGCAAGCAGAGCAGAGACAGACTGAATTGCAATATTTTAAAAAAAGCACAAAGGAGGCAGAAAAAATTATTTCAGGACAAGCAATTATTGTTTGTATCCCAGCGTATGATGTGTGCTGCAGACAGATAAACTGCTCAGAGAAGCGGCGGTGGTGTAGGGCGACACTTTCCTGTGTTCTTCTCGAGTCTGGATATAGACTCTGACAGCAACACACAACTAGAATCAAAGTTGTCACAAATCCAGCCTGAAAAACGCACGTACACAAACGCTCACAAGCCCGCTCTGCTGCAGGGATCTGAAGCTCGACAATGTGATGCTGGACTCCGAGGGCCACATCAAGATTGCTGACTTTGGCATGTGTAAGGAGAACATGTACGAAGGCATGAGCACACGCACCTTCTGCGGCACCCCGGACTACATCGCACCTGAGGTGAGAATAAAAGGTCCAGATTATAGGAAGGAAAACACAAATGAAGGCATCATTTACCTGTTTGGTAATATGTGTACATGTATTTCTATGTATATCTATCCACTGTCTGCACTCATGCATGAGGAGGCACATTGTCTCACAGGTGGGAGGCGAGGAAAGCCCTTACTCCTGGTTTCTCACAGCAAACTTCATCTAAAACATGTCTTTTATCACCTCCACTGGATATTAATGGCTTTATAATGACTTTATGAGCTGCCTCTTTACCTTTCTAACAGCTCCTCTGACTTCAGTTTATGGCATTCTAGCACAAGATCTATGCATTTTTGACCTGGAAAGTATTTTTGGTTTACACACAGGCAAAGTATAGCTGTATTTTCCTATTAAGTATATGAGGAGAGAGATATAAACACTTGCATATCATGTGTGGGTGTCAACAAGCTGAGCAACAAATTGTAGCTTTGCGAACTGTATAAATTGCTGCATTTCTGTCTCTGTTAAAGGCAAGTGCAGCTGTGATTTAGCTCTTTGGTTGTGCGTCTGCATGATTATTATTGTGTGTGTGTGTGCGTGCGTGTGTAGCCTGTGTGTGGGAGGAGGTTGTAGGATGGCAAATTGGATGGTAGGAGAAAGCGTCTTTGTTATGGCAGCTCAAAATAGCTGACTGTATTTAATGGTGGTTGATTTAGTTTGAGTTTAGATGAGAGAAATGTTACTTTCAGTGCTACAGTTCACAGCTTGTCAGACATCTTTACTGTAGCTCTCTGGGCTTGAACATCACACAAAAGTGTTCATTTTTACCTGCCTGTAGTCAAAAAATGATATTGGCAGCAGAAATAAAGCCATCTTTATTCACCACTGAACCTGTTAATAACCACACTTGTGGATTATTCCAAGTTTTTAATCTTTTCTCTTCTTCCCTCCGCCAGATTATAGCATACCAGCCTTATGGAAAATCAGTGGACTGGTGGGCTTATGGAGTTCTTCTGTATGAGATGCTGGCAGGACAGGTATGCATTTTTGAATGTTGGTCAGATTAAACAAGCAATTTGAAGATGTCACCTGGAGCTCTGGGAAGCTGGGAAACATTGATGGGTATTTCTCAGTATTTCCTGACATTTTGGACTGATTAATTAATCCATTAGTTGCAGAAATAGTTAACAGATGAATCTATATTGAAAGTAATTGCTAGCTGCAGCTTTAAAAAAGACAAAGACAGTAACTGTATCATGAGGAGAAAGCTTATAGTTCTTATTTTTAAATAATTTACAGACTATATGATGACCAAAAAGTACCGCATATGCATTACTTGCTGTGTTTCTATACCTCGCCTTAGCAGTATTTCTAACAGAGTAATAATTGTCATTATAATGTCTTATACTGTCTGGTGCAATAACATTGGGAAGTTTAATCGTCTTCCTGGGTCTTGAAAGGTGAAAAAATCACACATTTTCTTAAATCATTTACCACATAAAGGAAAGTAGCATTTCAGTGAGACTGTATGACCACGATGACCAGCTTCAGGGATTAGAAACTGGGGGTGACTCGTGTCCCTGGAGCAAGAAACCACAATAAAAAGTTATCTTGACTAATACTGGGACAGAAAGAGAAAAGTAGATTTTTAGGTCTCCAGTTTCCAGGCAACACTTCAGCAGAGGATGTTTTTCTTGCTGAAAATGGATCACAGAGGACTTATCCAAATCAGTTTTACTACTATACATCCAATACAAAACACCCACCCTAATTTAAATCCAGTACAAGACAGTGGTTCAACATACAGATGTGACACAGCTGCTCCCACCGCTCAGCTCACACTGCTGACTTTGACACCTTTGTGTCTCGTCGGGTTTCACAGGAGCAAACCCTCAAGCTGTAAGCTGTCATCACACCCAACTTTTACTTGAACTTTGTGTGTCTTTCTCTGCAGCCACCGTTTGATGGAGAGGATGAGGACGAGCTCTTTCAGTCCATCATGGAGCACAACGTGTCCTACCCCAAATCCATGTCTAAAGAAGCTGTGTCCATCTGCAAGGGAGTAAGTACTGTTTCAGTTAATACTTGCAGAGACATAATCCATCACAGTAAACAGCATTGCCATCATATGCTATTGTTATTTACCAAAGCCATCAAAGCTGGAAAACATGGAGGTTGTGGAAAAGCATAACAGTTGGCAGCGTCTTGCATTGAAAAGGTTGCTGTTGCTGGCAAGAACTGAAACCATTGGCTGCCAATCATCAGGAGGCTCGTGCACATCCATATGTTTTTGCAGTTGCTGAGTAACAATAACCTGCACGGGAGAGAAAACAGATCACAATCTTTGTTTAATGCTGCACAGACATGACAGCGTTTCAATAACAAATGGTTGTTAGGAACAGTTCTCCGGCATTTTTGCAGGTTTTGAATTACACTCCCATAAAGACCCGCGAGACAGTACTTTCAAAACTGAGGCACCAGAAGTGAGATATCCTGATTTTAATCACTCTTATGGGTTAAACTCTAAAAGCACATCCTAGATTTCCCATAATGCAACTTGATATTGTCTTCACCCCCTTTCCCCTTCGCCTAGCCAATGTCTTATTTACTCAATCTTGACAAAGTCCCTCCTCAGACACACTATACAGCATTTTTTACTGACTGAACAAAGCTATCAATTAACTGATTAGTCAACTGACAGAAAATTAACCTGTAAAAATTATTTCCAGCTTGTAAACTGGACAAATTTTGGACTGTTATATGATTAATTGGAAGAATATTTGATAGATTAATCAATCATCTATTAATTGCAACCTCATACAGGGGAGTCCTTTATTCCCTGTGTTAAATAAAGAGACGTACAAAAGTGGAGAGCCAGTTTAATCTCAGATGTCACGTATGACCTTCCCCAGCATGAGTAGTGACAGCATCCATTCAGGTCACTCTGCTTTAAATTTTCCCACTATCTTTGCAGTTTTTTTGGCTAACGTGACACAGGGGACAGTTTAATTATTCCATTTTATCACAGCCATTAATTGTTTACCTGTTTCTCTTATACCTGTGCATCATTTTTGTGAGATCATCACAGTGAAGCGTCACGGTTGTCACGTTGATGATTATTTACCAACAAGGAAATGAGTTTTCAGAGTCAATTTACACACCAGAGAAGATTCAATTAAGATTCAGGCCCAGTCCCATGAAGTTTTTTAATAACATAGCCTGCCTTCATTTATTATGGTAGTACACCCTGTAGCTGCATGCCGCCACGAAAAATATCATTCATCATCTCAGAGGCGCTGACAAAAGATCCCGATCCCGCTCATTGTTTGCTTCACATCTCATTTGCAAAAGTGATTCATGGTCGAAATTAAAAGTGGCTGCTGAATCAGAAACAGAGCCGTGAAAAAGGCAGCGCAATTTCCTGCGACTATTTTAAAGCTGGATGAGTGAAAACAGCGAGAGCGTCGGTCTGGCTCTGCATAATGTTGCTGATGTGATGGCGTGTTAAGAAGCAAAGAGATTTTTACACACTTTCTCTCTTCTGTCCCTCTCTGCGTCACTATTTTTACCTTTTCTCTCCCTTAAGCAGCTGACTGACCCTGTCACATCTTCTAATCCCTCCTCTTGTGTTTGCCACCAGCTGATGACCAAACACCCGTCCAAGCGTCTCGGCTGTGGCCCAGAGGGGGAGATGGACATCAGGGAGCAGGCCTTCTTCAGACGCATCGACTGGGAACGCCTGGCAAACAGGGAGATCCAGCCGCCATTTAAACCCAAAGTGGTGAGTGATGCCCTGAGCGTGTGTGTGTGTATATGTGTGTATCCAGATGTTTATATATGTGCAGCTGGACTTCCAAAGATAATCCTTCATCATTGCTCTTGATAACTGATTTGCAGCAACTTTACATCATGTTGTAGTATACACTGTGTGACCATCCTGCCCAGTGCTACCAATAATGTTACACAGTGATGGGCCTAAACTCTTATTGAGTGTCAGCTTGTCATTTTTGTACACTTCAAACAGTATGTTTCCACCCAAATGTCGCTCATATCTGAAAGGATAAGTTCAGTTTACATACTCATATGCCCACAGAGATAGAGATAGAGATAGAGATAGAGATAGAGATAGAGATAGAGATAGAGATAGAGATGGTGGGCAAAATCCACAGTCCCGTTTCCTTCTTTAGTATTTTTGAGTTGGACAGATCAAGCAGGTGTCTTTCAAAGTTTTAGTCTTTTTAATTCAAAATTCTCCTCTTTGTGTTGCCTCTGACTGTAACAAAAAGAGCCAATTTTGCACTAAAAACACTATAACTTTAGCAGATTCCATGCCCTCCTGGTTAATCTCACCATCACTTACATTAAAATGACATTTTCCGAAGAGATACGAGGCTATTTCAATGTACGTATGAGTATGTGAAGCGAGTCCAGAAAGTTGACCAAAAGTAAAGTGCATGTAAAATGCACACAAACTGTCTGAGGAGGCAACAAGACAACAAGATCAAAATAGCACTTGTTGTAGTTCAGGTTAACTCATGACAGAACTCTTTGTTGCTTTCCGCTGCTTACACCATTTCATGAATTAAATCTGACTACACATGCCTTAAGGACCTTTCAACCATTGACGAGAAGACGAGAAAGCATCTCTTATAACATCATCATTTATAGAATAGTTAGTTTACATTAACCTTCAGCTCAACTTGTCCGAGAGGTAGTAATACATAAGTAGTATTTGTATAACTTCAGTCATACAGGCATTTATTTCCAGATGCAGAAAGAGAGGATGGTGACAGAAAGTAATGACCATAAAACATCCAATACTGGGTTTTATTCTCTCCTGCTCCTGTTTTGTTTTCTTGCCATTCCTGTATGCTCAGAAGAACAAATCACCAGAAAATCTGTGTCATTCCTGAATGAATCACCACAGAAGAATTGAATTACTTCCTCAGAGGGTCTTTAAGTACACGCATGAATGGGTCCATATTATATGCCTGTGTTCCCATTCATCTTCACCCAGTGCAATGGTTTATATGCACCCAGCAGAGCTTTAGGCTGGATCCCAGCTGCAGCCACCAGTCCCGCTGCCCCTGACACATGCCTCCCCTCCCCTACCGACACCCGAACCTCCTCCTGTCACCACAAACACTCCTTTTCTGTTCGTGGACTGCCGCGTCCTCCATCTCCTCAGTGCCCACTGCGCCCTAAGCAACACAAGCGTTGCCGCTGAGGATTAAAAATAGCTCTCTAAGAGCAGAGTTCCCTTTACTTCCACACAAGGGCCATTGAAAATGCAGGGTTACACAGCGGATGTATCCGTCTCCACTCTTGAAAGGGGGGAGGAAAACATTGCTAAAAGTGGATCCATCCATTCAGAGGGCTTTGTGTGGCGTATCGCATTTGTGAGCTCATACACTGCGTCATTAATTGGTCTGAAGGGACTGGCAAACAAAAGATCCATCAGAGGCTCAATGGCTTTGCTTCTGTAATATCACAAAGCAGCTGAAAAAAGCCCGACATGCTGATACGTCTCCTGAGAAAATGTGTCGCAAGCAGCAGGCGCTGAAATCCTCTGTAAACTACAGATTTGTTTTTGTTGTGCATTAGTCATTCTGGAGGAATCTGTCTGTTAAAGTGTGGCACACAGTAATATCCACACATATTCAGCTGCTTCAGACACATGACAGCCCAGAGCGGAGCTGCACAGTGAAGCTGATGACCTCCACTGTGGACGCTCAGGGTTAGCTCCTAATCTAATTACAACTTCTGCCCGGCTACACATCGGGCTTCGACATTCCCCCGCACCACCTTCCCTCTGGGGCTGTTGGGCAGCTTTCTAATAAAAGACTCATGAGGGAAAAGCCTTTTAATGTTGAATCCACCATCCTGTTGCTGTTTTGTAGAGTTATGCAGTGGAGTCGATCAAACCATTCTTCCCATTTTGTTTCCAAATCTCTTTCAGTGTGGCAAAGGGGCAGAAAACTTCGACAAGTTTTTCACGCGCACGCAGCCTGTGCTGACCCCTCCCGACCAGCTGGTCATCGCCAACATCGACCAGAGCGAGTTCGCAGGCTTCTCCTACATGAACCCTCAGTTCATCCATCCATCCCTGCACAGCGTGGTATGAGGAGCGAGCAGAAAGACCCAAAAGCACGGACTGTCGCTGACTACAGGATCCTTCCAAACTCCCACAGAAGACTCATATCATCCTCTACAGTATTCTGTCTACTAGTTATGAATATCTGTGTACAGAAGTGACTGAGGAGAGTGGAGCCAAGGGTGAAAAGGATGTTTGTGGTGAGGAGAAAGTACATGGCACTGATATTTTTTGCTTAATTTCCCCAAACATCTCACAATATGTTCTTTAGTCTGCATCTGCGTCTGTGTTTTTCCCCAAACCTGCAGCCTTCTTCTTGTGTCTATCAGTTATTCTCTCATTAGGTATTAAAGATGCAAGATGTTTTCCTTCTCATTCCACGTCGCCCCGTCTTACTACGCAACAGGCTGCAATGCACGACAAGAACGGAACATATTTTTCTGCTCTGTCTCGGCTTTATCGACTTCTGAACCGCTACATGTGTATTTTATATTTATATACTTTTAAAAAAAGGGAAAAAAAAGAGGTAGTATGCTGTTACATGAGTGCCAAAGTAGAAGTGGAAAGAAAACATTTCTATCCTTAAAGTCCTTGTAATGTTTTTCCCCTATGGCTTTCCAAACACTGTCAACACACTAAAACCCCTAAACAGGGGCCGTTTATATCTGTCGTTTTGTAGGACGTGGAGCTACGCTATATCTAACTCAACACAGACAAACAGAAGCACATTATGCTTACAGTCACAAGCTGGTGGGCGTTGCCTCCAGAGGGCGAGCGCAGGGTGAGTTCAGTATATGGGGTCAGAAAACTGTGGATCAAAAGAGTGTTTTAAAATCTAAAGATGCTATTTCCATATGCACAAAGCAGATCTCTGTTGCATGCTTATTTTCTGACTCTGTATGAGCAGTAGACTCTAGGATGCAGTACACGTCTGGTATCACTGTAAAGTTTAGTATTAAAATATAAACCATGTTAATATATAATTGTTGTATGTTTTGAGGAGTCTTATTCTGAAGAAAAGTTTCTGATCGTTACGGGGGGGGGGGGGGAGTTTTGTTCCTGTTTTATGTTCTAGCTTTTATGTCTAGAGAGATGTCTGAACCCTCTATTGTATGTCTTTTTTTCTTTTTTTTTGTAAATATGTTTCGAAGAGATGTTTCAAAAAGAGAAGCTACTTGCAGATTTTATACTATGAACTGAATGTGCTTTTACTACCGTAGACAGTTTGAACATTTCTATGTTTAAATTACCCCGAAGAAGACTATATATATAAAACGTTTGGCTGAATCTTTGGTAGCTTTGGTATCAGCGAATCTTGTTATATGTATTTCCACTTTTTCTCCTTTGTTTTCTACTACTCAGTGTCATGGAGAATATGCAGCACCTACTGTGCGTGAACCGGTTGAATCCCCTCTTGCCTTGGTCGTCTCAGGGCCGACTCCTTCTGTAATTCAAAACCGAGCGATGGTATGAGGATTTCAGAGCTCTCGATGGCTTCATGTCTTTTCTTTCTCGCGTATATTGTGTGCATGCCTGAGGCGAGGCCTGGTCTAAGCATGAGAAAGACCCCTGCATGATACAGAGACCCCCCCCCCCATGGAGCATGGAGTTTCCACAGAATGAGACGAACCCTTCCAACGAGCATCATGCGCTTTTTCTGCTCACCGTCCCCTCCCACTCGCTCCTGTAGCCCGACCTGTTTGACTAAAAAGCTGAATTATAAACAGACATATGTGTTGGCTTTTTGTTCACTGGTGCCAAACTGACTTTTTGTTTCCAGTTAGGTGTGCCGTCCGGCAGTGTTTTTTTCTTGAAAGGCACGCAAAGCTACAACAGCGAGGTTTCACAAAACTGCCAAATTTAGGAAGACCACAGCTCTTATTCCCTGAATTAGTTACCTAACATGTAGACCAATGTCACATCTGGACCAAAACGAGATTTTTAAGGTTAAGAGAGAAAACTGAATGTTTACATGTCTCACATTGAGAATTGAAAAACAACCTTTGGACCCATGACAGAGATAATCAAATGTCAGGCCAGTCAGGGTACAGTACCACTACAAGCTACAGTTAGAGCCACAGGGATGTTTGTATGTGTTTCCTGTCACTGCCCCTGCTTTTGTTAACCTGATTCTTCTTGTTCCTCTGTTCATTGTGGTATGATGAATACTGTGTACAAATAAAGTATGAAAAACATGAATCTGCTCTCTTTATTTTGGGGGGACGTGGCTGTTGGTGGTTTATTCTTTCACGTGTGGCTCACCACTAGCGCTACTGGGGGGAGCGAGGGTCAGAAAAGAGGGGGGCTATTATGAGTAGGTTTCATTTGGCTTTTTTCTTGGTCATATGGCAACAATCAGAAAATAAAACTGACCCTATATGTAAGTGAAAACATCATCTAAGCTAATCAAAGCTATTCATTTATTTGGCATTTTGACTGTTGTTAGACAAAAGAAGCGATTTGAAGTTTGGGTTCAGGGGAGTTGTGATCACGATTGTTCTTTTTTTTTTTTTTTTTTTTTTACATCTTATAAATGTAACGATTAATTGATTAATAATTGAAATAATCAGTAGATTTGTTGATAATGAAAATAATCCTAAATTGCAGCCCTGATCAAAACTAAACTGAGCATTATTTCTCCTTGAAGGTAGAATTTATGGCTAAGCTGTTGTATGGGATTACATTAACTAAAGGTTGTCCCTAATAATGGCCCGTTGCTGTCTGTTGTTAGAGATTTAATTAACCTTTAACAAAGCCTCTAGTCACACTTTATACACCCTACAGGATATAAAGTATTCCTGGAAAACCAGCCCTGCGTAGGTGCCCTCCATGAGCCTCAGACAGTGTCAGAATCAGACACACCTTGAATTCACAGCTCAAGGGTTCAGTTTGTATGTGTTACCTTCAGGTGCCTGTGGTGGTTTGTTTTTCCTGCGTACTTGAAACACATCACCTCAACAGGCAGCTGTCTCACCTCCTGTCAGAGCTGAGTGGAGCTGTCCTTGGTCCTGAAGCACTTCTCTCTCTCTCTCTCTCTCTCTCTCTCTCTCTCTCTCTCTCTCTCTCTCTCTCTCTCTCTCT
>JBBMOE010000066.1:219681-297605 GCA_037975065.1 Chaetodon trifasciatus | reverse complement strand
CTCTCTCTCTCTCTCTCTCTCTCTCTCTCTCTCTCTCTCTCTCTCTCTTTCTGGTTTTGCATTCAGCAGCTGAAACCACGTCGTGCAGCGGGTCCGGGCGATTCGGCTTGTTGAGTTGCAGTTGACGCACTGCTGCATCGTCTCGGTCCCAGCAGCTTCTCGCGGCTTCACTTCACAGTTTCCTGCAGGAATTTGGGACCAAATCGACGGAGAGCAAAACCGGAGTTCCGGCCAGTGCAGGCACGCGGGTGTAAATCTACAACTTTCAGCGCAATCTTTGCCCCAAGTGCACGAAACAGAGCGCGGAGAGTGGTCACATAACAAGAACAGTATGTAAAATTCAGTGTTTGCATGTTATTTTCGCATATTTTTTTTACTTTTTTCCCCTCCTGCTTTTTATTAACTGGCGTTTTTTCGATGTGTAATGTCTGGTGTTTGTTGTGAGTTATTGAGGTTTGGCCGCAGTGGTGTGACTCCTGATGTGGTAGCTTGATGTATAGCAACATTTCTCCAAATTGCAGCGTTTTGAAGTGTAATGGAATATCAGGTTTGCAAAAGGATGCTTGAAACTGCCACACCATAACCTCATGAATGCACTTCAAGTCTGCCTCGGAGCATCATGGTTGACATTCAGGTGTTATCATGAAAACTGTACTTGGTTAGGATGTAGAGGGTCAGGGTACAAATGTATGATTGATGTTGGAAATTATGTTTCAGCAGCAAGAACAGTGAGATCACTGTTGTGTGATGTTGTGAGGAAAAAAACACAATTTTCTCCTGTTTAAAAACTGAAGTGTGAGTATTTCTGTTCTTTTTTATTTATATATTTATTTCACGTTGAAAGTTGGCTGTGAATTTTCCACAGACGCCTCAACATGTTGGCATACAGATGGCAAAAACATATGATCTGATGTGGAAGTAATAAGGCTCTGCAGTCACTACTATATTTACGGTCTGTGTAGTAGCTCAGTTTGTATTTCACACTGTATTTCTGTGAGGAGCACATGTTTGACCATTTCCAGGATTATAATGAAATCATCTGATGATTTTATCTGGCTATAATAAAGCAGATTTTAGGTGAAATCCTTCTTATTTTTACTGTGAATGATGCTGCTGAGGAGATTCCTGCATGGTGGCCCAGAGGTTTAAGAGTCTGACCATGCAATCGCAACATCCAGACAGCTCTCTGCTCTCACTGCCTCAGAAAAAAAGGTAAAAATGTAAATAATAAAGTACTGATAACCAGGAGGGAACTGAATTTGACATCAAAGTGTGAGCGACAAGGCCTCTTCAAAGTAAGAGGGGTGACCTTGCTGGTGGACAAGAGCAGCTTTTAGCAGCTTAAATTCTGCTTGTTCAAAGACCAACGGAGAAAAGTGTACATGTGTAGAGGAAAATATTGATTTATCATATCAATACTGGTGCACACATTTACTAACTTCAATTTATAGATAACAGAAGTAAAATTCAGTCCTTTCAAATTAGCAAATTAGCCTCTCCCTGATACAAACGTCCTCTAGCCAACTGTCCATAGATCATTCACGTGTGTCAGCACCATGTCACTGTCAATGATGTTTTACTATCTGATCAGTCTGCCAGACTCCCACTCTGACTTATGAATGATTTTATGAGTATCTGGCCTTTTTTTGAGGCTCTGATTCATGGCTGTAAAATGTTAAAAATCCAGTGTTGGGATTCAAATGATGTCAGCATTTGTATTCACAGTAGGAGGCTGCGACACCTTTAATGTCCCTCAGTCTGGAGGCTCCATCAGGTTGACTTCATTATTCCTTTTTCGTGGCAGGTTGGACAGAGTTAGCGGTGACATGCACTGAATTAGAATTGATGAAACTTTAATATTGGAGGAGGAGGAAGTGCACAGGTCCAAGATTAAAAATACAAGTTTAAGTGGAAAGTTGCCCATTCTGTCTGCCTACAAGTCAAAGCCTTAAAGACTTGAAAAGCATTTTGTGACAGACTTGAACAAGATTGATTTGGATTAGATTTACCTGCACAACAGCCAAAGATGCTATTGATTCCTCCAGTAGCTGCCCTGACATTTCATAAGCTGCCAATCATGAGATTTGACTTGTTAAGTCTCTTCAGCTTTGTCAGAGACTCTGAAATATCACGCAGACAGGAGAAAGAGATGAAGCTCACAGACAGTGTTCACCCTCCTTATCCTCTCTGTCTCTCATCCTCTCTCCAGCCTACAGTCTTCCTCTCCTTCCCCTTTCTTTCTGAGCTGAGCTCACGCAGCACCTGGCCGCACACACACACACACACACACACACGCACAAACACACACCTGCAAGGCCGTGAGAGTGTCCTCGATCCAAGTGTAAAACACTGTGATGTTGTTTGCGTTTCGTTAACATGATGAATTTGCACAACCCTGAGAGTTTTTCATCTGAATGATCTGAACGCTGCTCATTAACGGTCTAAACAGGCCGTGTTGAGGCTGGAAAAGAAGTGTTTCTCTGGTACAGTATAGAAATTTGAGGTTGCATGTTATAATGTGTTTATGTGTGCGCAGCAAGAGATAAATGAAGCAGGGTGATGACATCTCTGTTTCCAGAAAGTATGACTTCTTCTTCTTTGGTACTTTGGTAAAAAGTACAACAATTCCTAATAATTATTAATAATTCATAGTCTGTATTTATTCATATGTCTTATCTATAAAAACAGTTTGGGCCTCCATATCCAGCTTCCTTTAAATTTCTCCCATCTTTTCTCCTTCCTCCTCCAGATTGCTTATTGGACTTTTCTCATTTTTAACCACCAACTGCCAGAAACTCCCCCCGCTGTCACCATGAGTGCGTGCGGCAGGAAAGCCCTGACACTGCTGAGCAGCGTCTTTGCAATCAGCGGCCTGGGGCTGCTGGGAGTGGCAGTCAGCACCGACTACTGGCTGTACCTGGAGGAGGGCGTCATTATGCCTCTGAACCAGAGCACTGACATCAAGACCTCGCTGCACTCCGGCCTCTGGAGAGTCTGCTTCCTGGCCGGTTAGTAACGAGTCTGGTGGTGTGTGGTTTTTCTGAAGTCTGACATTTAATCATGTGTAAATCAGGATTGTGGCACAGATGCATGCAATGACGTTAAATGTTGGAGTAGAATAATCATGTTGTGCATTTGTGCTGTGCAGCATTTAAATGTGACAGCAGCGACCTAAACCTGTCACAATGACACATATTGTCATGGCATCAGTGTGTGTGTGTGGACTACAATAGGTGTGTTTGTGTTTCTTCTGTATTTCCATCCCGCAGTATAAAACAAGGTGCATTCAGAGCGTGATTATATGTATGCACACATACACTGACACACACACACCCACACACACTCAAACTTGCACCTACACATCTCCAGAGACAGATGTCATCGCATCATGCAGCAGAATTAGCTGGTGTCTGTATTTGACAGTGTGTGTGACGCTGAAGTGAGAATAATGAAAATATGACGTAACTCACACTTTGTTAAAAAAAAAAAAAAAAAGTTGATAAGTTTAGGGAAAATGCTGCAACAGTGTGTGAAGGAGGGAAATCCATCATGAATATGTCTGTTTAAAAGATCATTCTACATCAAGAATGTTTAAAATATAGGAAAAATATTTGGTTAAATCTATTATGTGTATTAGAGATAATAATGCCTGTATATTCCACATGATGCTGTCTGTGTTGACTCACATGCAGAAGTCAAACAGAAGAAATTCGGGCAGATTTGTTGGGGGAAATATAATTTTATAGGAGTTTCATTGCAGCAGAGACTCCAAGAAGTTACTGGTCCCAAACAAATTGTTATGGCCAGACAAAGGACGCCAGGACCCAGATGCAGAGAGTAGAAAAAATAATGATTTATTGACAAAGTAACAACAGAAAATCAGTTCTACAATGACCGAATACGACAAAGTATCAAAGTAAACTCTCACTCAACTGAAGACGCTGAACAGAAACCTTCAAGGAGGGAGAAAAAGACAGTAACAAAGTACAACAAAAAGCGACTGGGCGCCAGAACTTACAAACTCGTGATTCTATCACTGGGGGGCTTACTCGTGGCAAGGGGCAGAAAATCTCAGGCAGCGCAACAACAAGCCAGTAGCACAAAGAATAACCCGGCACTGGAGAGAAAGAGAGGGCGGCTTATGAAGCCGGCTGATTAGGCAGAACGAGCTGCAGGTGTGCCAGGAGATCAGCGCTACAGGAGATCGCCCCGCCCCTCAGCACTCGTACTGTGGGCAAAGGGAGAGAGAGGTCAGTGGGAACTAAAACACTCAAAACAAAAATACAACAAAAACAGGACCACAACACAAATAAGATAATATGTTAATTAATGAGCTTGAGAGGTTGATTTTGTTACTCTCTCTCTGTTAGTCTCTTCTGGCTCCCTCCTCAGTGTCTTTCCACCTTTTACCTCCACACCAACCTGCACACCTGCTCCCAATTCCCGCCTTGGCTCCACAGTGTGTATACCTGCCCTTTAGCCATTGTTACCTGCCAGGTCATCTATTGTGGCACCTCAGCTGTAGACTTTGAGCTTTTCTTCACCTTTTTGTTCCCTCTACCCTGTAGTGACCCCTTGGCTGCCTTTTTGGACTTCTTGTCTGTCTGTTTTGGACATCTCTCACTTTGCGATTCCTCTTTTCTTTCCTGATCTCTCCTCATCTTCACCTTGTTTCTATACTTTGTCTCAATGCTCTTGTCTCTTTCCCCTTCAGGCGAAGAGTCTGGTCGCTGCTTTACCATCACATACATCATGCCCATGAATGTCCAGCTGACGTCAGAGTCCACAGTAAACGTGCTCAGTGAGTAGCAACTCCAATCTCCAACAGCTTTAGGCTTAATAACTCAGGTGCCTCTTTGAGATTGTTCACAATAACAGCCGGGATGTTATTTTCATGGTAAAAACGTACTGTTTCCTAATGAGGCTGTGCTCTGAAACCACCTGAATATAGCCAGAGTGACGAGCGTGAGTCATCCGAATCCTCATGTTGATGCCCTGCTGCTCTCTAGAATACTTATTACCTTTTCAGACAATTCACCTCACCAGTCCTTGAGTGTCGAAGCTTCACCTGAGAATGACTCCACTCCAGTGAGTCAGTGTAATAAGCTCTGATACACGAACAAATCTGGCAAAGGAGCGGGATGATGATCAAGTGTCTACATTTCATCTTTATTTCAAGACTGAATTCTCCCCCACTTCCTCCCAACAGAGCCATTATATATATGTGTGTGTGTAAAGCTGCCATACCAATGGGATAGAGTAGCACGATGTTCCTTAATTCCTTAAGAGTATCATTCTGCAGAACTAGTCATTATGACTATGTTGACAGTGTGACTGGCCACTGAACAGGTTAACCAGCAGCTTTCCTCCCCTCCTCAGAGATGATCCGCTCAGCCACTCCTTTCCCTCTGGTCAGCCTCTTCTTCATGTTCATCGGCTTTGTCCTCAACAACATCGGCCATGTTCGTCCTCACCGCACCATCCTGGCGTTTGTCTCCGGAATCTTCTTCATCCTCTCGGGTACGCCTTTCCTCTGTCTCTTGTCATTCTTCTGTCCTCTCTTCTTGCTTTTAAGAAGGATGTTTGAGAATTTAATGTTAATTTCTCTGTGTCTCAGGTCTGGCTCTGGTTGTGGGTCTGGTGCTGTACATCTCCAGCATAAATGACGAAATGCTGAACAGGACAAAGAGCAGTGAGGCTTACTTTACCTATAAGTATGGCTGGTCCTTTGCCTTCGCTGCCATCTCCTTCCTGCTCACTGAGGTGAGCGACCGACCACTCGAAAGAGATGACATGTTGAAGTGGGGACACTTGTTTGCACCATTGTCCCAAAAAGTTAAGACACAAAACATGTAGCATAAAATTAAGCGTGTAGAATCTTAAAAATCACATTATCCACATAAATACAGCTAGATATGTTAAAAAAAAAAAAAGACCATTCTTTCATTATGAAATGAAAGCTTTCAGGTATAACAATAAAACAAATTAAATGCTGCTTATCAAACATTTACTTTGCAACCAAAAATCTGGCACTTCTGACACTTAGAGTGATTTAAGTTTTCTCAGAGTTTCCTTCAATTGTTAGATGTGAGTGTCCACATTATTAGGTACACCTGTACAATATAATGCAATCAGTACAACTGTGCTGCCATAAGTTAAATTTTTATGTTGCCTTCCGAGACGTGTTGCCATTACTGAACTGGACTACATTCACATGGGTTTCTATACATTTCTGACAATGTCAACAAACAGTCCAAACTATAAGATTTATAAAGTAGTGCATTGGAATAGATTGTAACTAGATTGTACAAGTGCACCTGATGAAGTGTAGTACACAGTCACCCTGAGTGTATGAAGAATCATGACCTTTCACTGCCCCCCAGTGGTCACTAAAGGAACTGCAGCACTAAATTAAACCCCAACACACTGTTCATATCAGTATAACTGTTATGAATATCAGTATTTACAACGCGTTATTGTGTTTATTTCAAATAATAACAGTGATATCCATATTGATGATAAAATACAAGCTGTTCATACGAGCATTAAGGTATAAAGATGGTAGCATACAAACTGTATGATCATTTTGGTTTTGTGCTGTAGAGACTTGTTATAACTTAGAGGAGGCTGTAATGATGTCATATTGGAATGCATATTATAAATTGCATTGTGTCTTCTACATGAGAGCACTCATGGGCTCATTCATCCTTGCACATACTCTGTTCCATTGGTTTCATTTCACTGCAGAGTGCAGGCGTCATGTCTGTCTACCTGTTCATGAAGCGCTACACGGCAGAGGAGATCTACCAGCCTCGTCACCCCAGTTTCTACCGCCCTCGTCTCAGCAACTGCTCTGACCACTCGGGCCAGTTCCTCCACCCAGAGGCCTGGTCACGTGGACGAAGTCCCTCAGACATCTCGAGTGAAGCCTCACTCCAGATGAGTGCCAGCTACCCCGCTCTCCTCAAATGCCCCGACTACGATCAGGTCTCCTCTTCACCCTGCTGAGTCATCACAACAGAGGCCACCTTAAGGTGACTAAAGGGTAACTGAAGGATCACATAAGGTCACAAAGCCTAATGAGGACTGTCTTCTTTCAAGAAAAAGATACAACTTAGATATTAATCTGTGAGTTTGATGTTTTTCAGAGAGAAAAATTTGTGCAGGTTTGACTGTGGCCTGAGGACTTTAGAAATGTCTGTCTGAATTGAGGCTGTTGATAGGGTCAGACGCCTTTTGGGAATTTGTTGTGGCAAACCTGCATTTTTTAATAGGTGGAGGCAGAGTTTGCAACTTTTGGGTTCTTTCTGCAAAGGTCTCCAAGTGAAAATCTGGTATACAGTAGATAGACCTTTCGAACTTGACTGAAAGGGAAAAAATGTTCTGTATTTTGGTTTAACTGTATCTGTGCATTTCACCCTCCAGTGCCTCATGCTAGCTGTTTATTTTTGTGAATATCTCGGCTTTCTCATCTTGCAATGAATGTTTCTTTTGCTTTTAGATCTTTTTCATTCAATCACTTAACTGTGGCAGCACTGATGTATCATAAAACACTGCAAAAATCTACCCGAGGACAAAACCTCCCACACTGGACAGACCTAAACCACAGAGCAAAGACTGTTATGTATGATGACGCATCGGCTCTATTACAGCCATCAAACAGAGGAGCAGGTAACGCTCCTGGGAGGAAACAGGGTGAAGAAATCCTGCCAAGCCTCCTGTGTCATTGGGTTTGTGTGTTGCTTTGTATCTACAGATGCTGTTTGTCTCTGACATCTTGACTCTGTAGGCAAGAAGACGTTCCTCTATGATGGTTGTAACAGTTGTAACAGTAAGGACATGATGACAGTGATAATTTCCATGTGTCATCAATGAGGACTTTTCTGGTTTCAAGAGACATCCAGGTATGTTATGCACATGTCCGACTGAGCCAGCTGAGATCACACAGATGGATTTCTATGGAGTTTTATATCTGTACAGCTGTTGGACATTATATAAATTCATGGTAGGAACTGATATAAAGATGTAGCTGCATATTAACTGCTGTTTTGCTGAGTGTTGGTCTTGATGAAGCTCCACAGAGGAGAATTCATCTGTAAAATAAATGTTTGCCATCAAACCAAACAGCCTGTAGTTTTTTTTATCTACACACAGTGATCCTGTATTTGTCCACTGGGAGGCAGTGTTTAGCCTTTTTTTGTTTTGTTTTGTTATGGTTTATCTCAGTTGCTTTTGCACAATTGTCAACAAAAAATCTAATCTTTAACACGCTGACATGCAAATTCTCAACTCCACAGTGTGTGTGTGAGTACATTTATGTCCTCAGTTGATCCCGTGAGGGTGGAGTTAGTGTTGGATTGTTCTTTTTCTTTTAAATCAGGTGTCTTTATCACACTGGTGGAATGTAAATAAGAACATTTACTCTTTGGTTTGGTACATATTCAAGAAACTTGTGCTTGAGTATTCCCTTTTTACCCAACTTTCTGGTTTTAATTCACTACATTTCAGTGGGAAATATACTTTTTACTCCACTACATTTGTCAGTTTTAGTTACTTTCCAGACTACGAGAAACCCCTCTGAATATAATGCAGTCCACTCTAACTCTGCCACTGTGACCTCAGTGCTAAAAAAATACACCTTGCTGACATTGTCAACAAAAACTGAACATCACAGGGATCATAAAAGCAGATTTCATGGCAGAACAATTGTATTGGATTGCATTAAACCGTACAGGTGTACCTAATAAAGTGGCCCCATTGCTATTTTGACAGGGTGAACAAAATGATTGTACAATGTTTTTCTAAAAAGTAATGGAGAAAACTGTTCTTCTACAAGGCTGTCTTTACTAGAATCAACCCCAAACCCTGCCATGGCCCTTATTATTATCCCTAATAATAATTAAATTAACATGGCTTGTAGTCACATATTTACATTTCTTCTCACATGACTATTACTATAATTATTGACTCTTGACTTTTGTAGATAAAAGCAGTAGAGGGCGCTGTCTCCCCAGTCATCCTGACCCACAGCTTCTCTCCCACTCAGATTTCTCTCAGGGGCTCAACATGTTTTCTTTTACCTTTCTTGTTCTACTTCCTGTTCATTTACCATGTGTCCGACCAGGTTGACTTCTACGCCATTCCTCTGCGTGACTGAGGATGATGGTGATATACATTCAGAGCTTGTCGCAGCACTTCAGGAGAAGGATCTGTATAATTCATTAATGATAGCTCATTACTCATTCAAATATGTAGGTCAAGACAAGCATCAATAATAAATACACCATAAATCTGCTGTAAGCTTTATGTATACTTTATATAGATACACATAATGTACAGCGTTACCAATAGCTTTTACAGAGAATATAAAAGTTAATGTAACTATAAGCCCACACGGGCGGTAGAAGATAATATTCTGCCCTGACCACAAGGCTTTCATTTATTTTACAATCACATAGAAAACTACTGGTGTTTATAGCTTTTGACATCATCATCAATGATAGTATCATCATCATCATCATCACTGATATTACTTCACTATAATCATCATCATAAACATCAAACATCATTTTCACTATAATCTTTATCATCATCATGAAATACAACCATCTTTCTCACACATCAGTCATGGCTTTTTAACAGCATCGTCACAGTTATTGACCAATATTCTCATCACCTTCATCATCATCATCACCATCATATGTTTTGTTATGATTGTTTAAGGCTTTTGTAAAGAAGACCCCAAACTTCAGCTGATGCAAACTTCTGCCTGCAGGCTCAAACATGTTACACAGAGTGTGCATACTACAACAAAGAGACCAGAAACCTATACATTATATATACATACATAACTTAAGCATACATTGTTTAACATTTACAGGTAGTATTAAACCATTTCACAAACGAAAAATAAATACAAAATGATAGTTGGTTATATTCATATACTATTAAAGAGGAACACAAAAGCAAGCAAGGATCTTTAGGATTACAAACCAAATGCAAACAGGATCACAACAATACATGGACCTTCACTGACATAGGTCATAGACAAGAAGAAGGGGGAAAAAAAGCTTAATCGGACTGGTACCCCATTGGGCCATTGCACAGCCATAAATAAAACCCACGCAGCAGACTGAAAAGACTTTCTCAAAGGAGAGTGCTTTTTTCAAAGTTAAAATCCTTAAGTTTTCATCTAATCAGACCCTGTTTCTGATACCATTTATGGTCAGCATTTAATCTGCAAGCTAATTAATGTATTTCCATTTTGTAAATACCTCTATAACTACTAACTCATTGGCAGTGGCGGAGTCCGCCATCATCCTGCTGGGTTTAAATTGCTTTCACTCACACAAGGGGTTCAAAGGAAACTATGCATGCATGTAATCTTACTGTTTTAAATTTTGCATCAGAGGTAACAGCCTCATTTGTTTCCTGTCCAGTCTCCTGCAGCTGTATAAGAGCAGTATTAAGCAGCAGCTAACACAAACCTAACACTTCTAATTAAAAGCGCTTAGCTGCAAACCACGTTGTGGCTTTTAATGTGGAATTATAGAATTTAATTTAATTTGTCACTGAGGTTAGTGCTAATCATGATTGCTCATCAGTAATTCATTTTTGGCATTTTTAATTTTTGCAAGGTAGTCCTGGAGCAGCCACAGTGACACACACACACCTCCACCACCTCAGCAAGGTAGCTAACTTTACTGTGCTCTGCTGCCGTGTGAAAAACTACTTGTGCCACGTAATCATGCATGGAATCAGATTACAGTTGCAATTATTACTCACTGACGTCTTTATTAAAACAATGTGTTTGTTTGGCTGCACTGTAAACAGATACACCAGATGCTCCTCTGCTGTATTTCTGACGAAGTGGCTGCTAAAGGAGTGTCTGCTGTAGTATTAAACTGCACTTGCTTTTACTACTGTTAAACATGGATGTCGCCAAATTAACGCAGACTGAAATCTTAAGGATTCCAACTTGAAGCCCAAAAAGCAAGTTTCATCTGAAGCCTCGGTAAAAGCTTATTTTCTACTCAACTAAAATAAAAAAGTATGCACATTTCAAAATTCTCTGCTCCACACAAATAAATGATATCAGCCCAGCTGACTCAAGACTGTAACGCTAACCTAAATGTAAGCCAGCACTGTTATCTGAGGTTACTCTGAGCAGGGCTTCAGCCATGGCACCTGTAAAGAAGAATTCAGCACCAGAGTGAGATGACGACATGGTCTAGGTGAGGTCATACTGCACTGATCAACCCGCCACCTCCCAAAAGTGTCCATCTGTCTCCTCCTCCCACCCTCCGTCCTCCAAACGCCCTGCGTAGATAACCATACATCTGAACTCTGATTTTGAATTACAACTTTTTCATAAAGCACAGTGGAGAGAACGCTTGAATGACTTGTATGGCACCCATACTGTAGATGCTGTGTGCATTGATAGCATGCACACTGCTGCATACACACACACACACACACACGCACACACACACAAACACAAACATATTGGTCTATAATAACTCACATGCATGCATGTGCACCTGAAACATGGCAGTTGCGCTTTAGGGAGACCTTGAAACAAGTTATGGGTATGAGAGGGGGAGGTGGGGGATATGAGATAAAGGAGAAACAAACTGCTCGGTTGGTTGTTCATGTGTTGCTCCATGCAAGAATCACGTCCATGCATCTGAGTTTTCTGGAGCTCTGCTGTCCCCTCAGTAGTGTGTGATGTCTCCCCAGCAAGCGCACATGACTTGTAGACAGTCCGTGGGAGAGACTGAGGTTTGTCTTCAGGGGCAAAGTCTTTTCTGGGGTTGACAGTCATGTCTGTGGTGGACCAGCTTTGCAGTGTGTGGTTTATGTGTTCATGAATGGAAGGAGAGAAAGATGGAGTCGGTGGAGGTTGAGAAGATTGTCCCTCTTCACTTCTTGTTAGCGATGCGCCTCTTCCTGGTGGCCAGCATGTCGTAGAAGGGATCTCTGCTAATGCTGGCCCTGGAGAAGAAGCCAATCAAAGGACAGCGATGAAATAAATAATAAGGCCACATGAGAGGAGTGTCTCAAGCATCTTTGATATGGAAATGTAGGCACATTTATACAAACCCCTGCCTTAACTAGATCAAAAAAAAGAACAAAGTTTGTGCAGTGACCTAGTTTGGTTTCCATGGTTTCTGATGAGGACCCCCCCACCCCCACCTCAATCCCAAGTTTTTCTTGGTACTCCAGTTTGCCGGAACCTCCTCCAGAACTCTGCCAAGCATGTAGTAAAACACGCAATCACACACTCTCCCTCTCGCCATTCTGCAGATTTGTAGGTCTAGAGGAGGACGAACAACAATGCTCAAGATTCTCCTGCATTCTCCCGCTTTCCTTTTTTAGAGCGATGGAAAGGCAGCGTACAATGGGAATGAGTGAGTCAGGAAGCCATTTGGGCTCTACTGAGGAGCCCAGTTTCACGGCTGCTAAATCCTGTTAGCACCAGCACAAAGCAAGAAGAGGCTCAACCCCCCACTGCGGATATCTCTGATTCCCTTTACAACGCCACGTGCTGAAGAATGAGTCTGTATATGATGACTATCCCGCGCTTTCATACTGCTCATTGTCAGTTTGCACAACCCAATTCCATGAAACAAAAACTCTATTGTCGAGTGATCAAATCCAAGCAAGGTTGCCGTGACTAATATGACATTTCCTCCATTTCTGCCCTTAAAAAAATATAAAAGCCTGATATATTTAATGGGATGTGTACTATGAAACATACAAAAGCGTACTTTTCTCTTTTACCAACACAGCAGCCCACTTTCTCCACTGACCCAGCTGGGCCACCATCATCCGAGCCTGTGTGCTTGAGACTCAAGATAAGCAGATAGAGCGCTGCCTCTGTGATCATCTCTACTTAAGAAGATGGGGGAAATCATCATTTCCATGAAATGCCTTTTTATCTCCCCAGACCCCGTGTCCTCTTGGACCCCTCTGGTTAAGTGCAAGCTGTGGCTTGTTGGCCTCCGTTGCTGCAAATGCATCAGCCCAGTTTGGAGCTGGCTCTCCTGGATAGGTTTCCTGGGTTTGCTGGCTCACCCCTGGGGCGCTATAAGCAGTGACTAATCCCCCATCATTTCCCCAGTGAATACTCTTTGAGAGTATGGAGAGAGGGGGAGGACGAGGAGGAGGGGGGGGGGGATTGCACTGTATTACAGTACACAAGTGTTCTGTTCTGCTGAGCCAACTCCCTTTGACATTGCACCATACTCTGTGCAGGCGATTACAGAGCAACATTTAGGTCACTCACAGCAAGGTTGTTATTACAGAGAGGTATGTATGGTATCTGACAGAAAGAAAGCACGCTTTTTTTGTCTGTTTTGCTATTCATATCAAATATACATACTCAGTAAAGATTAAGTGCTTTGAAACCATGGTTCAGAGATGATTTCGGGACCTCAAATGTACTGTTTACAAGCTGATATCTAGTATGATAACCATTATTGAGTGGCAGCTTTGTCAATGGAATCAGCGCATGAAGTTAACTACCCATCACAAGAGAATGTGGTTTTAATGTTGGTGTATATCATCATTTAGGCTCAATTTGAGGCCCTTTACTAAAGGAGTAGTTGAACATTTTGGGAAATACGCTTCTTCGCTTTCTCATGAGAGTGAGATGAAAAGATTGATACCACTCTCACATCTATATGGTAAATAGGAAGCTACAGCTAGCACAGGTTAGGTTAGCTTAGCATTAAGACTGGACTCAGATAGAAAAAGCTATCCTGCCTGAAGATAACAAAATCCAGCTAGCATCACCTTTAAAGCTCACTTGTTAATGTGTAATATTGTGGTTGTTTAATCTGTAGAGTGAAGTGGAAAAACAAGTTGTATTTTTCGTCATGCAAGTGCATTAACTTCACGTCATCACTGTGAGGATACCAGGCAACATGTGGAAACTTCAGATGAATAAGCTAATTCTCAGCAATTCATACATGTGTTTCCCAAAACTGCTGCTTCAAGTGTATTTGAGAGGAGTCTTACTTGATGGATTTAATCCACTCCTCTTTCTCCTCCGGCGTGGGCGCTGATATCCTGTACACCACATGGTTGCCCTCAACAACACGCCCATCTGCCTCCGTCTTGCAGGCTTTGATCACCTGACCCTTGTGATTGGGGTTATAGAGCTCAAAACAGTTCTGGAGAGCGGATAAAGAGCAGGGCATCAGCAATGTGCTGCTGTGAGATCATTTGATTTAAACATCCAAAAAATACAGTAACAGAGGAGGAAAGCTTCTTGACGCAGGATCTAAGGGTGAGGGCTCTAATGAGGCAACACTCACAGGTTTCCTGGGCTCCTCCACCTCCCTGATGCTGAGATTCTCCAGTGGGATGATCCCACGAGGCTCCTTGTCCTAAAGGAGAGAGGGATGAGGAGAAACATGAGATGAGGGAGGAAAAACAAGCAAGTAAGTATAAAGAGAGAGAGAGCAGTTGATATCAAAGGAAGAAACAAGCAAACAAGAAAATCAGAAAAGTAAAAAGCAAGATGTGGAAAGAGGTGCATTTACGAACCCCATAAAATAAAGAGGTGAAGGGACAAAATGGAAAGGAAAGAGAAAAGTAGATCAGTTGTTTGTGAGGGAGGAAAGAGAATAAAATCCTCTTTGATATGTTTTGCTAGCAAGGAAATCAACCTTGGCCCCCTCCTCGTCCTCACTGCTCTTTAGCAGAGCAGATAATGTGTGGAGCAGCCAGACCAGAGGACGGGACATAATGATAGTGTCCTGAAGGATAATACCAGGGTAGACAGAGGACAGTGCTGATGTAGCAGCTTGCAGGGACACAGAGGCACTGATAAAAATCTTCAGTGATGCACATATAAACTTATTCTTACAGAAAGGAGCACGGAGTAGACAAACACGCAAGTCAAAAAGAAAAAATAAGGACGAATTAACACTTTGCGACACAGGGCTGACCCAAGCTTTTTTGGGGTAACCATCCACAAGTGCCAATGTGCTGAGCCATGACTGACAACAACTGGTGACCATTAAAGCATTTCCTCAACAGCATCTGCCAGAGTAGCCACAAATGGAAACTACAGGATAGAGACATGCTGAATTTTCCTTTATTTCCAAAGATTCACTTGAGACAGTTGCTTTAAAGACATCATCATTACGTGGGCCTGAACATGAAAACGTCTGTTTCTGACATGTCAAAACATGCAGTCATACAATCTGTACATTAGCACTGATTAACTGTAGCACAAGTAGAGAAAGAGCCATAGAATTAGCCAACTGTGCTAATATTAGCTATCATTAGCAGTTTAATCATGAGCAAATTTTGCTAACAATATCTAACAGAACAGAGCAACTGCGGTTCAAGTAAAACCTGTGATCTGTGCTAACATTAGCTAACAATAACGCAGTGTAACTGTGGCACTGCAGTAGATAAACTGAAGTAGGTCAAGTTGTAAAATCAGCTAATCTTGCTAACATTAGCACATGTCGCATAACTGCAGAAAGAGTCATAAACTCCTCAAACTGTGCTAACATTGGGAAACACTAGTGCAGTACGAATGTGTTACACGTATATAAAGATGATAAAATCTTCAAACTGTGTTAACAGCACAGTGTAACCAACTGTAGTCCAAGCAGCCACCATTAGCTAACATTAGCCACCAGATGCTACTGGTCATTCCAGACCAATCTTCTTTCAAAATGTACACTGTCTCTCTGCTTGAAGTGAAATTAAAGCTGTGGCAAGTGCAACTTAAAAGAGGAAACACACACGTGCATTTTCCTTCTCTGCAAGAACAATAGCCTGCTCTGACATCTGAATTAGCTGATGAATGTGAAAACTCCTTCAGGCATTTGGTGAGAGGTTTCAGGAATTGAAAAATAAACATAAGGAGCTGAACATATTTGCTATACTGTTTAATGTGGAACCAGCTGATGCGCCTGACAACCTATAACATGAAATCATTGAGCTGCAAAGCAATGACAAGCTGAAAACAGGTACAACGTTCTGAGGAGACATGCACTGAAGTTTGCCTCTCTATTTGGGACAGCACAGTTCATCATCATCATCATCATCATCATCATCATCATCATCATCATCATCATCATCACTACCATCTGACATCAGACACCTCGCCAAAAAGAAGAAATTCAAGCATTAGAGGTGATATACAGTATGTGTGACACTCACTGTTGTGTATTCGAAGTAGTAGAGGCAGTTGTCCGTAAGGATGAACCACCTTCTCTTCCAGGTTTTCACTCGGCCCCCTGACAGGAAGAAGAAGAGGAGACAGGAAGTGACACAAAGGCCGCAGTGACAGACTGGCTGTCTCCCCTCAGGAAAAAGAGCAGGGATGTGACACTCATTAATGACGCTAAGCCACATCCACACACTTTAAAAAGCACACAGATATTATATTGTATGAACACAAACTGCAAACTCAGACCCCCAGACTCAAAAATTACCCTTACAAATCATAATTTAGGTAATGGGGAAAAAAAAGACCAAACTGCTGCTATAATTCAATTTCCTGTGTAAGAAAGGCTGCTTGTCATCAACCACATGACTGTCATGTGACGATTAGACACAAACATTAATACGATTAATGTACAGTGCATGCCACTGATTAGTAGGTTTATTTAGTACGTTTGTCGGATTTAAAGCAGTACAGTTGTACAGTTGTACAGTCTGAGCCAGGCTGGCTGTAAGTGTGCACTTTGTGTTGACTGAGCTGATGTTTCTCTCTCTGTCAGTGCCCTCTAAAAACCAGTGTGAGATCTTCTGTGTTGTTTAACTGATAAAAAGAAAACGTTACTTGAAAGGAAAAAGTTGCGCTGCAATATTTTAATCACAGTGTTTCAGGTGAATGCTGCTGTATTGCCTCCACACTGGTTTGAGGTTCAAATGTAAACCTGTCATCAAGAGGAAGTTCCCTCTGACTTTCTGAAATATGCAGAAAAGCCAGTTTGAAGAAAGCTGAAGCATTACAATCAACCACCATAATCTCTCTTCACTTAGAGCTTAGCTAAATGATGACTCACGCAACTGATAAATTATTACACACCCTGCATATTCATTTTTTAAAGGCGACAAGATAAAACTTCACTGGCTCTCAGGAGAGGGGAGCACACAGCACTTGATATGAACCCAATGTGACACCTAAAGCAGCCCTGAAGGAACACACATGTAGACACAGACATTTAAGCACAAAAACTAACACACTGACACACACATACACACACACACCAAACCCCAGAGCGAGATCTCCACCTCTCATGTTAACTTGTGCATCCAAAACTACATCCAAAAAAAGCAAAGATAGAGAGAGAGAGTGGGGGAGAGAGCACAAACATCCAACGTGTTGTTTTGAAGCCGAATTCAGCCTCTGGCAGTGACTGCAGAGCCACGTGTTGGAGGAAAACACCACTCGTCTCGGAGATGTAAAGAAGGGACAGTGAGGAAGCTCTCCTGGTGGGAGACACGTGTGCATGAGGGCTACGAGAAAACAGTGCTGGAGGAAGTATTCAGATCCTTTAGTTCAGTCCTGGGTTGAAAATGTTACTGAAGTAAAACTATGTCAGTGTTATCAGAAAAATATATATGTAAAAGTACATTATACACATGCAAAAGTACATTATACATTATTATTACGTAATGCATAATGTAAAAGCGGGATTTTACTGTTGTAGTTGGTTGAGGTGGATCTCATTTTGAACCATTTTGTACAGAACTGTGACTAATATTAATTCTAATTATGGATTAATCTCTTGATTATTTTCTCAATTAATCAACTGATTAATTACCAACTCATTTGCTGTCTATTGATCGGTTAATCGAGTTAGCTGTACTTGTATATATTGTTGGGTAGTTTCATTTATGACAAAGGATCATATTTTTAAGATCTTCATATGTTTTATGTGTAAAGATCATAATTTGGAAAGTAACTTAAGTTGTAAAAATTCCAATATTTCCCTCAGAAACATAGTCAGTAAAGTAAACTTGAGGAAACATAGACATAGACTCCACCACTGTGGGAACGTTCAAATGCAACCTGAGCTTTGACACACTTGCACGAACCATGAATCGAAACATGAAGACGTGCACATGAGCACTTTCTGACGACTTCCTGTATGTGTTTGTGTCAGTGTGTGTGTGTGTGTGTGTGTGTGTGTGTGTGTGTGTGCATGTGTGTGCTTTGACCTGACATTCCTGATTAGTTCCTCTCATCACCAACCATCCCTTATGGTCGCAACACTTTTCACTGCAGCCATTTCCTGTTTCGTGGCGCCTCACATGAGCCCATACGGGCCACACATAATTACACAAGCCCCGGGTTTGCCTTACATTTCAACAGACTGTGGCTATTGAATTAGCGTGGCCAAATTTCCGCTCAGTGTAGACAGAGATGTGCTAAAAAAAGGCATTTATTCCCTCACATCCTCCAGGGTTTATTTTTAGAGAGTTAAATTAGAAATATTATAGTGAGAACTGGTGCGGGGAAATGGCTCCAGGGAGGAACCGCACTAGAATGTAATCATGTTAGGTCTGTGAGCCACAGTGGGGCGATTTGCATTCATACTTGCTAGTCTGATGAGACGACAGAGACGTTACCCAGAGTTAGAGGAATGTGCAGGTTGGAGCCAGGTGTGTGTGTGAGTGTGCTGGAGCGTGTGTGTGTGTGTAAACATAGCAATAAAGGTGATCACCTGCAGTGAGATTGACCTTTAACCTTTTACAAACGATATCCAGGCTCTTAAACAGTTTTATGTTCAACAATAAATCTTAATGTCTTTAATGTACTGTGAACGGCAGAGCGAGGGAGGAAGGTCCAAATCAAAAACACGTGTAAACAAACAGTAACAAATGGCAAAAAACTGTAGAAATAAGACCAAAAACTGTATTACCTCACTGGGAAAGTATACAACCCCATCCAATCCCTGGCACACACACACACAAACTCACACAGAACAAATAATTAGTGTGTGTTCCTTCCCAAACTGCATTAAGATGATTTTCACAGGTCTGGGTCTCAATGTGTAAACAATGCTCACACACATGCCTGCACCGTTTCTCACACATAGTGGTCCCTTTTATAAGAACTGATTGTGTGAGAATGTGCACATCTTATGCATACTTCAGGTCACGCATATACAAGGTTTTCACAGCCCCATGAGATATAGTGCGGTGGAAATTACACACAAGTAACCCAGTCACATAAACGACATGTTCTGTAAATGATAAAAAAATGAAAGTTATTTCTGAACCGTCAAATAATTTAGAGGGATAATTAAAGATAACTTTTACCGCAGAGTTCTGCACAGCTCAAATACACACCATAAACATAAGGAACAGAGACCTTTATGTGTCTATTTATTGTATATTATCTAATTTAACAAAGGCTTAGACTGATGGAATAAAAGTCTTTCAGGGGCTTTAAATCAGATTTTAACTCAACATGTTTCAAAATTGAACCAGTGATGATCGAATCCACTTCACCGCATCTAAAACATCATGTCACATCATCAAGTGAGAGAGCACGAGAGATATTAACCTCACTCTGCCCTCCAGCTCTCACTCTCTGTGAGAATAAAGCCGCGGTTGTACGGAGAAAAAGTGGTAGAGTAACCAAATAAAGTCATCCAGGATGTCTTGCATTCCCTCAGCAGGAGAATTTGTGGAGACACACACACTAACCCAATTTAAGCAGCCAGCCCTCTCTATCCGGGTTGAAGAACGTGTGCGTCAGGTCATTCCCATCATCCTCTGGGATCTTGAAGGGTTCGCTCTTGATGCTGTCATATAGATTCTGTGCAGAGAAAGAAAACAAAAAGAGAGAACGTCATGGAAAAGCATTAGTTCACATTAATGCTTCCAGACGAGCATGCACACTTCTGCCTCCATCCTCCAAACATTCAGCTTTCAGATTAACGGCGCATTAAACAAGACATTGATAGATTTGAATTCAGTATCAGAGACAATGATTCATGCCTCAATGAGCTGGGAGACTCTTTCACAAAATGTCTTTTTCTACTTAAATGAAGCCAAGGGCACTTTGATACACACGTCAGCCTTCAGTATGTGGGTAGATCAACTTGTTTTTATGGGTTTTTCTTTGAGAGATCACGCCAGATCATTAGCATCAGCCTCTGGGGAGAAGATCTAATTCTGCTGAGCTGCAAATATCTCAATTATCAAGGCATGACTCTCTTCTCTGCATAATGGAGAAATTCATAAACATTTCTTTTTGTGTGTTTAGCATCCATTAAAAGCTGTACTTTTAATTGTCAAAGTAGTATTCATGCCTGTTTAACCAACACAGCACATTGTTTCCATTTGTCATACCTAACAACCCCATCAAGTCAAAGCTCTCACCCTGAGTAGTTCCTCTGGGAGGTCTCCCCCCTCATTGATCCCTCTGTTCATGGAGATGAAGCGCTCCACGGGGGGCTTGTCTCTGACATTGGGATTGTGCAGGCTCGTGTTCAGCATAATGATGGCAAATGATAGGACGTAGCAGGTGTCTGTGGAGGTAATTACACAGAGCGTCACTGTAAAACACAGCACAAGCCCAGGTCTCTGCATGTGTCTGGACACATTTCCTTGCTTCGAGTTCGTGAATTAGTGTGGAAACGTTTTGAACAATTCGAACAAGTTAAAATAATTGATATTACAATGCAAAGACTGCTATCAAGAATTTCAAACACTCCGAATGTTAATCCAAAACGTGAGCTCTTATTAAAACCGTATCATTTCTGAAGAGGCAGCCGGCTGTACAAAGGATCACATTTCCCTAATTTATTATAATGGTATTGACAAGACAGCACAAATAATTTGTGATTAATATGATCACAATCCATCAACTAATTTTCACACAACCAAATTTAGGACTCTAATAAAAAGGAGGATTTAATCAACAAAGAGGCCCTTATTCTGGGTCACACACACACTCATGGTGCCCTACAAGGCCATGATGCAGTGAAGTCAGAGTGTCCCTGAAGCCACGAACACACACACACACATACACAAAATCCATGATGCACTGCTCTTGCGACTTCACATCATAACTCCTGCAAGCCTTCCTCCACCTCATCCATCCACACACTAACTGCCCCAGTCAACATGCCCTGCACTGTAATTTACGGCCCTGAGCAAACCGGTCCTGAGAGATGACCAATAACTAAGTCTGGGTGTGTCACCACTGCACCACATCAATATTCACGACCGTAGCTGTCACCTGTGTCCTCCTCGACACTCGGTTAGCACGGGAGCAGCAGACGATGTGTGATGGGCCAAAGACTAATGACCACTATTGACCGGTGACCAATTTCCTTATCACTGCTGGAGACAGTGCGAATACTGAGCAAGCTGCTCACATTGGACTGGTGGCCCAGTCAAGTTTAGACTGAGAATGAGGGAATAAACCATCAAATTCTCTGTGCTCATACTCTCCAGTGTTTTAGGAAAATCTCCAGTGTTGTGAGCTCACCCCAAACCGGTCCAGCTGTCTAGAGGAGGGAAGACAGACAGTCAGGAGTATTGATTTGAGGCTGAGGTGGTCTGGCTGGCCCTTGGTGTCTGTCCTGGACTGTCTGCCTGAGTCTGACTCATAAAGTATATCTGCTGCAGAGTGTGCGTGTGTGTGTGTGTGTGTGTGTGTGTGGTACCTGTGGACTGGAAGACGCCAGGATTGCATTGGCAGTACCTGGAGGCAAATGCCTCCATCATACGATCAATCTTCTGTGCTTCGCCAGGAAGTCTGAAGCTCCACAGAAACTGCCTAAAACCGCAGAGAGGGAGAGAAAATATTATGACACGACATCATAAAATGTTGATGCAAATGTGTATTACAGTACATGAACATTCACTGTAAATTACAAACCCAATGTGGGTCAGCTGTTTTCTTTTACATTTACATTAAGAAAAAAAAGAACCTATGGAACATCTTTAACGAGAAGGTTTTTAATGTTAACAAATCATAAACGTGAATAAAATCAGACACCAAATTAAGCTAAGACATCAACAAGGACTCTCTTTACTGACTCTAAAACAGGACACTGTCCTCAGAATAGAACAGTATAACAATGAGGACTGCTGTGTTCATCATCACATTCACCTGTTTCTGACACTGATATTGTTCACATCAACAACTGATTATTACGACTGGGAAACTCCCCATATATCCCAACTGTCTGCATTATGACTAACATTAGCACTGCCCATTCATTTTAAATGAGACCACAGCCTCCAGCAAAAACATGACATGTCATCTGCAAAGAAGTTGAACCTGGCTCAACTTTTGCCACAACAAAGCCTCATCTGTCAGGGCACAAGAACACATTCCTGACATGTCGCTTAGTTTGTAACGTGCATGGCATAATTACCATGTGTACCTCATGAAATCATTGATGCCATAACAAAATGTGTCATAAAATCCTCTCTTGTAGATTGTTGATGTCTGTGATGAGACTTCACACCACAGTAACGAATGTAAGACTCAAACTGGACTTCCTGGATCGTACACCCACAAACCAACACAGCCCCTTCCATTTTTCTATTTTTGGTAGTTAACTCACCTTAAGGCTTGTACAAGGTTGAGGTCTGCAAACTCGTGAAGCTCCACAAACGCCTGGAGGACTTTGATATTAAAGTCATCCCTGGAGGAGAGGAGGGGCATGCGTCAAGTTTAATTTCATAAATATACTGCAGTAGCAAATTCATATGCTTTGGGGGTCAAGGCTGAAGGTAAAATCCTGCAGCCATGTCACAGGGCCAGTTTCAGACAGAAAGCCACTGTGTCGGCTGAGCCAGGCAGCATGAAATCCCCGTTGTTCTGACAGTCCTATTCCCACTGATTTCGCTTCGATAAGAACCACATGTCCTCTCAGTTATTTTACTGGCATGGCCTCCCGTCGCTGCTCTGCTCCATAATTCCAGACTACCAATTTCCTGGGGCTTTATGCCCTCGTCTGAGCGCATGCAGTGGAGATCTGACAGAAAGCTTGGGAGGGGAAAAGGAAAGGTGGAGGAAAAACAGAAGGAAAACTGGAGAACTCACCGTTCCCCTAAGTAGTCCCCGATGACTGTTTTGTTGAGCCCCTCGCCTTTGTAGAGGAACTGTGCAATGTCCTCTGGGGTGTTCTGGAGAAGATCGTTCTCCAAAAGAAATTGGATCCCCTGTTAAAAAAAAAAAAAAAAAAAAAGAAGAGCACTCTTACGCTTCAGTTACCTCTCTAGATCTGTTTTAATAAGCCCAATGGATGGCTTGGAGATATATAAGAGAATAAATCAAATCATGTGACAAATAATCAGTTTAGGGTTTGACCTTTTTCGGGTCCATGTTGAACTTCTTCCTCCCCATGGCGATCTGTTTGTTTCTTTGGGTGGTTTTGCTGCAAAAAAAAGGAACAAAAACAGAAACATGCATACATCAGGTGACAGTTAGAGGTGCGGTTTTGTCCTCAGGCTGCCGTGTTTGTCCAGCAGGTCAGTTTGTGATGGTTGTGACATGGCGTGACTTTGCTTATTTATGAGTGCACAGTGGGTTTAAACTGAAAAATAAAATGGAAATATGCCACATTTGGCTACATGTGATTTAGCATCACCTGCACTAAACATGTGCATTAACACAAAATACATCTAGTCCCTCAAGTTTAACCAACCCTTCTGCCATTTGGAAGAACATCCCCCATTTCACTGTCACTCGTCTTCAAACACACTTTGCATGCACCTCACAGGGAAATCTCCACCTCTGTGTGTCTGTGCACGCTCCCTACGCTTCTTGTGTGCCCAAAATAGCCTGAGCCCCTTTCCAAGCTGCACCTGAGACACACACACAAAACACACACACACAGCCTGACACACAGCCTCACTCCACCTCAACAACCAATCGAATGAAAGCCACTGAATACAGGCTGTTTGGTTAATGTTTAGTTGAGGGACTGTCCCGCTTCACTCCTCAAACAAAGGGGGATTAACACACACACAAACACACACACACACACACACACACACACACACAAAACGACAGGTGTGAGGCTCATGGGGGAGGTAACTACATGGCTCAATGACTCTGAGGAGCAGAGGAGGCAAAAGGGCAAAAGAAAGAATGAAGTAGTTCTCAAACAACTAGTCAACTGACAAAAAATTAACAGCCATTTTGATAATTGATTAATCGTTTGAGCGATTCGAGCAAAAATGCCAAAAATCTGCTTGTTCTGGCTTTTGTGCTATGTCATTTCATATCTTTGGGTGTTGGAATATTTAGTTATTAGTTATATTCAGTCACAGTTTACAGACAAAACTACTTATAGATTAATCAACAAAATAATCAGCAGATTAATGTATTATGAAAATAATTAGTTGCAGCTAATTAATTAAAAAGTAAAAAAAGAACTCACCTCTCCCCCACACAGGTCAGCTGCTCGATCTCAGTCATTACCTCTGCAATCTCAAACTTCAGCCGCTGCAGAGGAGAAAACAGCAAAATGACTCATTTGCTTATTATTTGTGTATGACAAACAGGAGAAGGATGACATGCTTCCAGCTGCAGCTCTGAAGCAAATTCTGTGTAGGAGGACCCCTAATTTGATAGTTGCATACTCTTTAATAGAGAGTGCATCCTAATTACAGGTTTTCTTATAGTTAGTGCTGGGTGATGTGGTTAAAATCAATATTACACAATCTTAATAGGTAATTTCTGCCTATATTAGATGGTGGAAGGTAGTTAGAGGACTAACATTACACATTATTACAAGTGCATGCAGACAAATCCCACATAAAGGAAACTAATGTTCAGTGCCAACATGTAGCATTGTTGAGCATCAGAAGAGTCTTCTGACATGTAAAACACCACAACCTTCTGCTGCAGGAACAAATCAAAACATCAACCTTGCACTGTCACTCACTTCAATATCATCCAGAAGCTCTTTTTTCCTGCGCCGTATGTTCGACAGCTCATCTCTTTCCTCCAAAGACAGGTCCTCAGGTACTGGAAAATACAGAGAGTTTGGAAAATGAAAGAGCATGTGTGAGATGGAGAGGGAGGGAGGGAGGGGCAGGGCTATGAGGATGGATTAAATTAATTCACCTTCCGACCAGCCAGTCAGAATCACCAGGATTAAGCCCAACAGCGCATACCTGTTCACCCCAAAGACATCACTCATGACCTAAATTAACAAACTGAGAGAAAGGAGGTCATACACTCTCCATTTCTAAAATGTGAACTCTATACACTCCAAAATGTAAAAAATAAGGAAAATTTGGGAAAAAAAAAAAAAAAAAACCTTTGGTACATTATAAACAGGTTCACAGCACATCAAATGAAATCACTGGCATCTCCACAGTGTGACTTATGCTCCAATGGTTCTACTGGGACAGATCATCACATGGTTTGCGAAGGCCAAGAAGTCTTTGGAAAGTAGTAAGCATGTATACGTCCCATATGATAGGACTGTCCGACTCCTAAATGATGGTTCTTTGCTTAATCGATCATGGTCACAACAAAGACGGTATCTCGCAGATCTGACAGAAGCAAATGAATTGCTTTCTGTTCCCTGGAAAAGTCCTCATATGTTTTCTCAAAGACATTGGTTCCTTTCATGGTTGGACATTATTTATTCAGAGTGGAGGGCTGCCAGAAAACATGAGATGAAGGCACAAGATGTTGAAATACGGCCTGAAGTTAATGAAGAACTGAAAGCTGAAAGATGTAATTCCAATATTCACTCTCTTTTACCTCTGATTTTGTTCTCCACCCACCCTTGAGGGATATATCTTTTACTATCTTTGCTGCTAAATGCTCCACCAGCTAGTTGCTAACTGTGTGGTTTGGTGCAGAGCAGGTAGTAAGTAGTGGATTTTTAAAGCTTTTTTCACTGAAAAAGACTCACAAAATGTCTGCAGCTGTTCATACATGTATTTGTGTACATGTTTATATATGTACATGCAGATGCTTATGCAAATACTCTTGGCACTGTAGAGCAGCTATTTTCTTGTAACCCAGGGGGGTGGGGCTATACCTCTTTGTGTTACATAGTGTTACGTACTAAAATATAGAGCAGGTGTGAGGAGTAGATTACACAGAAGCCACATGAGGAAGAAGAAGTTTCTCATGAGAATCTTCTTCTAAACCAAATGAAAACCGCAGGAACTTCCCTGCTGAAAAGCAGATCACTTTCATAAATAACATCATGTATGTTCAACACACACACACACCGACCGCTGAGCATCTGGCGAGGCCTGCCCCCTCAAATATTGGCTTTCTGATAGTCAGCTCTCATCGAGCCCTCATTTGAGGTAATTAACACTGCAGAGACTGAATAACACATGCATGTTTTACAGCATGAGCACACTAACACTGTATGCACAGGTGAGTACACATCATACATGCCATGTGTGCAGAATTTACACTTCACACGTGAAATTTATTTTATTCTACACTGCGGGTCCCCTTGAGCCACCTACTTATCCTTCATTTAACCGCGCCACGTCAACTTCTCCCCCCAGACCCCTCAGAGGACCTCCCCCTCGCTCTCCTCTGCACATCAGAAAACAGCAATCCATTTGAGAGTGGGCTGACAGGAAGTAGGTCATTTTCACATGGAGCTATACCAGATTGTGCTTCTCCTACGCTGTTTCTCTCTTACACACACACATGCACACACTCCCCCTCTATCTCTCTCTTTGTCCGCCTCCACCCCAGTGCTTGAAGTGGGGGTGATAGCAGATTCAAATCCCCCAACTGAATCATACCGCTAAGCAGCTTTGTAATTCAGACGTTTTTCCCCGTTGTTTCCCCTCTGACGGTAAATGGAAAAAGAAAAGTTATTTCCCCTCCTCTTTATCTATCGACTGTATCTCTCTCACACTCTTTACATCCTTCCCTCTCCTCCGTCCTGCTCTGTAAGACAAAGTGACAGAAGCAGCATGGACCATTAGGTTATTATGTTCAGAGGGTTTGGAGCTCATGTTATCACAGGCGAGCAGCCAGTCAAGAGAGCAGGGATCCAGATGGGTGTCGATGGCTTTTTTAACTGTGTGATCATCTCTCCTTTGCACACAATGACACTCACACAGCATCAACCAACTTCTACATGACAAAATGAAAAGGGCAGAAGAGAGAGAAACAGAGCGGAGGGTTGAATTGGTTTCAAAAAGATTTATGAAACATTAAAAGAGAAAACAATTTTTCTCGATGATCAGTGGAAGGTGCAAAGTGAGTTGGGATGCTAATGGGGTATAAATACCATGTCCACTGAGCATTGTGCTGTTGAATGATGACTCAGCCTTAATTTGTCAAGATATCAAAAATAGGTTCTTTAACTGGCTTGACTACAATGGGGAAAATTGTAAATGCTCTTAATGTCATTAAAACAGCTGCTGCTGATTTAATTAAATCCTACATTTATTATACACGGTCAGACTGCAATTGATATATTGTTATAGATGGACTGTCGAGCTAAACACACTTATTTACTTTGTTTTCGACAGATGAGGAGATGGATACAACTCTCACCCTCTAAGCTAAGCTACATGGCTGTGAGTTCTGGCTTCACACAGACAGAGAATGACAACTGACCAATTCTACCTGCTGAGGAAGATTGTGTGATGTGGCTGAAATCCCCAGAACAGCTACTAAATGGACCCTAAAATGAGATTGTTTTGTCAAAAGTAAAAAAGTGACCACAGAAAAAACCCACACATGTATGAGAATCATTTTTTACACACATTCCTGCCCTACATCTTGATGTATTTGTGACTTTTTGGGAAATCTTCACAAGAACTGACAGTAAACATCTGTTGGCTTTCACTTGTCCGTGCAACATTAGCGGGATTGAAGGGTCTGTGGGAGGATATAAACAGAAAAAAGTTGGAAACAGGCAACAGCCTGCGTGTGAAAGAAACAAAGAGCCAAAAGGATGCTCTCAATGCCAAACAGCAAAGAAAGTGATGTAGGAACAGCCACTAGACATCTTCACACTCTCTGCCTCCACTGCTCTTTCCTTGGCTTCAGTTAAGCGACCTCATAAAGCAGTAATTGTGGAGCAAAGAGACCCTGCAGGCAACCTACGTCTGTAATGCGCAAAAAAAGTCCTCCATCCCTCCTACTCTGGCTGAAAGAGCTTGCCTGGGCTGGAGAATGGGACAGATTGTGTGAGGAGACAGAATCTGTTTTGGGTAAGAATTCCCCCGCTGTGTGTGTTTTGTTGCGTGTGGAAAACTCTTGTAATTTGATATCTTTGTGAGGACAATGACTACTGTGCAGCTGAGACTGAACATCTGATGCATTATGCATGAAAGTCTAGGAATCTGTGAGTGTGTGCTTATGTGTATGTGTGTTCCCACAGACAGCAGCCCTCCTAAAAAAAAAAAAAAAATCCATATTAGGTTATATACACGCTCCATGCTTAACCCTAGGCGCGGCCACATAGATTACCGATGCAACACCACTCAGCCTTTTCATATTATGACTTAGGGTGTTGCTGTTCTGGTAACAATCAATAAATCATCATAATAGTTCGAACTTGCACGCTTCGCCTTTTTCTCCCACTGGTCTTCAAGCATGAATGGATGAGTAACCGCCACTGTGCTTAAAGTTTTCTCAGACAGACACGCGGTCCATCCACACTTTTTCAAAGCAAAGGTCATTGAGTTAGTACCTTCCCCTCTCCACTCTCATGATCACTTTTACCTCTCTTGTTCAACCGTAACCACCCGGGTCAACACACCTCCAGAAGGGGTTAGGGAAAAGGTCGATATTGTCACCAGCAGAGTTCAAGTAGGAGCAATTTACTGCCAAGGCAGCACAGACATGGCAGCATTTACTGAGTGTATCCTGCACGTCAACTTCATTACATTAAACCCTTTTTGATATTGTTTATGTTCAGCAACAATAGCCATTGAATGTATATACTTTCAGTAATTATCTCTATGTGGTAGTTTTCATTATTGGTGGTGTCTGCCAGTTCTTACTGGATCCAAATTTACTTACCTAATTTTCTGCTGTATCAAAGCTTTGCATGTTACTGCTACTGCTGCTTCGTTTTAAAAGCATTGGTGAGCTATAGGGTCGCTTTTATTGTGAAGCAGCCACAGGATATGTGGTGCGTTTGTCGCTGAGGTTAGTGCTGATGCAGGGACAAAAAAGTCCTTTCTGGAATTTTTTGTCAGGGGATCAATTTTATATATTACAAGGAAGTAATACATATTATAATACATTTATTATGTCTCGCAGCATTCTGGTAATTGCCGGTTCTGGTCACAGTCGGTACAGGATTAGCTACCATTAGTGGTAAAATCTCATGACTCCATTATAAATGCAACTTATGACTTGCCCTGCCTAGGCAGTCATAGGGGACATAAGGCAGAGATCACATGCTAATTATTCCCACCCCTGATAACAGAGGCTGTGTTTCAGCTCTGCTCATGATGCATGCTCATATCATCTCAATGATGTTGTTTGTTGGAGTCAGTGATGTCTTGGTGACTGTGAACTATTAATATTTGTTTTTAACATCGTGTCATTGGAGGTGCTGACCCACATGACAGAGCTGCTGGCTGATTGGTGGATGAAGCTTTAGATACCAACCAGCTGAGGAGAACTACTCAGGGTCTTGAATAATACATGACTGTCCTGTTCCTCATTCTAGTCCATGGTCTGCGCAGGAGGCCTAAGGCCTGAGACAGTTCACCGTCTGATGCTGCTGGAGATACTGGAGAGTTCAAGATCTGATTCACGTGACTGATGGGCCTTTATTGGCAGATCACAAAGTAAAATGACTAAATGCCTTTGACAGTTGTGCCTTTCCAATATCCTTGGCATTAAGGGCAATGGAGAGCATGGTTTTGCATGCTGATACCCTTGTTGTACTGGGTGATGTTTGCTGAATAGTCAGCTTGGAGAGTCATGACACGAGCATGAGAGACTGAACATAATCCATCAGAGTGAATTTTTAGTCATCCTTATGTGTGTGAATCCATTGGAGAGTAGGGAAGTGAAAGCTCTCCCTGGTGATGCATTCAATGACACTGTGATGTGATCATAGCCAGGCTGTTACTACATAATTTTATTAATATTGCATGTTGCATCAACTTGCACGACACATTTTAATCAGCCTTTCTTCTGCAACGATCATGAGCAGAGCCCACAGTCTGTTTTGTCCACAGTTACTGTTACAGTTCTCACTAAAGTTTGATTCAAACAAGATGGCCGATTCTCAAAGATGTTGACCAAAAAAAGGAAGGCAGCATTATTTTGTGCAATCCTAGTTTGAACGGTTAGCAAGGAGAAAAGAAGAATGCAGACCTGCAGATGGCTGGGTAATATGGTCTTGCTGCAAGACTGCAGTAGCCACAACATGTAAAATACTACTCCAATAATAACTGACAGCAGTCTTGCGGGAAGTTGCGTTGCAGAACTGCTCAAGAAATCTGGGTAAGCCAAAAATCGGCAAATCACTTGTCTGTCTAACAGTCATGCTGTTAATAGCTTAAGCATTTACTCAATAGTCATCATCCCGACCAATAACTTAACCTCAAACTACACACAATCTGTAACACGCTTCTAAAATGAGTCACCAACAACTGATTTAGCGTTAAAGGGCATAATTTGATGAACAATAGGAAAACACTAAAACATGGATAATATCTGATATAAACCACAATAATATAACTTTGACAAATCAATTGCTATACCATAAAGAAATGCAGTAAAATCAAAATGAATGAATCTAATCGCTTGCAGTATGTATGCTGTGATAAACAGTTGTCTTAAATATCAACCAAGTAGTTAATGAGCTACTACACTGAAACCCATTTTGATCCTGTGACAATCCTGTGTGAAATGTTAACAGAAAATGAACAGCCGGCAGAGACGGTCCAACACTTCCTGATTTTCACCAGGCTCACAGTGGAACAATGGATGGGATGTCTGCTGTGATTAGGACTACTGGGCTGGTCCTCCCGTAACAATAGCAACCCCGTAAACACGAAGAGGGCAGAGGCCGTTCCCACCACAAGCTAATTAGGGAGCATTTAGATGAGTTCACAACACAGGCAAGATTGTTGCATGGCTGCTGTAAATATGTGCAACCCAGTTGAATTAAGAGTGATGTAAGAAAGGCAAGTGTGTCAGAGTAGCTGCAATACCAGCAAACAAAAGCTCAAAGGGCTTCAATGTGAAAACTCTGTGCACGAGCTGCAGGTGAACATCTGATTCAACAGAAACCCTTTCACAAGACTAATCCTTTGTTTTTGTTATTTCCTGAACAAAATACATACCACATACCCTTTTCCTCTCCCCAGTTTCCATGATGACTGACATGCCATCAGCAGAGGTGTCTGTGTCCTTATGATGGTCGGTACTGTAGCAGACTGCTGTAAGAGCGCCACAGTTACAGTGCTTTTAGCAGCTTGTTTCCCACTCATGTAAGCTGCAGTTGTGGCTGGTAGGTGTGTAGTAATTGTTTTTCCCCCTTGGCATTACTCCTACTCACAGCTCTCAAGCATGTAGAGACATACAGGAACTCACTCACATACACACACACACGCGCACACACACACACACATACACACACACACACACACACACACACACACACACACACACACACACACACACTGACAGCCTCTTTGACAGTTCCTGTCTCTTGACAGATGACAGTAGTGGTATGGAAATAGCCCTCATTCCTCCCGCTGCAACCAGCCAGTCTGGTCCAACCAGCTCTCTCGATACCGCCTCTAGTCTCATCCCTTCTTTTTATCCAGTTCTGTTCTCTTACACTTTCACTTCAACTCCCTTTCTCTTTCTCTTCAGACACAGCTGCATGAGCTCCTTTCCAAATTTCACCTGGAGAACACTCAACTCTAACATCTGCCTTCCTACTAAAAAATCAAACTGCCAAAAGGCCCATCTTCTTTTCATAAAATCCCCAATATTTATTGCAGTGATGATGGGGTTCTGGCCTGCATGTCACATGTGCAGTCCTTTTAAATACAGTCCACTCACCTTAAGAGCATCAGCTACAACTTTTATGAGGCTGGAGTAGCAGCCACTGCAGTCCACAGTGCTCAGGTTACTGTCCACTTTATTGAGTCACTTTTACAAAAAACACTGGTCTGAAGTTTCACGTTCATTCACCATGAAAGCAAGCATTAGATTTGAATCTATGACTGTGCCCTTTCACTTCTTTATAAGGAGAAACTCAGGAATGTCCATCAAAGTGCATATCTGGAGAACAAGTTAGAGATAAAGATTTTGTTTGCTAGTCTTTTCTGCTATAATAACAAAGGAGCACAGATCTGCCAAAATCTCATCCGTTATCCATCTTTCAAAAAGTTCTTCCATCACATTAATAATAACAGAACATTGGCCTAGTTTCCCATTTGCCTCATAATGCTGGTATTAATTATATTGATTTCACAAACTTATTTAAAAAATGGTGATTTATGTCTTTATTTCATCAGTAAAACAAATATTGATAATGGAACGTAATTTTGCGCCAAACCAAGACACAGCATGCTTCATTCACTCTCATATGAAAATCTATAAAGAGGACTGTTAAGAGTGGTTGTAAAAAAGGTTAACAAAGATCAATAAAAGAGAGGACAGTCAAGCTGGCATGAGACTGTACAAAGAGATGCTTTGAGCTAAATGCTAATGCTAGCATGCTAACATGCTCACAGTAAGACACTAATGTTAATCAGGTGTATCATATACCACGTTCATCATCTTAGCTTAACGTGTTAGCATGTTATCATTTGCAAATTATCAGTAAACACAAGCTACACCTGAGGCTGATGGCAGTATGTCATTTTGCAGGTATTTGGTCATGAACCATTGGACAAAATGAGATGTTGACCTGATGAAGACACTACAGGAAGTCACCGAAGTTATTACAATTCATCTTGAAGTGGATTTGATGTCTGTGCAAAATTTCATGTCAATCCATCTAATAGTTGTGGATATATTTCACTGAAAACAGCAAGTGTGAACTTCAAGGTGGCGCTAGGATTCATCCTCAGTGAAACATGTCTGTATGAAATTCTGTGGAACAAAGCGTTGGCCTACCGACAGATAGACTCGCATGGTTAAAAATAAGAAAAGTTTGTCTATTCAGGAAGGACTAAAGCTGCTTGGTCTTTCATAAACACATCTGATGTGAAAACCACACTGGTGTCCTTGGAAGCAACACTTGCTGAAAAACACCTAAGTTTCATCTTCATATTGAATTAACTGATATATGTGAACTTTTTTCGCACAGTGTCCCAGAAAAACCTGTCAAATGCAACAAAAGGTCTCTTTCCACTGTTTGCTTGGCTCACTGACGTACTAAATGTTTTCAAAGTCTGCAGCAGTCACTTGTTGTTAGCTCTCATCTCACAAGAGACACCCCTTTATGAAAATTAGATTACAACGAAAAATCAGAGGTTACATCAAACACAACATGGTCGTTTGATTCTTCAAAGCCTCAAACACCCTATAACACAATCCCTTGAAGCAAGACAGTCTCTTCATAGAACCCACTAGTCTCAGTCACTTATTCATGAACAAGTAGTGCGCTTGCCAAATTTCACTCTGAAGGAACGCATCCTCTTCCCTATGGATTTAAAAAACAGCTTGTGATTGGTTTATTTTTGGGCCATCAAATGTCACGATCTTCAGACAAATTAGTTGAGTGGTTCTGGCAGCGGTATCCCTTGTTCTTTATCTTTGCTCAATTATGAGCATGACTGGGAGCACAGAGGGTTTTTCATTAAGATGATCTTACTTCAAGCGTCATTCCACGGCAAAGTATTGGATTATTCTTATTAAGTGCATCTGCTAACTTAAACTGATTTCTTAAACAGTTTTGCAACTGATAAGCGATCAGCCCATCTGTCCGTCTACCACCTGTCAACTGCTGAAACTCAGACCTTTTCTTATCACTCAGTCTACATCCTGTTTAGACTCTCGCTTTCGAGCAAAGACATTCAAAAGGTGATTTTGAAAGTGTGCCATTTACACTATTCACAATCTGTAGGTTGACAGTGGGCGTAAAGGCATGCTTGAGATGAACTTTATCACTCCTTTGTTTTGTCTCTCAGCGTTGTTGCACATAATGCTCTTTGTAATCTCACACGCTCTCCTAATTGACTAAGGATTCAGCTGTTACACAATGCTACACCTACTGAGGATGCAAAACTAAGCCTTGAAGAACCGCCTGTTCTCTGGCTTTGAAGTCAGATCTGTTTAGATGTCAGCCATGTTCACAATGTCACCTTTCCCTACCAGCATGCAGGACTGCTGACGGCACAGTCTGGCCACTTGATAAGGCAGTTTACAACACTATAAAATTCCTTTTGGAAACCTGATAGAAGATAGTGATAATTTGTTTCCTCTAACGTAAGCTGCAAACATTAGCATGTCTGGCTAACTAGCTTACTTACAGGAAGTAGCATTTCTTCCAAGACCGCATGGGACATAGTACATTATTTTGTGAGGTTACAGGTTACGCTAAAAGGGTTGTATTACCCCAAAGTGTGATCCTGGGTGCTTTCAGGGTAAGCTAACGCTAGCGGCTCTGTCCTGCTGTATTGGATTAAGGGTTTTCCAGCAACCCATGTCAAACTCATTAGAAACAGAGCTATATTAACCAAATCTTCATCCTAAACCTTTTTTCTTGTTACAATTAAAGTGAAACAAACTGAACAGGGAAACATAAACAAGACCCTTGTCTTGCTTGTCGAAGCATGTTGGAAAAGCAGCTTAACAAGGTTATGTTATGGGACTAACTAGCTCCAAACTGTAATACAAGAACAATGCTATTCCCTGTCTTCTACCTGGGTCATCAACTAGTGAGGATGCTGATTTTTTGCCTGGACAGGCAGCTTTAGCCTCAGTCTTTTAGCACAATATCATGTGGCCATCAAATATTGCTATCAAGTGCATACTTTAGACCACTTTAGGCTTCTCATTTTTAAAATGAGCCAACTCGAGTCAGTCAGGCATAGCAGTTAATGCCCTAACTAAGGGGGGCAGGGAGGAAAATGTCAGTTCCTGACCTTTACCAATTATTTTGTTAAGGTATGTAGTCCCATATTAAAATCATGTAATACTAATTTAAAGGACTAGTGTGTAAGATTTACTTATTGCAGAATACATACCACGTTTTAGTTACCTTAGAATCAGCTGTGCACATCTAAAAAGGGCATGGATCCTCTTCCACGGAGTCTGCCATGCCGTATCACCATGTTTCTACAGCAGCCCAGAACAGATGAACCAAACTCTGGCTCTAGAGAGTGACTTTTTTGGCGCTATTCATGAGTTTCGTGACCACTGTAGGTTCTGAAGTGAGGGGTAATGCAATCTGCAACCTCACCGCTAGATGCCACTAAATCCTGCATACTGGTCCTTTAAGAGACATATTGGGTGAATAAACCAGGCTACTCTGCTGTGAGGGCAGGACATATGAGTCCTCCAGAAACTCAAAGCAAGGCCTCTATAAGGAGCCCTGACAGGAAATGACTTAAGTGTCTCACCGGCCTACAGTCTGGTATGGAGGCAGACAAACAGAACCTGCACGTGACAGAGAGACCTGACTTCAGCAGCAGTACAGGCTGTTTATATTGAGTTAAGGCCTTAAATCTGAACAAGACTAAAGCAGAGATACATGACAGATAGAGAGAGAGAGACAGGGAGGGAGGCAGAAAGATGAAGAGACGATCCAGCTGCCAAGTAGGACTCCACTTCTGTTTTTATTCTTCCAAGACAGCAGGAAGGAGAGGAGGCGTATGAGGAGGAGGAGGGAGAGAAAAAGAGTTTCACAACAGAGTTTAAATTTGAGCCAGGCTTTCTTTATTGCACAAAATATGTGGGTGGTTCAGGTCAGACAATCACTTTTTCCCAGGTTCTGCATAAAGGGGTTTTCCAGATTACGAGCCTCTGCACACACAGGAGCCCTTTTTTTAGCCTCTTATCTTCAATCTCACAAGATGGGCACTGGTTAGAAGTAAACAACAGTTGCATCATCTCCACAGAGGAGCAGACTCTTGTTTTTTCTTACAGAAATAGATGAAAGTCAGAAAAAAAACATCTGGGATGACCTTATCAATGGAGCAGTTGTAGCACTGATAGTCAAATTAATTCAAATTTGTCTCCTCAAAATTACATATTGCTCTTGCAGGGAAGTATTCAGGGTGGATGGTGGGGGTGCGACGCATAGGACTCAGATTTTGACACGTCAGGCTTCACATCCTGCATGCCAAAACACTCTGGTTTAGGTTTGGGAAAAATGACAGTTTGGCTTAAACGTGTCCTGTGTCATGTCACTGTAGACTCTTTTTAATGGGCTACTTAACCAAGACCACAATCTTTCCGTTAACCACGCTTAATTTGTCACAAGCAAATACTGTAGGAAAACCACATGTCAGCAAACAATTTGCAGATATGTTCAGTAACATTTTATGGCTTTGCAGATTTCATTTAATTTCCTCATCACGCTGATTAAAAAAAGTAATTTGGGCACCATTATGTTTCTTTTTTTCCCATTGAAATTAGGAGTCTATATTTTTTTGGGACATTTAGCGAATGGACAAGACCAGCTGACAGTTGATGAAGCTTCCCCATGGAAATATAAATGACACTGCATCAATATTTAGTCAATACCCAATTATTTTCAAAATTGCTGTAACTTGCTTGAGATCAATGAGGCATGGGTCAAAAACCTGCCAAATACCAGAATGTCAGCACCCTCAAAGCTATAATTAACATTTTTACAGTGTATCACAATTTGAACTAGGGTTGTCAAAAATATTGATTTTCTGACACATATCAATTCTGAATATTTTAAAGGGTTTCAATACTCATTTTCCACACTGTCGATGCATGTGTGTATTGAGCGCTCTTTGGAAATACTTCACTTTTGAGGCAAGTCAACAAGGAAAGGCGAAGGATGCGAGCAAGCCCTTAAGCAAACGATGCTACGGAGCAGTGCTAATGGAGGTCTATGAGGCCTATTCAGTATTTCATTAAAAATTCCAACACAAAATTCTTCATATAATCCCCGATGCTTATAGCCTGCAGCTAATACGAGAACACAGGAGGAAAATCTGAAGTGAAAGGCATAAAAACAGTGACTGGGCAGACATGACAGGGCTGGCCAGTAGTATCACATACAATTATGTAAAACTTTTAAAGTGTCATGCATTTCCATATCAACAGTTCTCATCTAACTGAAAACTAGCAGATTGGCTCCCTCTTCCTTTAAGACTCCAGTAGGCAGTGACAACTGCTGGAAGTACAATGTTTTCCAATGAAACTAAGCACACATATGGCCTCCTGACAGCTTGCAGGCATGTATGACTCCTGGGAGCTTCAGCAGTGGAGAGCTGCTGATGTTTTCAACAGAGCTGACTGGCATTCCCCCAAGGGAAGAACAATAATTGCTCATTATCACTTTGGTTTAGGTAAAGTCCACTTATGAGTGGATTGATTGTGGAGCATTTGCAACATGTTCTTCTGGCCACATTACACTATCATGAGCTCAAAAATGCTTTTTTCAAGATGAGCTGAAGTGTACGTGCTCAGTGCATGATGGAAATTCAGCATGACAGAGGTCAACAAAGAGATTAAATACATGTATGAAGGAACCTGTGACCAAGAGCCACTGTAAATCACTCATCCTCTGAGGTACCCTCAAGGCTTTTTACGTGTGTGTATTACAGTGGTCATGACCCACTCAAAGCCACACCAGATTATCAATCACACCCAATCATCATCCGTGGAATGCACTGACATTGATGCATCATGACTTACAAGAATGTGGACAGGGAGAGAAAGTGTGTGTGCGTGTTTACAGCAGTAGGAGGTGTGTGAAAGCACTTCAAGTATAGCCATGAGAGGAGCTGCCGTTGTCCCCGTGGGAAGCCTGGTTATCAATGCCCTTGTGGACTATTCTGGAGCCCGTCACCCTGACCTGCTCGGTCGAGGCCTTTCCTTTTATATTTCACAGTCTTCACTAGAGCAACAATAACCGTCCTTTCTCTGCAAACAATTTAACAATTCACGGGTCAGGGCAGAGGAAAAGAGGAGTGAGGAGGAGAAAATCCTTGTGACACACCATACTATAAATCACATGACAGGAACAGAAAACAAGGGAGGATATCTCCCTTTTTCTTTCAGGGCTGCCTTTTTGTCATGACTGAATCCTGTTTATCTACACTCTTTTTAAGTGTGTATGTGTGTGTGTTAGTATTTCACTCCAGTAGAGAAGTGACAGTGAGCGGCCCGAGCCTCTGACCTATAATCCACTAACTGTCATCCATATCCCTCCCCACTTGATCTCCTCCATTTGTCTAGGCATGGAGAGGGCTCGCAGCTCACACTAATCCTCTGTGTGCGCACCATATAAAGAGATGCACATTCATATACACACACAATCACACACACATATGCCTCCACAAGTGAAATAGTGTAGAGTAGAGAAGCATGAGGTATACACAGCTGGGCTGAGCCTTGCACCACTAACCTACTTTGAGAATCCAAACACAGCATCCACTTCCCTATCAGTCTCTCTTTGAATCTGTGCCACTGCTGCACGTCTCCATCTCCATCTCTACTAAACATATACAAACACACCGTCACAAGCGCACGCACATACAGATGTGCCAAAAAACACTGACAGGTTGCTGAAGAGCCCCCATGTCACATGGTCATCCTGCTGTGCTGTTTGCAGCCTTTCTCGGTGACAAACGGAGCACTGCTGTCATTCTGAACAGCACAGAGCCGATGATGGGGAACGTGGAAGAAAAGACTACGACTGCAACATCGTCAGCCTTCTTCACAGCACCAGCGGCGCAGTCACAGCTCATCCTCTCTCCCTAAGAAAGAAGAATGAATTTTGCATGATGCAGCAGCATCTTAGCAAAAAAACGGAATGGGGGTAGGGGGTGGAAACATGCCCATTTTGCAAAAAAGAAAAAAAAAAACAGAGTTCTGGCAAAAGAGGATGTGCTGTAGTAGTTTACTGACACATTGACCCCCCTGAGTAAGTCACAGAGTGTTACAAATCCCTTCTTAAAAGCAGGGCTGGCACTGGAGTGGCAGTGCCATGAGCCCCCAAGGGGAGACAAGAGGGCTGTAAGAGGCTGGAGGCTGGCCAGATGCTCTACACACACACACACACACACACACACACACACACACACACACACACACACACACACACACACACAAGAAAGGGACAGAGCAGAGATGTGCAAGAGTAGTGTGGACTAGAGAGCTGAATGTGAAGGTGCATCAGAATAAGCGTTCTGTGGGCCTGAAACAGACCCGCAGCAGAATGTTCAAAGTTCACTCTGAGGGGCACTTTTATCTTTGTTGTCATAATCTTGTGGTTCCTGCTTCTTCTGACCCACCACAGATACAATATATCATTCACAGCCAGTGAGGTTTAACCTTAGGGCTTCTCAACGAATGATTCGGATCATAAGAAGGAGAATTAGGCCAACAGAAAACCCTGGATTTTCTGGAGTTGCACTAAACTAAAGCCTTTCAACAATGTAAATGTGACCATAAAACGCATTATGGGATGTACCATTCCACACAGCTGTGTCGTGGAGGAAAATATTTGACTGGATTTTTGTTTGTTGCTTGTTTGAAATGCATGTAAAGCTGAGAGTCTTGAGGAAGAGTAATGGTTTGATATTGTTTGGATAATTTGCTCCTCTTTTGAGAGCCAAAGGAAATATTTGACATGAGGAAATCTAGACCACTGACATAAATCAAGACGACAGTTATTTCTGGTATCAATTATTCTGGCCATTATTTTCTCATCGAGTGTATAAAACAGCAGAAAATGTGATGCTGAAGGTGATGCCATCAAATGTCTTGTTTTGTCCAACCAACAGTGTAAAACCCAGACACATTCAATTTACTACACTGTAAAAGCCGCAAATGAAACATCTAAGAAGCTGGAACTAGCAGAAGCTGAGCCGATTTAAAAAAAAAAAAAATGAGGTTAAGCGGAAATGTCCAAATCCCTCCATAGAAGAATGAAGAGGTACCAGCGTGAATCATCACTTTACAATCACAAAAGCCAAAACTAATCAATGGATTAAGTGAGAAAACAGATGAAGTTTGGCAGTGTGATGATTAGATGGTTGAGCGTATGTTGAAAGAAACTTTAATCTGGAGGTCTGTTAAAAATCACAGTTGTGTAATGACGCTGTAGGCCAACATGGTTTGAGTAGAGTGAACTGGAGACCATTGAAGAGTGTGTTGTGTTTCCAGAGTGTGAAGCACTGAATGTACTGGCAGTCAGAGGGGGATACACCTTTTTCCTGCATCTTCAGCAGGTCAAACAATCTTACATAATTGTTCCAACCCTCCCTTTTCCTGTCCGCTCTGCCCGGCCTTCTCTTCCCTTTCCGACGGACCTGAACCACACACACGCGCGCTTTAATGGAAGCCATGAACCCAGACTCCCACAAAGGCCCAGTAGTGGAGCAGGACGTTCGTTGCCTGAAATTCACTTCAACACATGACCTCAGACTCCTGGGGCCTTTAGCACGCTCTGATTTTTCTTTCCAAAGGGGAGGAAAAGAGCTTGATTTGCCTCACATCTCCCCTCCATGAGCCCCTTGATGGTCTAAATGCAACAAGGAGAGATCTCAATCTGTGGCTGTTGAGCAGTGGACCAACGCTGCTCAGCACTGTCTGTTTAATGAAGAAGAAACTAGATACTTTCCTAAAAAACCCAGCGTGCTTTTCCTCCTCTGTTCCAGAGGAAAATGTCCTACCATCAGCGTCACTGCTACTTATAAGAGTACTTTAAACCCACTTTTTAAAGGCAGAGAAAACAGAACGGAGGTCCAAGAGGATTTGCACACATGCCTCATGTTCACTTTAAACTTAGCTTAGCTTTTATTGATGCAAGTACTGAAATCCAGAAAGTTGACTTCCATATGGGGTCAGTCTGTCAAGTAACGTCTGCTGAGTCCAACTGAAACCACTAAGGAGATGTCATGGGTAAATGTAATGTGCTATCTGATATTCTGTGATGCCAAACTCAACAAGGGTCGTCTGTGTTCAGAGCTTTGTGTCGGAGATGAAACGCACACACAGACTTTAGTCTATAGAGTAACGTCAAGCCACATACAGAAGCCAGAAGTCTTTTCTATCTCCTCATCAACTTCTCAAAGCAGTTACTGAGCCGTGGTGAGCTGGACCGCTGGTGCATGGTGAGTGTGTGAGAGTGCACAGCAGTCATAACAGAGAAAACACACACTCTTACAGAGGTGAGTCACACTGGTGGAGAGAGAAAGAAACCAGGAGGCCTTTCCTTTACCATCACATTGTTTTAAAATGCAGAGAAGGAAACACCAGCGCGTGTTTGTTCAAGACACTAAAACACACACATAAAAACTGAAAAAAATCATTCTCAATAGCAAAACATTTTCAACTTTTGGGATACACACTTCTAGTCACTGTCCTGCCAAGAGTTAGATGAGAAGATTGATACCATTTTATACGTGTGTACGCTAAATATGAAGCTAAGGCGTTGAAGAAATAGAGCACAGGTTGCAGGAGGTAAGTGGGCCATGTTTTCCTACATTTCCTCCAGTAACTTAATGTTTCACCATTTAACAAAATACGAGTTTGAACCTGCTACACAGGCTCCAAACTTAACTCCCAACCCTCTCTGAACTTAACAAGACCATTTCAAACACTGGACATGAGCTTATCCTCAAGAAATACAGCAGACTTCATACTAAAACCTTGTTATTGCCACATGACATACCCTCCACTGTAAGTCACCAGACATACGGAGAGGACGTCACTTGTACGGAACTTTTTTGAGTTTTGCTGCACCATCCATCTGGTGCTCCATAACATCCTGCAGGGCCCTCAGGTCCTTCACCGTCACACAGGCTGCATACAGAGCCTCGCTGCTTGCCAGAGCCTCCTCAGGTTGAAGTAAACACCCCCGGCCTACCACGCTCCTGATAGCCACAGTTCTCTGTAGATATCTGCAGTGCAGGTGAACCAGATGACCCTTCTCCAAGGGAGAGTTAAAATATGGCTAGGCGAGATATTCAGTTTGGATAGATCTGAGAGGTGTGTGCTATCAAAGCATGATTTGTTCCTACGCTCCATGAAGATTTCAGGACGCTCCTCTCTGAGCCACTTGACAGCATGTGGGCTGCGGGGGAAAGACAGCAGCTGCAAAGACAAAAACACAAATCCTGAGCGTAGCAGGAAGCTGCTGGCGCTGTCCTGCGGCCTGCAGATGAATAGCTCGCAGATCTCAAAGCCCAGCGCGTCGTGTGCGTCCCTCCTCGCCTGAGTTGGGCTGCAGTGTGCCATAACCCCACAGACCACACACTCACACACACACACTCACACACTGAACTGCCAACTTTAAATGGCTGGTTTTCACAGTGTGTAAATAGAGCGGTCTGTAGCCAAACTTGCAAGCCGTCACAAGTCGTGCAGTGAAACCAGTGTCTAGCATAAATGCTCTGATTCATACCATATGGGCATCACTCATTAGACTCTATTGAACACTGTGCATGCAGCTCACCGACCAACAGAAATTACACTCTGCAGCACTGAAGCAGGGGGAGCAGAGACACAGTAGGTGTACATTTGACAGCCTGTCAAAGTCATTCATGCAAAAGGAGAATGTGTTACAGTAAGCTCAGTCAGACAGACCTCACTGTAGCAAAGCTTTGCAGGCTCTTGTTGGCCCATTGTCCATTGAGCGACTATTGTGGCAGAAGGCATTGTATTGTTGACTGTCATGCGTGTCAGATGGATTGCTATGGACCTGTTTTCTCTAAGCCTCATACAGTACAGCCAACTGTGGTTGCAGAAAAGCAACTGACATGAGAAGAAAAATACAACGGCAGATACAGGAAAATAAAGAATCCAACAGAAGAAAGCAAAAGGAAGTGCAGTATAGAAGTGTACAAAATAGCTCTGTGAGGCTGTACTTAGGCACAGCAATGCTTTGAGCTAAACAGTTGCCGCACACTAACATGCTCCCAATTACAATGATAACAAGTTTATGTTTAGCAGGTTGTTCACTTAGCATGGTTAAGCATGCTAACATTGGCTAATTACTGCTGAACAGAGAGTGCAACTAAAGCTGATGAAGGCCATAAACTAAAGCACAAATTTGGACAAATTTAAATTTTGGCTTGATGGTGACATTGGATGAAAAGACTAAGGATCACCAAAGCTGTTAAGGTAATTCTCAGGGGGATATGAACGTCTACCAAATTTCCTAGCAATCCATCCAATAAATTTTGCTTCAACTGTCAACTTCATGGTGGCACTACAGAAAAAGTAGCTCATGCTTCAAGTCATTAGGATTCATCCTCTGGGGACCATGAATGTCTGTACAAAATGTAATAGCAATCCATCCAGTAGTTGCTGAGATATTTCACTCTACACCAAAGTGGTGGACCCACTAACCAACATTATCATCCACAGAGCCGTACCGCTAGCATGGGTGGTATTACCAACACAACTCACAAGATGGTGAAACTGAAAAAACACAGAGGGAGATTGAGAAGAAATGAAAACTGAATCCCCATCAAAAATTGTGACCTGGTTTGATGGACAGTGATGGATAGCTGGAGACTGCTTGCTGTTGAGTGAGTTAATTATGACAGAACAGAAGGACTTTCGCTGGGAGAAACCCCTGTAATACACTGGAGAATTGCTTCAGTAAGAATATCTCCTCCGCTGCCACTCTTTCTCACTGGCGGCACTCCATATTTCTTTGGCCGTTGTCCAACTTTGCTCTGGCACTTCATCCCGCCTTATCCCCTCCACACACACAAACACACACACATCTCCTGTCTCGCTCTCTCATTCCCTCTCAGACATCTCACCATCGCTGCTACTACGTCTGTGTCTCATTCGCTCTTTGTGGTCACACGTTCTTTCCATCCTCACGCCTTCCTCGCTGTCTGTTCTCCATCTGACACCTCGGTATCTCACTCTGTCCACTGCTTTCTGTCCTCCCTCTCTCTCCGCTTGTGGCCTGGCAAAGTGCGTGTGTGTCCCATTGTGAGGAATGACTGTCAGATGTTGAAGTTTGTCAACCAGCCAGCCACCTTGAGCAGACCCACGTCTGTAATCCACACCAGCAGAGTCGCTGCTACTGCCGAAGCACCCAACTCTGCTGTGGGCTCATGTGTGGGTGTATGGGTGCTACACTGTTCTAATAAAAAAGAAGCAATTTGTGGATAATGTTCCCAACTGTTCAGCACGAAACTAAACACCAAAACAAAAAACAGGAGCTCTGCAGCCTCTCTTCCCTGCAGCATCCAGGACTCTATTTATTCCAGATGAGAGGCACAGACTGTGGCATAAATCACACAGTCACACCTGCTCACATGCATACACACACACTTATCATTCTAGCTCATGACCCGTCCATCCATGCATCCATCCTCACAGCAAACAGTGCCATGAGGGAAAAAGGAGAAATTTAATTTGTCTGAGTGTCAGTGTGTCAGTGTGCAGCCATGAATATATGCGGGTGTGTGTGTGTGTGTGTGTGTGTGTTTATGAGCTCCCGGCTGTTGTCAGCTATCCCTGGTTGGCATCACAGCACCATATGCCTGTCCGTGGGGCTGTACTGACATGTGCCACCGCTGGAGGCCAGGCTGGCCGCACACAGCACAATGACAGCTTTATGCCCACATGCCACGCATTGCAATACTCCAGCAAAAAGTCACATCCCGCAGCTCTGCAAGCAGTGAGCACATGGGACTGAACACTGCTGACATACAGAGGTGAGACAGCACGACCTGTAGGTTTAAATCTTACAGACTGAACAGGTCTACTGGGTACAGGCCCAGGACTGCAGAGATGCAAAATTTCCAAAAGGAGACACAAAATTTAAAACCAAGAAACCCAAAATGACCACAAAGAGAGGCAAAATTCCACAAACTGACACAAAGATATGCAAAATAACCACAAAGAGACCCAAAGCTACCACCAAGAGATCCAAAGACCCCCCTTTACGATGCGTTTAAGGTGACTGGATTGCAATTGGATAGTATTGATCACAGATGTAAATGCAACCATGACAAACTGAGGGCGGATTGTGATCTGATTGGTCAACGCACCTCTTTTTCAGGGAAGCATTGTGACCACAATGAACACATGTGCAACTGCATTTTCAATCCACACACAAAAACAACATTGGGGAAATAACACCAGTAACTGGATATCACTGGTAGCAGTCTTCTGCAAATAACATCAAAAGTTTGACAGCGCATATAGGTTTGGCACATAGTCTTTATTCATGAAGGTCTCCATCACTGTCCTCTCTTGACTGTGTTCCTGCATCCAGATCGTCTTCTGGACAGCATTGACACTGACCACAGCTGAAAAAACTGCTCCCCTGCTTTCATTTCCAGGATTCCAGTTGTCAAAGGCGCCTTCTTCCACCGCTTCGCAAAGCAATCAAACGTCCACACAACCAGGCAGCTTCATGATTGGCTATCAGAATACAATCTGACTATGAGACGCATTTTAGTGCAAGTGTAAAGGGAGTGAAAATGACCACCAACAGGTTCAAAACGACCACAAAAGGATGCAAAATGGCCACCAAGAGATGAGAAAGGATGCAAAAAGACCACAAATATTCAGTTTTGCCCCTGTGTAGGAGGGATGGGAGACCCTTTACATCTCTATCAAGGGGGCGGTTGTCTCATAATCTATCCATGGCTGTAGGCTATTTGCAAATAGCAGCTATTCATTGATACTGGGATCAATACAGTTTTGTTTTATATTAAAATTTCCTGTTAGAATATTTAAAGTTGCTTATTTGTCATTATTTTATTACAGCAAATAAACAGTTCTGTTGATTATATACAGTTTATTGTTGCCAAAAACCAGGGTTTTACATATTTTCACTCTTAAAACTGCCCCCAAGTCCCACTCAAAAGTTTCTAAATCCGCCCCTGTGCTGGACTGTATGCAGTGGGTGTAGGCAGGTTTGTGTTGCAGGATGTGACAACACATGGTTAAAAAAAACTCGGCTTTGGTCATGAGTCAATAAATGAATCCGTGCCTCATGGCAGGAGCTTGGTTGACGGTGAGAGGAAGACCTGTTGGGTCAGAGAGCCACCAGCCTAAAGCTGACAGAGGAGCAGGTAAACACAAGTCCACTGGCCGCAGCACTAATGATGATGCAGTGTCAGTCATCACGCTGATCCATTCAAGCCTGCTTGAGTGTTCATTATCACCCTGAATGTAGGTCAGTGTTTCCACCTTTACACATACAGCACATGAGGCATAAAACTGATCTGGGAACCATCACAACACAACATGAGTGAGGGGGTTTCTGCTCATTTAGGGAGGAACTTCATGTAAGTAATCTCTACCAGGAAAAGCTGGTGTAGGAAAGAAGACTGTGGACAGATGAGATCAATGTTGCTGCATGTGCCTGACACAAAACTAAACTCCATGTCATGTCTAACATTACTGAAATCACAGATCACAGGCCACAGTCCTTAACCATACCATTATTATTATTATTATTATTATTATTATTATTATTGAGAGACACTAACAGACTACAGAGACACATGTCTCCTGGCTGTCAGTACTGAAACAGCAACATTTCGGCGGTCTGAATTGCATTGAATGAATCATACCTTGGTTGTCCTCGTCCATGATTGCAGGCTATAAATTAAGATCCACGTCCCCAGAAAAAAAAATCGGTCACAGAAACTTCCGTTGCGCGAAAAATGTCTAAAATACAGCAAATGCGCGTCCTAATTTCCAGGACGCATTGGGCGCACAGGTTGTCTCACGGGCAGCGTCTTGTCGGAGGAAATGTTGTGGCCATTGACGCCTCTCAGTCGCGGGGCAGTCCCTCCGGTTCCCGTGAGTGGTGTGTCCCTGCGGCGGCAGCGGCTGCAGCGGTGTCTTCTCGCCTACAGCGGCCGAGCGTGTTATCGTTATCCCTCCAAATACGCCTTCACTACACTAGTATCGGGAGAGTAGTTGACATGGCTGCGTCAAGCTGACCAACAAACAGGTGGAGCAATATCGGAAGTGAAGAAAATGCCGCCTTCAAAATAAAAAAAATAAATGCGTGACACGCGGTTTATGAAGCGGGTTTCATTATTTTGGAGCTAACAATCGGAAGTATTTGTTCTATTATGTGTAACTTAACACTGGTTGTTAATCTCATCCCAGCTCCGCTACACTACCCGTGCTGCGCGTCAGCATTCATCACCGATCAGCGCCCACGTGACTCCAGGCAATAGTGACATTATACCCAGAGATATATCTATAATGTTTTATTGATTATACGACACAGTTACATCCCTCAAAAATTAATGTTAACTTAACATATGCTGGGAGAGCTAAGAAGAATGAGGGAGATTATAGGGAGATTATTGATTAACCTACTTTTTGACGTATGGATGACTTTGGCTTTCTTTTTGACCATGTGGCATATTGTGTTGTCAGTGATGAAGCGTATTAGGTCACATTTTCTACACTGCCTTGCTAGTATATAAGGAACACCCAGCGAAAACTAATGCCATCAACAGTCCTGCCTTCATGCAGGTGTTGATTCAACTGTTTCTATCATTTTGTCCACCCCGTTCAAATCAGTGAGAGCAGGCCAAAAATCAGAAACACCTCTCTGTATAATGCAATGCCCAACAAACTACATTACAGCCTTCACGTGAGACAGCGCAGAACTGCTGTATTAGTATTAGTTAGGTGTACCTAATAAACTGGCAACAACAGCATATGCAAGAACAGATGAAATGATTAGTCGATTAATCAATTACTCGAATGACAGTGACATATGACAATGTCAACTATTTTGGTAATTGTTGAAGTCATTTTTAATGTAAAACCATCTCATGATTCCAGCTTCATAAATGCGAAGGTTTGCTGCTTTTTTAATTATTTCAATAATCTAAATTTATTTATTTGTCATTTCAGGGTCCATTTTCATGATTATACTTATGTACTTCTAGCAGTAACATTTCCAAGGCAGGATTTTAACTTGTAACAGATCATTTTTATTCGTACTGTTACGTAAGTAGATGCTCTGAATACTTCTTCTACCACTGAATACCAACATCAACTCCTTTCAGATGTTTATGAATACAATTCCACACACAGAAGGCTGTTTATTTCCTGTAATATACACTGAACTGGAGGACACTGAGGCTGACCGATCCAGGTTTTCTCTCATATCAACATTTTAGATGATAGAAAGGTTTGTGGAGAATCCTGCGGCCTCCTAATACATCCAGCAAATTAATACAAAATACAAAAGGCTGATTTCACATTAGACTGTTAGGATTTGTGGACGAGACTCTTACATAAGCAGGCAGAGGCATCAGGTTAGGAAATAGTGGGCTGAAGTACACACGCACACACGCACGCACACAGACACACACACAGCTTTGCAGTGCTTGTTTCTACAACACACATGGTTTCAATTAAAGCATTCCTGCCTCCGCTGAGAGGGAGGGGGGGTCTCACTTCCCGTGTGCATGACTCCAATGGTCAAGCATGAACAGATGTTTTAATGTATTCAGTCATTTGTTTATTCATAGGTGTCTCTTTTGGACAAATGTTTCATTCTCAATCCTCTGTTCTAAACAATGTGACAGTATCCAGACATAACACAAACAGTTCTCCTGATACTATTTCTTAGAGTTGAGAGATTAATTCTCAGACTTTACACTACATTTGTTTTGTTTCAGTAGAAGAAAAAGCAAATTTAATTATCTCCTTTTTGATATATAATCAGACCGGTTTGGCTGATAACTGCTCCTGCAGACATTCGTTAAACTGCATAATATGGTGAGAGCTTACATAGAAACATAGAACATAGAAACATCTTATTCACCTTAAATTTGCTTCACCATCTTTCAAAAAAGTACAAAAAGTTGGATAAACTGACACTGAGAGGCTCAAATAAGTCATTTTCTGCAAGTTCAAATCAGCAGGGCCAAAGGATTACACAATCCACTGAAACCCCCTTGATCCGGCACGATCCAGTCTGGTGCCAGCTGACAAGAGCGAGAGAAGCTGACAACCTGCAGCGAGATCCTGTAGTTACACCTGAATAAACTTCCCTAAGACGGCGGGTAAGTGTGAATATATCAGCTTTATCCAGGAATGGCTGGATATTAGGGCACATGCATCCAGACAGTGTTTGTTTTCTCTGCACTCTGGTATGAAGCGTAGGTTGTGAAGACCTAACCATGTGTTTTTAAAGGAATTCCTGGAGATGTGCACCACTTCGCAAAGTGGAAAAAACAAAGGAAAAAGTCTGCTAATAGATGTGTGTATTGTATTTCTTGGTAAGTTTCAATGTGGTGGTGAGTGTGAGGAGGACACAGGGAAATAATGAGTGTTTATTAAAAGTATATTTGAGTGAAACCCCTCCAGTTTAGGACCCAGGAAGAGTCTTTCTCCCTTCAGTTCCACTAGTTATGAGATTTTACATACTAGGTAGATTGATGCAAAGTAGTTATCACCCAGAGCAAGCCCTGCTTTGAATATTCTCTGTGCTACAAGTGGAAAATAGGTCATATGCATAATGTTGGCGATAGCTTTGGGAATATGTTCGGACAAATACAGTGTTACTGTCCATTTATGTCAGCACTGGACCTGGTCAAGCGCAGCATCCTCATTGAAAGTCAGACTAAGTTCCATTAAAAGCAATTAGATTCCCGAGTCTGTCTCGCTGGCAGATAAACACACTCAGTACGCTCTATTCCACATAAATGTCATGCTAATGTGTTTATGAGTCATCAGAGAGAGCTCTCAGTGTGGCCCAGATATCCTCAGTGATGAGAGGGAATGAGAGCACGCAGAATTTAACGCTTTAAAATCAACTAAATATCAATTTGGTTCAGTCGCTTCGGAGCGTGTCAGACTGAAACAGATTCTTTCACATCCAAAACCACAAAACAAAGGCCGCGAAGTCATCACCAGGTCTGCGGCTTGAAGTGAACATGTGTGGGGTTTTCCGGGCTGTCTGACCCATACCCCCGGGGGGACACACGTCTGGCAGAATAGGCCGACCATCAAGGGAAACGTCTGTGGTACCCCTGACCGACTTCACGTGACCTGATTGAGCAGTCGTACCACTTCATATGCTCCAGTCACCACGGCAATGCCCGGAGGATGATCACCTCCTCCCTTTAAAGCTGTTGACCCCCACCTACAATTACAAAACTAAACACTAAGTAACCCCTGTTTTTCTACCTCCACCTCCATGTGATCAAGTGCAATCACATTCCATAGCATAAACCCCCCTGAGGTATCTGAATCCTGCTGTTTTTCTGTCAATATAAAAGGGATGTGAGGAGCCAGTGAGGAGCCATTGGGGAGCGCTCTTATGTTTGAAATTAAGGAGGAAATTGTGGTTAGAGCCCTGTGAATTATAGGAGCTTGTTGAAATATTGAAGCCATAATGAACTGATTTGGATGGATGGATTGCCATGAAGTTTTGCAGACATTCATGGTCCTCAGAGGATGTGTCCTAATGACTGCTGAATTTCCTCCCAGCGCCACCATCAGGCCAACATTTAATTTGTCCTGTACTTGTGTTTCAAAACAAAATTAGCAAATGTTAGCGTACAAACACACTAAACTAAGTGGGTGAACATGGTAACCATTAGACCTGTTAAACATATTAGCATTGTCACTGTAGGCATTTTAGCATGCTGCTGTCAGCATTTAGCTCAAGTACAGGCTCACTGAGCCACTAGTGTGGCTGTAGACTCTAAAAGCGCTTTTACACCAGAATTAGCTCACATATGCAGCTTTTTCACGTTTCCATCACTGCCGTCTGGAGCTGCAGCTGATAAATAAGCATAACTACTGCAGTGTCATTTGACCTGGGAATGAATGAATGAACCCCTTCACAGTGAAGACAAAGCCAGATGTTAGTGGGTTTTCTCTCCAGTGTGAAAGGGGCATTGGTCATGTTAAGCTGAGGAAGAGATGACACAGTGAATTTCACCTCAGAAATCCTTTACTGAGTCATTTTAAATTGATGTGCTGTTTCAGAGGTGATGTTTTTCCACCGATGCTTGGGAGTTCCCCGTCCATCTTCCTCTCTGTGTTTATACCTCAAACCATGGACCAGACTGTCCTAAACCGGGGGATGTGACGGGGGTTTCACACCTCCTTCCTGTTGTCCAAGGTGAGGGGGTTAATATTTGGGTGATGGAGGTCACAGGAAGCAGAGGGCAGCAGGATTTCCTCCTTCCTTCACGTTGGTTGAATATCCAGCTCCGTATCTCGGCCACTTCTTTCCTGCCACCATCTGATCGAAGGGCAAAGTCGGGTTGATTTTTCTGGATCCAAGAACACATATGAGTAGCGTCTTTATTTGGAGCGTGCCTGCTGGGCACAAAGGCAGCAGTGTATAGCCGAGAACCTGTGCGTGGAGCTGTGTGTGTGTGTGCCCCTACATCTGAAGTACAATCCTCCCAGACCTGCTGTGGTTACATAACAAGTAAAGGTTATTCCTCCAAGGAATTTCACTACTGAGCGTATAGTTCATTCTCAAGCTTTACAAAAGGTTTTACATCCTGCTCAATTATGAACAGAAACAACATCATCAGCTACCTAAGATGTTATTTCAGTGATTATCAGTGGAGAGATTATGTGATGAGGATACTACAGTACAACATAGACGAGTGGAACTTGGGGGTGCGACGTGCTAGATGAGATAAAAGCATGAAAAACACCAGTAGCTGAACTATGATCCTTTAATACCTCTCTGTAGTTTAGAAAAATAAGCTGTTTAGTCAAATGCAGCAGTCTACACGTAAAAAATGTAATGTTCATTGATGCTGCAGAAAAAGAATGATGCAAAACCAAGAGTAATATTTGGGTTTTCTGTGGCAGTCCAGCACAAAGCTTGTGCATTTTTTCAGATATGACACAAATAAATCAAGTGAAACAACTATTTTCATTTATTTTTGACATTCTGCTCAATATAAAATGTGTTTATCCAACAAATGAATGCAGGAATGTCATTTTTAAAAAGACACCAACAAAACAAATGCATATTTGAATGCTCTCTTGCCTGTGTGACCTATTTTGGTCCCCCAAATATGACTACAGGAAATACAACAAACACAAATCTCCCTCCCTCCTCCATGTTTCTCTCTTTCTTTTCTTGCTTCCTCCCCTTCTCCTCCCCCACTCACTCGCACTCCTTTGATTCAGTTTTGAGGTCAGCTTGGAGCTCATCTCAGCACCTGATCTCATCCTTTTTAACGCTTTGCATACGCCTCTCGTCCCAAGTCAGATGCATTTAAACCAAAGGCGCAACTCGGGTCTATTTGAATAACCACAAAGAGGACGTTAGGCACAGTAATGCTCCACCGAAACCTCAAACTGAGGGTGAGAGGGATCAGCATAAATCACAGTTTAAAGACTAATGCATCAAAGCTCAAATCGTGTGGATTAATGTTTGATTACATTTAGCATTGGTAATCCATTCTCTAAGCATGGATGTGGTGTATTAATGTGTGGCAGGCACGCTCATGTACATCACGTCACAATAAAAATGCTGTTTGTTAAATCTAAAGAACAGCTATGATTGAACACACAAGGAGTAATATGTGAAGTTTAAAGTCTTTTCTTCCTCATTTTGGCATCTTGATTCAGTTTTAACGTTAAGATAAATTTGTCTGGTGCAGGGTCTGATTCCAGGACCTGATGTTTAGTTAAAAATTAAGCCTCGTTTCCTGTTTGGCTGAGAGGCAGACAAACAGTTTCAGGACTTTCAAAATGAAGTGTAACAGAGGCATGATCTAAAGGTTCAGATATGCACTGTGATTGATTCAACTTTACAGGGAAAATAGGAAATAAAAAACACTGGATTGTGGATATTAACCAAAGTTATTATTGCCAAAATAAATGAAATAATGGATTTGCTGGGTGAAGGAAACTGTGGAGGAAAATGTTTTCTTCTTCAGTGTCACCTGGTATAGATTTATATTCTGTATGTGTTTACCATCATAGCCCAAGAAATCCTGGGATTTGCTGTATGTTCCCCTGGCAGTACGTTGTTTTAAAGGAATATTTAGCATTTTGAGATACACTGTTCATGTATTCACTTTGCCAAGAGGTAGATGAGAAGATTTATACCGCCCTCATATCTGTACGTTAAATATGTAACTGGAGCCAGCAGTCAGTTAGCTTAGCTTAGCATAAAGATGGGAAAAAGAGGGGAAAAGCTAGCCTCTGTCCAAATGTAACAAAATCCACCTTCCAGCACCTTTAAAGCTCACTAATTAACACATAATGTTTGTTTAATTTATACAAAAACCAAAGGGAAGTCCAGCACATTCACCTGAACTGGGTGAAGAGCTGGGCTAGCTGTATCCAGCCTTTATGCTAAGCTAAAGTAACTGACTGCTAACTCCAGCTTTGCTTACAGTCATGATTGGTATCAATCTTCTCGTCTAACTCTCAGCAAGTAAGAAAATGAATGTATTGCCTAAGATGTTGAACTATTCCTTAAAGGCAGAGGAGAAAGACGTGAATGAAAATCCTCATAAAGGTGTCACATTCATTTAAATTGTGACTGTACAAAGAAAACTAGAGAAGAGGAGATCTTTCATTATTTAGAGTTCAGGCTATGGGAAAGGACTCAACCACCAGACTCAGTTTATCATCTTTGATAAAAGAAAAAGAGGCATCTGCTCAAAGACTGCATGTTAAAAACATCAAACTATTAAGAACTCATCTGTCAAACTGGTTTGTGATCAAACCCGGATAAACATTAACATGGCTAATGTTTCACATACGGAGAGACCAGAATATCTAAACACACCAACCCTCAAAATCCCACAGAAAATGAATTGTTTAAAGTTTATGAATAATATGTAAGGAAATGGGTTGTACTTTAAATATACTGCAGTGCAGCTTTAATTGAATCCCTGCCATTTCCATTCGCAGCATTATCACTCTCTCACACTCCGTCAAATAAAACACATGTGAGCTGCTGCAGACGCCAAAGGCTAAAACTCTATAATCTTTATTCCACAACCCCCTTTTTTTTCTGAGGGTACAAATGATGGCTGGCAAAAACAGAGTAAAGATAACCCGACTTATCCTTCATCTATAGATCTCTCTCTCTGTCTTTCTGCCAGTCCTCTATGATAACCCTATTAAAATATTTTCCTCTGGCAAATCCCTGAGAAATAAATCCTCTTTTTTCCAGGGGGGGCAGGAAGGTTTGTCTGTCACATGGAGAAATACAGTTGCCTTGGCAACCCCTGATGGTTTTACACTGCAGCCTGGCATCAGAGTGACTGGTGAGGATAAGTTTGCTGGGGACAATTTGGGATGACCGAGAGTGTCGCAGTTTGAGGATCTACTAAAAGAAGTGCTGTTTTTATTCTTTAAAGGGTCAGGAGTTTTAATGGAAGAAGAAGCAAAAACACATCACAGTGCAAGCTAAGTTTACAGTTTCTCTCCAGTTTACTGTATGAATGACACAGTTTGTCACTATCAAACAGCAGAATTGGCCGTACAGCAATAGAAAGAGCTGTTATATTAGAGCTTACCTGTGTCAGTCTCCCCTTCATCACCAGCATCCTCCTCACTGAGGCTAACAGCTCAGGCTTTTCGACACACACCCTCTACTGTGAGAGGCTGCTTCCCCCGTGTGGACATATGCGGTACTACAATACAGTCATGCTTCACCAGCAGAGGAGAGAGGTATCGAGCAGATCTTCACTGTCTGGGTTGATTAAGGCAAAATGTGGTCAGGCATGTTCAGCTGCAGCGGTGGAATACACCCTAACGGATGAATTAAGTGATATGATGTGGTGAGTTAATGCCACAGTAAGCTGTCTTTAAAGAAATGTCACAGCTGTAGAAGTGGTTTTGTCCCATATTTGTCTGTATATGTGTCAAGAAAGGTGACAAGAAAGGTGAAGGGGTTAGATTTTGAAAATTAAATCAAGATATTTGTGCACCTTAAAGAAACATTTTTCTTACATCTGGCTGCACTGCTGCCTGACATCCTTAAAGTGAAGCCTGGACATTGGATTTCTTTGTTTGTTTGTCTTTAATATATAATCATGGCTTCTCTGGTATTTGTTTTATAAGCATTGAGTCTCAAGGAACTCTTCCTCTTTATATATGGGGTGTGTGAGACTGTTATAGCAGTTTTGGAAAGCTGTGATTGTTATGATCTTAGAAATTCTGTTTATCAATATTCCCTCAGAGCACAGGGTGCTTTCTTACAGTTTAAGTCTGAATTTTGAGTTTATTGACACGTATTCATCACCAGCAGAGCAAATGAACTTGCCCTGAACTAGAGAAAGCTGAGTGTTGAGTATGGCACTTGATATGTTCCCCCCTTTGTTCTATTTATTTAAACTGCATATTGTGATAACAAGAAGTAAAAGTAAAGGAGACAATAAAGGAAGATGGAGGGGTTTTTTTTGCCACAGTTTGCTGTTTACATATTGTTTACAATAACGGACATGTAAAAATGGGAAATATATGTGAAGCTAAAGGGATAAAAAGGCAGTTTGGCAGACCTAAATCAATGCATGGCAATAAGAATGACTGAAAAAGTTCAGAATGATGATTTCATTGATTTATTACTTCCTGTATTCAATCATCCTTACCCTCAATTCTGCTACATCAAAAAACCCCGCACACACGTTTTTCACAGAAACAAAATCTTGTGACAAATGCAGCTGAAAAAAAAATTCTCCAGGTCACATTTTTCACCTTCAACCTTTCCAAAGTGCCACTGATACAGAATGCAGAAACACGACAAGTGTGACGGTGTGTGTGTGTGTATGAACACAAAGATGACATGCAGTGAATCCCTTTGAAACCGGCTGTAAGTTTCCAGTAGATCAGCTGCGGCGGCTGTGTCGTTATCCTCCACCAAACCTCTGCTGAAAGCTCATGTACCGATTAAACAGCTGACCCCAACCTCAAATCAAGCGTCCGAGCCACAGAGGACAACAACCGTGCTCGTTAGTGTCATGTGGTGCAGATATTTACTCTTTAAATCAAAGTGAGATGTTTAAACTAAGCACCCAATAAACACACACGTCAGACAATAAAAGAGTAGCTACAAAGTTCCAAAATAACAATCATCTGTTTTCACAGCAAAGCCCCCGACATCCAGAGAGAGGAGGCGGCATGAGGATCCACCCTTCATCTGACACAGTCTTCAGGGACACGATGAGCGGCTCCTGGATCTCAGGTGGCAACTTAAACGGGTGAACGTGAGGCATGCTTTCACCCTCACACATCACCGCCCGCCGCGGCTCATTTCAGCAGACGCCACTGCTGTCCTTTCCCCCTGCAAAGGCACTGGGCTCGTGTGACGAGGGCCAAGCAGCCGGCCAGCGGTGTCACTTTGTTGCATCGTCACACCAGCTTGCAGAATGATGTGTCCTCGTCCTCCACATCGCTGTGCAGTGGCGGACAGTTTGTTCTGAAGAGGGCTGAAACACTGCAGCACTCACAATTTATTGTTTGAAGTCCAAATGCAGGCATTGAGGATTCAGTGGATTTCGATGTGGACCTGAAAAGATGCAAAATGAATGGATAAGACAGATATTTATGTTGGCAGTGATGTGCATTAAAATGTTAACAGGTCATTCATCTCATCTTTAAGTCAGCAGCACACGCTCAGTTGTCAGTTAATTAACATCAGGGTTCATTTTGAGATGCTGCCGAATTGTAAATTCACTTAAAGCTGAAACAATTAGTCAGTTACTCAATTAGATGATCAACAGAAAATCAGTTGGTCATGATTTTGATGATCGGTTATTTTTGACTGGATGGAAAGACTGAGAGCTGAAGAGTAAGAAGTGACAACAAAAGCAAAACAAAGAAGAGGCTGAACAGTTGAAACGTCAGCTAATGTGTAAGATCAGGCAGTAGTTTAACTCTCATTAAATCGTCTTTTTAATTGCTTAAATGTCATTTTAGTCATAAAAATCTGTTCAAGTGTCACACTGAACAGCTGATAATCAATCAATCTCAGATCATTGTTAAGCAACAAAGCAAAAAATTGCAGGCTCCAACATCTCAAATATGAACACTTTCTATTTCAGTTGGTTTTGCATGAAACTAAATTGAGACTTGTGATGGAAATATGAGTGAGACAGATAACTCAGCCGGGTCGATATAGTGGCTCATTTGCAGATATTAGCTTGTTGCAGATATTTCATTTCAGTGCCATCTGATAAGTAACAGGAAGCTGCAGTACAGAATAAGGATTAAGGTTATTTAGGAACTGTCACCATTATTATAGTAAACTATCTCCTTCAGTATTTATCATGATCACAATTTAAAATAATTGTGACTTTTAAAAAAAAGTGTTATACAGAGAACTGTATCTAATATTCATAGTCTGCCCTCACTGGTGTGAATGGGGTGGACAAAATATGAGAAACACATGTTAATTTAATGCAATAGAACTTCACAGCACCACAACCTGCAGCCACGACAGCTGAATGAAGCTCTCCCTGGAAGAGTCTGAACAAAAATCAGACTTCATTAGTATGAGCTGTTCCTAATAAACTGGCAACTGCTTTTAAATGGAGTTTAAGTTGATCTATTTGGAGAGGACAAATCTTAGTATAAATGCCAGACATTTTGACATGGCTTCAGACAGAACAATGTTTATGACTCTCTCAGCATTAAAGGGCCTCTCCCATCAGCTGCTGGCTTATTTACACGAGCGAGCTGGTAAACTTCACAGGAGGCGAGGCCACCGTGCTCCGCTTAATAATCAAGAAAGAATTACCTGCAGTCTGACATTAAACATCATCGAAGCGACGAGGTAAACATAGGGGAATCTGATTCGCAGTCGCCATGCGAGATCAAAAAATATCAACAAAGTCCTCGTCAAACCTTTGGAAAACACTCCGTAAGTCCGACCAGCGGAGCCCGAAAATCGGAGCACTAAGTAAGACAGACCCGCCATACAGGCGATGTCTACGGCGACGGTGTCTGTTAGTGAGACGGACGAAGGAGCGAAGTGATGGCTGATACGAGACAGTTCATTTTCTATCGCTCACTGACACCGAGCTCCATTTTTACATCGGCCGTTTGTGCTGGCGGAGCTGCTCCACCCAGACGGCTTCTCTACCGATTCCTGTTATGGTCAATTGGAGGACTCATAACGGTGTGACACACGCGGAAGTTGAGTTTCCGCCAGTTTCAGCCCTGTGCAAAGACTTTCAGGCAGACAGTTATTCTATTCTTCTTCTTCTTATTGTTGTTGTTGTTGTTGTTGTTGTTGTTGTTGTTGTTGTTAATTGTAATCTATTGTCGTAGCATCATATATATATATATATATATATATATATATATATAATAAAAATTACATAACTTCGTAAAAAATATGAGATATATAAAATATATAAAATATGAGATTTGACAGCCATCTTATCAAATAGTTAATAATAGGCAACTGTGTCTTTGTTGTATGGATTTGGAATTTTCCCATTAATAAATACAGAAAGAACGTCATTTTTAAGACAAACAAATTAATAGAGTAAAAAATAGGGTTGCTAGTGACGATGATGGTCATTATTGATTAATCTCAGTAGTCATTAAAAATCTACAAAATGACAGATAATTGACAAATTACCCGTGTCAGGTCCAAGGTGATGTCTTCAAGTTTTCGTTTTATCCAACCGACGGTCCAAAGCCTGAAATATATAATGAATAATAAACAAATAAAAGCAGTAAATCTTGCATTTGACAACCATTAAATGCTTGACATTTCTGTTTCAGCCTGTTGACTGACAATCAAAATTTCCAGGAGTTAACTTTCTGCTAGTAGAATGGTGAATTTACTGGCTGATCAAATATATATTTCAGCATTAAATATCTTCATCCTGTAGTTGGATCATCTGCTCAATCTTTGTTCTTATAAAGTGCTCAACATCCATCCATCCATCATATATTTGTGTATATACAATAAAGACCAGGACTACATTTAATAACCATTCTTAACCTCTCCAACACAGGTTTTGCTAGAAATGGTACATTATTTTGAAAGACACCTACTGCATTGCAAACACAATATCTCTTACCACAGAATGGCAATATCTGGTTAGTTACATTGTCCACAAAGAGATACCCAAAACATCTCACTGATGCAAGAGTTAAATTTTCTATGAGATTTCTGATCTTCTTATTTAAGTTTATGTAGTTATGACTTATGACAAGATACTTGGTTGTTGACAAAGTGATTATATTTACACCTGGGAAATGTTAATTTCAGTCAGTTATACTATATGTGATTTAGATTGACTTACTTGCCTGTTGGAGACAGTGCACAACCTGGAAGACATGGTACAGGGAAATCAGGCCATTTTTCAGTTGACGTCAGGTCCTCAATCCGTGTCACACTCTTAATAGTCCGTCCTACTTTTTATTTTTCATTATATCCCTAAAGTGTCCAAGTTAAAATTTTCTTTTCAAAAGACTAACCTCCCGACACACTCTGTCTGATTATTTGTCTGAATTAAAAAAAAGCGGTGGACTTCAGGTTGTTTATTTCAGATGGTCAAAGTTTCTGTGGACGTCTCAAGCCATTGCACCGGATGCACCACCTGGTGGTCGTGGCTAACTTCATTTTTTTTTCTCCTCAGGGGTGGTGGCCGCTGTTTTGCTTCATAGCTTCCCGATCAGCCCACGAAAGCATGGGAATGTTGCGAGGGAATTTCTGAGTAAACTTACTTTAAAGTTCCCGATAAGTTGCTGTAAGTTCTCCACACGCTGTTTCCACATCTCGGGAGCGTCACTACACCACCGGAGACCGTTAGCGAAACGCTGTTGGGACATTTCACCAGCGAGCAAATCCGGACAAAGGAAAAGAGACTTGTGAGCTAACGTTAGTTGGCTCCCGGGCTAACTTAGCATTCCTCAAGCTGCGGCGCAATGCAGGCCATAAAGTGTGTCGTTGTCGGAGATGGGTAAGTTAATCGAGCTGACTGTGAGTTTGTACCTCCCGCTGACTATTTAACTTGAATGACGACGTGTAGTGTTAGCTGTAGAGTTAGCTACAGTGTTAGCTGTAATGTTAGGTGTAGTGTTAGCTGTCACCGCACTAGCTAACGGTAACTCCGTTAGCTTCAGATTTTTTGTAACGGGTAAAGTTAGCCACCAAGTTTTGACTTATACTACCTGTTTACCGTCATGTTATATTAGTTTAATTTATTAAATTTTATACACCCTGATACGAGTTAATCGCCATTAATGTTGTATCACTGATATGGCAAACTATTGTATTACAAAATAGCTGGTACGCAAGTGGTTGGCTAATCTTTGACTTAACGCTACATTATCCCGGTTACGTTGTTTTCCTCGTTGTGGGGTGAGTCAGACATCACTGGGCAGGTCACCCATCCCTCTTAACAAGAGTTAAACTTTGAATTTGGCAACAGTTACTTATCAGTTGGGTAATTTAAAGAACTAAGCTTTTTGTTTGTGTCCGTCATTTCACGGGTGTTAGTTGCTGGGTGATGCATCATTATGTCCCACATGCGGCGTTTTTTCGGCTTCTCAACAGTTAAAAGGCTCCGTCTGCAGCAGACTGGTCAGCTAAATCTGACTTTCATATGTGTAACAATATGTGGGATGAAAATAGACTCATAACCTCTGTTTCAGGGTGTGGTGGATACCACAGTAGCACAGTCATTCATGGGCCTGTGGCTGTGTTTGATTTATTATTTTGGACTTTGAGGGGGGAAACCTTGCAGTACACAGGATTCACACAGAGGGGTACAAGACCTCATATTTGGGACATACACCTCTAGTGATTTTGCATGCATGTCTTGCAAAAACAAATTCTAGATATCCACACAAGACTGGTGCGCATTTGATATCTGTATGTGTTTTGGACTGAAATGGTTGGTTGATTAATCAATTCGCAGACTGACAGAAAATTATAGAAATCCTGAGATTTGATTATCAGTTAAAGGTATTTTACAAATAAAAATACTGAAAGTTCACAGCTTCCCAAATGTGAGTAGTTGCTGATTTCTTAGTGTTTCTGTGATGTATACGGCATATCTTTGGGTTTTGGACCATAGATTGGACAAAAAGAGGAATCAGTATGTCTACTTTGGAAACTTCTGGGCATTTTTCACTGTTTTTCTTACATTTTGTTGTGTAATAGAGGAAATGATCAACAGATGAATTGAAACTGAAAATAATGATTAGTTGCAACCCTGCTGTTGACCTCCTGGTTATGTGTTGTCGTGCAAAGGAGGGAGCAATGGCAGTTCATCCCCAGGGTGGCTATAGTCAGTGTTTCAGGGTGAAATCATAAACACCAAACAAGTCATTTTTCCTCACTTTCTGCCTTCCAGAGCTGTGGGTAAGACCTGCCTGCTCATCAGCTACACCACCAATGCCTTTCCTGGAGAGTACATCCCCACAGTGTGAGTATCTGAGACTGCAGCCCTTATTTATTTATGTAAGACTGGAAGTCTGTCCACATCAGGAGCCCATCATTTGTCTCCACCCTTGTTTCCTATACAGTCACTGCATAAATGAGGTGGCAACTTGCTCTTCACTTTGTTTTTATAAAAATGTTTGATTTCTTATAAAACAGGTTACAATCACTGCTGTGGCACAGTATAAAACAAATAATTACGGGAATATGATGCAGGAAGTTAAGAGGAAAAACTGCAGCCTATCTGATGCTACACCAGCTATGTGAAGTATGTTGATCTGTATCACTGTCAGTGTGGCATGGACTGACTCAGGGCTGTTGATAAACAAGATTTTGGTTCGGATGAGCTGGGTTAAGTGAGTGATGAGTCATTCTGAAGAGCCAGCCTAAGAAGCAAAAAGGGCAGGATGGATCAATTAAGAGCTTGTTTTCCATTGTGAGACTTTGGTTTGTCTCCTGTCACATGTTATGTTATTATTAATATTTTATCAGTTTATATTAATCCTGATGGGTTGAACTCATTCTCACATCGTCACCGTCTGTCAGGTTCGACAACTACTCTGCCAATGTTATGGTTGACGGGAAGCCAGTGAACCTGGGCCTTTGGGATACAGCAGGACAAGAAGACTATGACAGACTCCGCCCACTTTCATACCCACAGACGGTATTTAAAAAAAAGAAAAAAAAGAAACAGTCAGATGATGTTGTGTTATGTTTCACCTATTGTGATTCTGCTGATTTCAGCGGTGCTCTTACGTAATCCTTTGGGAAAGTCTGGGTGCCCAGAATGAATGAGGAAGTTAGAGGCAAAGAAAAATGCCACACCTTTGTACGACAAGAGTTTCTACTGTTCTCAACAGGAAGTGAAAGTTATGGAGTCTGATTGTTGTTCTTTTCTTACCAGGATGTGTTTCTCATCTGCTTTTCGCTTGTGAGTCCTGCCTCATTTGAAAACGTCCGTGCCAAGGTGAGTGGAGTTTTATCATGTGGCATTCGGATTTTTTCTCCAAGGATGACCCAGATTTGTAAAGATTTATTTTCACCCACATATTTAATTACGGGTTTCTGCGGAAAATCCAGATGCATTTATTAGGTCAGTAATCATTGTCTTATTCTTCGCAGTCTCATTATTAAAATTAGTGGTTTTGATGTTGGGGTGTGTGATGAAACACCAGCAATGACACATTTAATGTGGTTAAAGATGTTGAGACATGTTGGTTAATGGTGCCACTGCCATCCAGTGAAATAATTAGTTCAAAACATTCATTTATCATCTCTATATCTAAAGACTGTCAAAGTGTGTGAGTAGTGGGTTAGCCAGCCATCTGTGGGCATAGGTGGGGGGTATCTGGTCCCACAAAGACAACACCTTTTTATATGCTATACAGCTGTCCTGCTCCATGGAGGCTCCATGGAAGCCACTGCTTTGACAATAAAGTGACTCATAATAAGTGCAGACTGAGACGTTCACTAAGTGGTTTAATCTCTTTGCCCTGAATGAGAATTATTTCTGAGATATAAGAAACCATTCTTACGCAATCTGTCCACGACTAGGATTTATTTGAACAACACGGCCCCACCAGTGCAGCCTCCTGCTCTGTTTTAATGTAGGGCATCTATCACTGCAGCTCAGTTCAACATGAGGCAGCTTTATGAACATGAAATCTTAAAAGAGTCAGTGAGATCATGACGACGGCAGATGAAGGAGTATCTGCCCACTGTTCGTTAGCTCCTAATAAATTATAAATGCAACATATCGGTCAGATTGTGGCCAAAAGAAAAAGTCAGCCTGTAGCTCATGTTTGGGATAACGTAGACGGGTTTGGAAAGTTAAACTTCTAACTCCTCAGTGTCGTGCTTTCTGTGCAGTGGTACCCTGAGGTGAGACACCATTGTCCCAACACTCCCATCATCCTGGTGGGTACCAAACTGGATCTGAGAGATGACAAGGACACTATGGAGAAGCTGAAGGAGAAGAAACTCTCTCCAATTACATATCCCCAAGGACTGGCGATGGCCAAAGAGATTGGTAACAGCAACAACTTTACTGATGTTTCTGACTTTTTTTCCCCCCTGCTGAAATATATAAGGAAAACAAATATTTCTGTTTCATCAGGTTCCGTCAAGTACCTGGAGTGCTCAGCCCTGACTCAGCGTGGCCTTAAAACTGTGTTCGACGAGGCCATCCGGGCCGTCCTCTGCCCTCCACCCGTCAAGAAGAAGGGGAAGAAGTGCACTCTCCTCTAAGACTTCCTCCACTGGGATGGTTACAGGGGAACATGACCGCTAGTGGTGAGGGTGGCTGAAGATCACAGGAGAAACACACAAGTATACACACAAAAACAAAGTACTTCAGATTCTTTCCTTCCATAAGTGTAGCTACAGCAGTTATACCAACTGTTTCCATGAAAAATTTGACATAGGGGTCAGATTTAGGAGGAGGGCTTAGAAGATCATAGACCCTAGTTCTTTCCCAACCTATACTGTACAAACACGTGAACTGAAATTCTCGAGGCCTTCTAAAATGGATTGGATGTTTTGTAAAATGGACCGTGGAATGTTTTCAATTTGTTCATCCACTGGTTGTCCAATTTTTATTTGATTTTTTTTTTGTTTGTTTGTTTACAGTCTTGTTTGTTTTGAGTGGAAGAAATATTGCCAAATACATTGTGCAGACGTGCTGTATTTTAGCAGAAAGTAGAACCTTTCGTTGGAGTGTCTCACACCTTTAAACCTTCAAAATACAGCTGACAGTTTGCTGTTGCGTGCCGCTGTTTGCTCAGCTCCACCATCCGTAGCATTTTATCAGCAGTCTGACTTCGCGAGGGCGCTCATGTGTCGTCTCACTGTCAACAACCAACTTCAAGTAACCATTTGTGAAGTTATTTTTGCCTCAAATTAGTTGCTTTCAGTCGCAGCGCATGATTCATGTTTGTTCATTGGTTCTCACAGATTGAATGACGCCTGCCACATGTTGAAAACACAGGCTGGGAACAGATCTTCCGACACCAACAGTGCTATTACACCCATAAAAATCGAAATGATCCAGTATTTTACGTTTAGCTCCAATCGGACCTGTCAAGTTTATGGTATTTTTCTTTCCTCTCTGCAATAGACGTGTCTCCACTGTGTCGCTGCCCAGGAGTGCAACGCTGAAAACTTTTATTAGAAATTGGATTAGAACTGTGTAGGTGTTTTGGTGGCGGGGAACAAGAGCACCTTTAATGCTCTGTGGGCATTTATCAGAAACCTTTTGTGCAGCACATTTTGATTTTTAATAGCATCACTACTGGCTAAGCAATGTCACTAAGAAGAGCATCATTAATTCCTGCTAATTACAGTAACAAGCTACTGTCGGTTATGATGTAGTATACAGTGTACTCATCTTTTTGTTATAATCATGTGATTTGACTATTTTGTATCTTTCTTCACAGAAGTTACACTTCACTCACTGTATTGTTAAACTAACACTATGAATATCCTTTGTTTATTACCTCTGCAGTTAACGCTACCTTAATCTCCCTACAAGCCTAGCTTTTTGTAATTAATGCTGATAGCATGTATGTGCAACATATACTGAAAACTAAGACTAGAATTGCTACAGTTATATTTTTTGCCTATTTACAAAATGTATTTGAACTACTAGATCAGGGGTTAAGTACATGTTGCTCATCTGTATTGTATTCAGACATCAAGCTGTGCTTTAATTCAAGCCAATGTTGTGACTCTTTAGTTTTATGGATAAAAGCTATTGTCACTTTTTGAAAAAGCCAATAAATTCAAGTAAAACAAACTCTATTCTGCCTCGTTGTTGCACAACGCAGCCCCAGTTTTCCCTTCATGAAACACTTTTAATACACGCACAATAATGTTTAAATAACAACTCACATAAGGGAAAGAATTTTTTTTTTTTTTTTAATTGCAAGATAAACGGTCATGTCAACATAATTGACAACTCATAAACCCACAAGGTTTTATTATACATTTGGCACAGAATCTAAATCTGAAATTAATTTACTTCCAGTCCTCCTACAAAACACTTTTCACAGTGAAGACTTCTCATCTTCGGTTGCTCACTGCTTTCGACCAAGCACAGATCAGTCCGCCTTGTTGCTGTGGTTCAGGAGTCAACAAATCGTAACAATGTCCCTGAAGTTGTCGGTATGCTGGGAGGAAAACAGAGGGGTTATTCAGTAAATTATGTCCTGTCACATTGGTTCGATTCATTGGTGGAGTTGTGATTTTAAGCGATCATAGCTGCATTTTGATTGTTTTGACAAGACTACCGTGCACATATTTTAACACCTTGAAGGCCAACATCTTGCCTGTGGGCAACTGAAAACCCCTCAATTACTGGGCTGAGAGGATCGTAAACGAGAAAGCAGCTGCATGAAGAACCTTCAAATCAGTTTTCATTTGACAGATGGGTTTAACTCTGACCTACGGCGAAACCTCTCATTTAAAATCCACACTTTTCAGAATCAACAGCATGCAACCCGTAAAAACCAAATATTACCTCTCCACCAGCTCTGCACCAACAATGTCATGGATGTGGTATTTCATGTGGAATTTCACATGTGAAGTTGTCCGTCGGTCTTCCAGCTCTGCCTTTAAGATCTCGCTATATTTGGACTTCTTCACCATGCCGAGCACTGCTTTACGACCTAACAGGGAAAGATGGTTACACACAAACCATTCCAATTTGCAAAGCCCTGTCAAAAATGTAGTAAAAATGAGACATTTAAACGTGACATCATGAATGCAAAGTATTGTTGAGACTTTAACACCCACCTTGTATAAAGTACTTTGTGAATTTGCCCGAGTTGGGAATGGAAAGCCACCAGCTGCCCGCGTCCCTCACAGTCAGGACCCCTGACTTAACCAGCTGCCTACATGGTGAGAAAATAATATGTGTGGTCTTTTTTCAAGTCTGAGGTCTCAGAACTAAGTAGTTAAAGTAAATCAAAGCTCCAAACACAGGAGAAAAGCACAGAAAGTTAAACTGACTCAACCGTACAATACTGGTCTTCATAGCTGCACTATTACTCAGATTCAAAGTCTAAAGATAGGTGTGGCTTTCTCAAACAATGAATCATTTTTGAATGAATCACGAGACCGTTGCGTACGTTATCTCAGAGTCTGTGAAGAGGAACTCCCTGAGCATCTTGTCTTTGCTGAAGCTCAGGTCCGTGCAGGACGACAGCACTTTCTCCAAGAACTTCTCCACCGTTGCTCGCGTCGCTCGGCCCTCCTCTCCTGCCAGCACTTTGGCCTTGTAATCTGATGCAAAAATCAGCCCGAAAGCTTCTGCGTCAAACCCGAGCTGGAACATCAGCAGCTCTCCTCGCTCCCGCAGCTTACTCTGTGGACCACAAGGAGGGCAGTGGGTTGCATTTTCACAATCAGATGAATGAACATATGACCTTCCTGACAACAAAAAGCCATCTCACCAGCTCCTTATCCACTAAAGTCTTGTCATTGTGTATGCTGTAGAGTTGGTGCTTAAGAACAATTTGAGGCAAGGTGTCATTGAAGAGCTTCCTTGGGAACAGTGTCATGAGGTACTCGAGGGTGGATTTGATGTCAGTTGGTCCTTTGAGGTGAAGAAACAGATGACAAGTGAATTTTACATCCTTAAATGAGATTTCAAAGAGACTTTCATTGGCCGTTTAGCAATCAACACCTACCATCTCCATTGCTGACAGCTCCAAACTTTTCTGTGCCGTTTCTTCTTTTCTTCGCCTTGAAAGTGTCTGAAATCAGAGCCCGTTTCCTATTCATGCCTGCAGGAGAAATACGGGTTGAGAAACCATGACTTGCAGAATTAACCTGTCCAAAACAGCTATATAATCTAAGACAAACCCTCCCCTGCCAACGTTTAAACTTGCCTATAAATAACGGCTACTTCTCCTTTTGTGAGAAGCTGCGTTTTCTAATCGGGACAAACGAGTTTCACGATCAAATTTAGCCAAATGTTAGCTTGTATTCCAATAGGAATTTAGCTAACACGTCTTTTGAAGGTGCCAGTTACCAGCTAATCCTGGTTTTTAACCCAAATAATCGCTGATTCACTTGGGAAACGCATCTTGATGACACGCACACAGTTTGGCACGATCCACCGGTTCCATCATTTGCTTTTGTCTTACTTGTGATAGCCATGCTAATGCAGCTAGCTAGCTAACACCACCTTGTGTGTACACTGAACACAAAAATAACAAATACTCAATACAACCCCAGTTGAAACACTTACCTGATAGCTAATAGCAGCATCAATACAGCTGTTCACATCGCTCTGGTCCCATTCAACACCACCCAGCGTTAACCGTATCAACCAACAGCTTGAAAAGTCTTCTTTAATCGGCTCTTTGCAGGAAGTGCCTCGGCTATCAACTAGCGGATTGGATGACAAACTACATCCGGAAGTAGCGTTAGGTTCGATGTTAGCCTATGATGCTAGTTAGCTAGCAACTAGCGAAACAAACAACTGCATGTGTTCTTTCTCTCATTCACTAACATTTGCCTTTTCTGTATTTTTTTTTTAAAGGGGCTGAAATATCTTTTTTTCTTTTGCACAAAGCCGTGGTTATTATGGTGACAGACTTAGCAATGGCAGAAACGTAACGTTAGCTGCTTTTGATGTGTATGCTGAAAAAGGTAGGCTTTGCTTTATTTACCGGTTTAGTAGTTTAAATAATAGTGGCATGAAAAAGTAACAACTGTATAACTGTTATATTTGGAAATTCTCATTTACCTACAACGTTTACACAATGCAGATGCACTTCTACACGATCAATACAAACATGAACATCTTTAATTATGAATGTGTATACATTCACAAACACTAACACACACACAACAGACAGACCACGGGGTGATGTGCTGAATTGTGGCGCATTCAAAGTTAAACAAGATTACCTTAGTCGATGCCATGCAGAGGAATTGAAGTGTTACAGGGGCAAAAAGAAGTACAAGAACAGATTCAGAATAGGATAATTAACCTTAAAGCTGGAGTACTGCACACATTGTGAATATCTGTTATAATCAGTATGAAGCATGAACTACAAATTGCACCGGGACTCATAATCACAATATAAATGAGGAAATATGGAATGCAATATATAAGTGCAAAAGTTACTCTTGGAGGAATGAATTCAGGTGGTGTGTAAAGTGCTTTCAGTCAGCTTAACCCTGTCTCCTTAGTGACTGAACAAGTGATGATGAAGCAGAGCATTTTCTTTTGTTTTTGTTTTTTTTTTTTTCAGCAGCAGAGCAAGATTATCGAGAAGATATGAATAATCATCAGTTTGTTTCATCGCTCTTGTCCTCATTAGGTAGCGATGGACCGCCACAGATTCCACAATCCCAGCTCCAGCTACCAAAACCGCCAGTCACCATACAGTAGAGAGAGAAATAACAGAGGAAGGTACCACAGTGAGAATCAACACTTCAGACCGAGCCACCACAACCACCAGCAGTGTCAGTCTGGGCCAAATCCCTGGCAAAACCCACTCAGCGCTCAGAGTTTGAGCACCAGAAGGGAGCATTATGAAAGAGACTTTCCTGTGTACAAACAGCCTGTCGAAGTCGGATGTTTTTCCCTGGATTCTGAGCGCAGATTCTTCAGTGACGGCAGGCAGATGAGATACTATGCAGAACCTGACAGAAATCCTAATTTTGACCTGAGGGATGGATACAAGGACCGCTTTATAAAGAGGGACGACAGCGTGAAGGAGAAGCTGGACCACATCCTGCGCTGGATCTCAGTCAACAGATCGAAGCTCGGGTCAAAGGCGACCACGGCCTCGTCACGGTAAGTGTCATCGTGATCTACACTTCCTCTAACCACAGCTGTGTTTCCTGTTGAACGCGCATTCTTTGATCAACCTCTCCCAGTGTTTTAGATGTTGACTTTGTGACGTGGCGTGGTCATCTGACCAAGCTGCTGACCACTCCCTATGAGACGCGGGAGGGCTGGCTGCTAGCGGTCACCAGGTTCAGGGGCACCCTTTACATCAGTGAGGTGGAAACAGAAGCAGCCCGTCAGGAAAGAGAGAACCGCACCGAGAGGCATGAAGAGATGATGTACTGGGGATACAAATTTGAGCAATACACATGTGCAGGTGCGTGGGTTTATATGATAGAGTACTATGGCAACTGCTGTTTACTTTCAAACCTCGATTGCTGATAAGTTATCATATTGATTAGCCACGTAACATCAGCTCAGCTATGATGTTTCACAAGCACACTGCGTCACAAGAAAAGCATTTGGTTTTATATTTAGCCATCACTACTGGAGCCCATTTCTGCCAGGAAAGGAGAACAGTTGGTGAAACTTTCTTCATGACAAGAAATATTAGTACTCATAAGTAGCAGTACTCATGGTATTTCTAAATTATAAGACACTAAGTCATCACTTTACTGTCAGTTTTGGGATAGATAGAAATGCTGGAAGAGCAAATGCATTGAATCACAGCAGCTAAAGGAACAGAGGGCCATCATGTTTCATGTGGCAAACTCAAATCGTGTGAAGCACACACGGTGATAAGCCCATGTTTAAATGATAAGTCTTCACCTTTGTCCATCCCTGCAGACACCGTCCACAGCTCACCTGACCCAGGTGGAGTGGTTAACACCAATGAGGCCTTCTGCACTGTGGTACAAACTCGGCTTGCAGACCACAGGCTTCTGTTCTCCGGTGAGGTGGACTGCCGGGATAAAGACCCCAACGCTCCTGCTCCGCCTGCCTGCTATGTTGAGCTGAAGACCTCCGCAGAGATCTGCACCCCCAAGCAGCGGAGCAGCTTCCACAGGTAGAAGCAGTAAAACATAGCATCATCAACTGTTTCATGTCATGCTGTCTGATATGTGATTTGACCTCGTTTCGGTGGTCCTCAGGTTCAAACTGCTCAAATGGTGGGCCCAGTCTTTTCTCCCTGGCGTGCCTCGCATTGTGGCAGGTTTTCGGGATCACGATGGAGTGGTTGTCACCGTGGAGACTTTTCCCACCTCTAAGATCTCACATCTCATCAAGGTACAGTGCAGGTGTCTGCAGTGATTCACAACTGGTCATATTTATTTATGTATGTATCATATTTGCACTTTTTCTGTCTTCTGTATTTCTTCCGGACAGAATGAACACAACTGCTGGAAGCCAACTGTCTGCATGAACTTCTGCTGTGATTTCCTGTCCTTTGTGAAGCGAGCAGCTACAGAAGACAATCCGAGGTGAGTCGCAGTGCGTATGAGGAGTACATCGCTAGCCTTTTTTACTGTTGAGCAAATCTATTTTAAGCCCTCTGTGTCGTTCATGACTCACTATTGTTTCCCCTCCAGTGTGGTGTACCTGTTCTCCTGTGAGCCCCACAGAGATGTGACCTACTCCATCCACAGGGACTCACAGTATTCCTTCCTGCCTCACTGGTATGTGGACGAGATAAGCAGAAGTCAAGACTCACATCATCAGTCTTGATTTACCACCAAGAAGCATTCAGCTGGGACTGTTAATTCTGAGCTGCAGTTGAGGATTATTTACTAAAATACATCAAAGTCTGGTGTGTCGTCAGGTGCACTCGTCCTCTGAGAGTGGCTGTGTGAGATCATTTTGTGTCCCTGAGCATGACTACATGATCCTCTGGAGGAATGTTTATTTTTTTATTTGTTCATGACTGAGCCATGTTTGCCCATCTTGTGCATGCATGTGGCGATTTGAAATAAAACAGTCGAGAATGTTTCTCACAATTTTATTATTCCTTGGTTACAACAATAATTTAAACCCCAAAACAGTGGAATGTTAATCGAAACAAAGTTAGAAAAGAATAGAAGTAAAAAACAATTGTGATGTAAATAAGTGGAGAAGACTTCAAGTAAGTGTCACATCAGCAGTTACAAAGTATTTCCATGTAAACTGTTACGACGAAAGAAGAAAAAAAAAGTTATGGAGAAGACCATAAATAATAACTATGTTTTAATCCAGTAGCTGTTGTAAATGTGTCGCTGCTGTTGCCGTCGTTTTATTACAACAGTGACACATTCACCAGCTTTGGATTCCTGGACTATTGAAGGTGGAGCGAGCCATTCTGGACAAAGACTGTTGACATGTGAACATCTCCTCGCTGTCCACTGGCTGTCCGCAGGGAGGGGGAGGGGAGATGGAGGGAATAAGTCTGCCATGCTGATGTGTAATCGCATTGAGAAGACAGACAGGTGGCAATATCAACAGCCTCTCTCACAATGACTCACCCCAGCTTTTAACAAAAACATTTGGTCCTCCCGCCTCTCCTGACTGGACATTTTTCGTTTAGAGCTCTCAGCTTTTCCACACGCCTGCTGTGCTCAGGTTTTACTGTTTTCTTTCCCGCTGGTCTTCTGCCCCTCTGAACACTTTTTACGTCACTGATTGCCCACACCCAAGTGACGCCAGTAGAGTTATTAAAGTGCACCTTTCACATGCATCATAATTCATTTCACGGCGCAGATATGCATGTACAAGGTGCACCTGAGGACAGCAGGTGTGTGAGACTGACTCTGTAGGACTGAACTAATTTTCCAGTATCCTCACTATTTCCTACTTGGCTACACCACTGGCTCCTATTAATATACTGAACAGTCAACAGGCTGTGATCTCCTACATGTTACAAAGTAATAAAGAGAGCAAAAACTCTTGTAATGATTAAAACTCACAAGTTACCTGTTAACAACAAAAGAAAGAAGTTAACTTTTAAATAGTTTGAAGCTGAAAGGCAGCCGAAACCTTCGTTCACCAAATCAGACAAAAGGCCCTGTGATAAACAAATACTGTGAATTGCTGCAACTCCAAACCACCCGACACAAAGCAGGACACTGAGGTAAATAATGGAATACACCTGCGTGACAAAATGTTCATACTGACCGATTGAGCCTTGAAGACCGCAGATAGTTACGTGCATCATGTGTGTCTGTGTAAAATCATCAAGCCATTAAATCTCTTATCAGTTCATAGTACAGACCGCTTGAGATATAATTTAGAGGCACTTACTGCGCGATATACTGTACACATTTAACTTTTAAGTAGGCACAGATTTTACACACAAGTCTGAATCTGATTGGGAGCTCTGCCAATATATGAGTAATATAATTAATGACATTTTAAGTCAGCACGTGTATCTGGAAATTCATGAGGTCTCTATCAAATGCAGTTAAATTCAAAGTTAAAACATCAGACCGAGTGTGAAGAATGGTCCAGTAGCTTATATCGAGGCAGTGGGTTTGAGATTTTGGGAAATGCGCTTCCTCACTTTCTTGGCGAGATTTAGATGAGGGGTTTGATATCGCTCTCACCTGTGAGTGCGATCAGGCCTCTCATCCTGCGAGCTAGCCATGCCGATTAGCCATGACATTAAATCCACTGACATCTATCATCTCGTTACAATGCCGTGTTCTGCAGGGAAACATTGGGTCCTGGAATTCAAGTGGACATTTTTTGGAACCGTAAACCGTAAAGTAGGCATGTGGTTTTAACATTGTGGCTGATCGGTGTGTAACTCTAAACAAGAAAGCAAATAAGTGTATTTCCCCGAATGTCAAACGTTTCCTTTGTGAAATAACGTGAAGGTTTCCTTTGTGAAATAACGTGATGTTTTTCCAAATTAGTTTTAAAATGTTTTGGTAACTTTCATCATGATGTGATTTCATCTGTAAGTAGGTGAATCACAGTGACCACATTGGTCTTTTTCCAGTGCAAATGAGAGCACAGAAGAATCTGTGAATACAGCCAGATCAAGAGATAGATGCATTTTCATAACCCTTGAAATGTGGCACCTCTTAGCCCTGAAAGTCAAACTAAATTCAGCTCCTGTAAGATCACTTGGAACTATCTCAACAGAGACGGACCGGTGGAAATCAAGGTCTGTCTGCACAGAAGAAACCAATTAAAGGTTAACAAAGAGAGTATTTTAAGTATTACACTTACTTCTGGTTATGGAGTGAGGGAATCTGTGACCCTGAAGGCACCAATTCAATCTATTCATGCAACATTTCTGTGACTGAAACAATTCCTTAGTAGGCTTTGATGCTGGGTGTGCGTTCACTGCTTCAGTTTCTTGTTCAGGCCCATGATTCTGAAGGTAACCGCAGTGATTTTCTCGTACACGACAAACATGAGGGCAGCCGTCAGCACCGTCTGTAAGAGCTTGGCCTCCAGGCCTTTGTACAAACCAAGAACACCATAACTCCTGCAAAAAAGAGAACAAGTGTATCCTAATGAGCAGCTATCATAACATCTTCACCGCTGGGCTCAGCGTGTCGACGAGTGTGTTTGTGTTTGCAGACGCACTCACTTGATTCTGTCCGTGAGCAGCAACAAGATGTTTGAGAGGCCTCCAATGAAACCGCCTCTGCCGTGACTTTTGTACTGGCCAAACTGATGAGAAAGCATATAACTGATTGATTTCTCTTCTGTTCTTGAGATTATTTTTTTGTATTCGGGTTTATGATATCTTGTAGATATTATGCACCATGAAACTCCTGCATGGTCTACAGCATGCAGTGATTACAGATGGCTTCTATTGTTTTTACACAGAAACTCCAAACATGGAGATTTTTTTCCCCACTAAGTGTAACGTAGCATCGCACTTACCCTCAGGATAGCCTGAACTGTCTGAAGAGGATATGTCAGGGTGGTAGCAACGGCCTTGGCAATGGCTCCAATGACAAAGATCTCTGCTGAGGATATCTGTGGAAGGAGACAAGGACTTAACCCCCTGAAACTCATTATAAGATGCAATGACTGGCAGCAGACTTTATTAACACGGCGGGCGTTCTTGTTGTTCTGCTTTTGTTCCAGGTTACAAGTCGTATAAGTGCAGGGAGCCTGACAAATCTTTATCATTTCATTGTTTCCAGATTGATGGACTGAAAAGACAACGGATAGTGAAAATCTGGAGGGACATCAAGGCATATTTCAAGGGAAACTTAAATTTAATAACCCATTAGACAACGTTAGCTGTTGTCTAATGTTGGCGTTCAGCCACTTTCCAGCCAGCATTACCTTTGATAGTGTTACAGGATGCGATAGGAGAGGCGTAAATTAAAATATCAACACACACCTTGGACACACTTACTTAAGCCTGGAAGTCAAACACAGGGATGGATTAACATTAAATTAAATACAGACATTCACCGGAGAAATTTGGATTCATGTGACGCCACCAGCAGATCAAAATTTTAATCTGTCCAATATTTAAGTCTATGTATAAATACCTGCAAAACTAATGATAATACCAGTGGTAATAATCAGCCTCAGCTGTACAGTGTGTTTAGTGCTACTAGCAAAGGTGCGAACAAATAGTGAATGAGGTAAATATTACCCCTTGTTAACATCAGCATTTGAGCAAACATGATATTAGCATTTAGCTCAAAGCACTGCTGTGACTAAATGCAGCCTCACAGAGCAGCTAGCATGGTGATGGACTCTCAATCCTCTTACATCACACCCCAAATAATTATAATTGATTCCTTAATTAGAGTGAAGACACAGCATGTGGGCATGTGGTCTTGTTTAATATTAAAGCAGATTCTCTATCCTGTTCAGCACGCCGCCCCCTTCAATGTAGTTCAGAGCTTGATGTTAAAGCCAAAAAAAAAATGATGAGTCAGCCCAGCCGAGACAAGAGGCGAGGCTGACTGATGACAGTGGCTTTGATAACGCAGTGTCATACATGACGATGTCTTTCTTGTGTCCCCTCACCTGCACCCCTCCTTTGCCTGCCTTCCTCTTCATGGCCTCATATAACATGAACTGCACAGCGGGGTTGAAGACGAGCATGAGAGAGGGCAGAGTGCTGTTCCACAGAGTTCCCACACCCTCATTGGCAATGATCTGTGAGAAAGCATCTGGGAGGGAAAGCCCAAAAACAGAAGGGTTGTATAAATGCACAGTAACAAAACAAACATGTCTGAACTATTAAGCTACAACACAGATATACACACATGCATATAAACATATGTCACGCACCAAATATGCCCCTGTACTGGGTCTGGTGGAGGTCTTCGTTTCTGAACTTGGCCCCCTGCATCTTCAGTCGAGTGTTGACAACCCACATGGGAGTGGTCAGGATCACATTCACCACCCCTGCATGAACAACAGACTTTACCCCCTGAGCAAATAAAGAGCCTCATCCACAACAATCACAAAAGACTGCGAGCCATCGTTGATGCTAAAGGGGACAATGCACAGAGTTAAGATCAATGGGTATGCAAACGTTTGTTTGTGGAGAAAACTCCACAGTGCACCTGTAACTCCTCCAGCAAACACTTTTAGTACTTGATGGTTGCCAATAGATCATTCATAATGATTAGTTTTACTGCATGTGTGTTTACCTGATATAACGCCCATGAGCAGGTCTTTGCTGGGTCTGGACTTGCCTGGACCAGATACCAGCAGCCTCTTCAGCGTGTTGAAGGTGTAGAAGTACACAAAGTTGGAGCAGCAGAGGCTGGAGATGACTGGTAACCAGCCTCTGTACAGAGACTCGCTGGGAAAAGTGGTGGAAAGTCATTGGAATAGTAAGCGTATGAAAGACTTTGAAAGCCAGCAAATAGAAAGAGAATTTTTGTTATTTTCAATAAAAAAAAACAACTATAAAACATTTAAACCATTCATTGATTTACAAAAATGGTGCAGATTAATTTGCAGTTGATCAACTGTTTCAGTTTCAGCTCTAGTTTAGGTATATTTTACTGATAATAAATGTCTGCTGCGATCACATTAGTGCTTCACTAAATCAAACCAAGAACCATAAATTAACACAAAACTATACTTACAGGCCTTCTTCCTTTGCTATCTCAGCCAGGATGAAGGGGGTAGAGGCAGACATCCGCTTCTCATCCACTGAAAAAACAAACACAAAAGTTACAAAAGTCAGTGAACATGTCGCCCGAACGAGGTGAACGCTGAGGGGCAACTCGACAAAGATCACCGGTCATGATGAGCTTTGCTCAGCCTCGACAGCTGTGTCATGTTTTCTGATGGCAGGTGACGCCATCAGGGCAGCGGTGGAGGAAGCACTCAGATCAAAGTATACTCAAAGTACCAAAAGTAAATGTTTCAGAAGAATGGATATTACTGGATTACAATTACCGATACATGAACATTTACTTAAAGCTGGTAAATGTGGGGCTGATTATTCCGACTTTATATTCTTTATCTTCCGAGTTGCTTGTGAATTTCTCCCCGGGACCATCATTTATTTGTTGATTTGATGTTGTGTAATCAAACTGAATCTGCAAAGCAACTCGTAATCAAGTTAGCAAATGAAGGTGGTCAAGCTAAAAGTGTAATATTTGCCTCCAGACTTTGATGAAGCGGAAGGAAATTTGCATACTCAAATAAAGTGCCCCAAAACTGTACTTAAGATCAACACTTGAGTAAATATCTCGCATAGGAAATGAGATAAGTGGGAAGTAATTAGGTTAAGTAAATAAGTTTATGGCACCTGTATAGGGGTGAACATCAAAGTGTTTCATAATAGAAAATGAGGCAACAAACATATAAAAACACATAAAGATAAAAAAAAAAAAATGAAAATGGCAGAGAGGCCAGTCTTAACAGGTGAGACTCGCGCTGCTTTTTAAAGGTGTCTTGAGTGTAAGCAGCTCGGCTCATGAGGAAGACGGTCAGCACACGTTGCTCCCATTTTCTAAGTAGTACTAACTCGGTGGAGCACTCCTTGGCATCTTTAGGACTCAGTTATGAAATTAACCTACACACAAGCTTACCCTGCAGTCTGCTTTTGGCTGTGTCCAAAGGGAAGAAGATGGTCATGGCTGTCACACTCCCCTAAAAGACGATGCAGTGAGAGTTACTGTCACTTCAAATACAAAACACAAAAGACTCACTCACTCCCCATTTTGAGTTTCGTAATATCGCCTTTTCTTCAATACCAGCGCTGCTCACATAATGCCAGCTAGGCCACGTACAACCACAAACTTCACGTAATATTACATTTATCTGTGCTCACCATTGCGCCCGCCACAGCGTGAACCAGTGTCTCGTAAGACAGGAGGCCGGCAGCGGAGCCACCTTTGCCGGACATCTCTGCAGCGTCTCCCGGTTCGACTGCACGGACTGAACACTGACAACTGGGGTGACCCAAGAAGAGACAGCTAGTGGTCGGTCTGGTTTTCTGGCTGCAGGAGTGTTTGGTTAATTAACTAGATAAACACACACAGCAACGGCTCCATTGTATCTCCAAGCAAAAAGGCACGCGGAGGCAAAGCAATATGCCAAGTCTTTCACAATTTTCCCTCGCAGTAATCGGTTGAGCCGGGTTGACAACTTCTCTTCTTCCGCTACTTCTTATTCTGTTCTATATTTACTGGCAGGTCGCAAACAACTTTCAGGTAAATACCGCCACCTACCGACCAAGATTATGTAACATTATATATATATATATATATCATCTATCTTAGGAAGACAAGCAT
>JBBMOE010000066.1:151096-219319 GCA_037975065.1 Chaetodon trifasciatus | reverse complement strand
ATATATATATATATATATATATATATATATATATATATATATATATATATATATACTTTCTTTTCTGCTTCACTCACTCTGCTTCCTCTTCAGCCCATTTTAATCCAACAACAGCTGCCACTATGTTTGCTGTATATAACTGGTGGGACAGTCTTTTGGAGATAGTTTGTTCTCATAACCATCTGCTTAGATTTTAGATACTTCTGATAACTATTCTTGGGTATATACTTGTTTTAACTTCCATTTCGCCATTCTCCAATCTTTACTTCTTGACAAAGACAAAGGAGGTATGCGACTAAATGGGGTGGACCTGGTGTCTAAGGCTATGTTCACACTCTTTCTTCCCATATACATCTTAACCCATACAAATTAAATACTCCCAACAATCCTGTATTGTCTTTTTTGAAGGGTTTTCTTCCACTCTTCCTTTTAACCTCATATGTCAGTGTGAGTTTATCTCTTCATAACTCCAACAGCATCTCTCCTGCTTCTGCTGCTACAGCATTTGTGGGGGTCAACTTTATAGGTCATATACATAAACATGACATCTATACTGTAATCCACGCACTTTTAGCAATGACGTCCGTGCTGCTGCACCGGAATCTATTGTTGACCTCAGAATCACCCCAAGGTAAAGTCAACTAGTGACAGTTGACAGTTAATGACTAATGACTTGTTTTGCATGTAAAACAGATTCATGACTTTTTTTCCCTCATGTTGTTTCCAGGAATTTGATATGTACTTTCCATGTATTTGGTATCTAGCCATAGACTCATGAGGTACTTTAATTCAGACACCCTCTCCATTGGCTGATCATACAAAAAAAAAATCTTGATCTTATTTTTAAAAATCATCAAGAGGCTTGCTTGTTGACCACTTCAATCCCCCACTCATACGACAATTTCTCCACTTTCTCTGACACATGAAGCACATTTCTTCCTCTCATCCATGTGGCTCCATCGTCTGCATATAGTGCTGATTTGATGCGTCCATCTAAACTCGAAAAAGTGTCATTTATCATGATGTTGAGCTATACAGGGCTGATTGCACCTCCTTGAGGTTTTTGTACTTCAAAATCCCCAGATACATCTGCTCCAACCTTTATGCTGAATTTCCTGTGTGCTAAAAAGTCCATTATCCAACTCCCTCCAGTACCCATTTTAATTAACTTGATAAGCAACCCTTCACTCCACTCTTCTACTTTTCTGGCTGCCGTTCTTAAACTTCTTCATCTTGTTGTGTTTGGCAACTCAAAAAGACTCATCACAGCCACCTTCTGGACTGGAGGATGGAGAGGTGGATTAAAAATGAAACGTAAAGATTGAAAATAATTTATGAAGAAGTTCGCAATTTTTTTATTCATCTTTTTTCAGTTTGATGGATTTTTTTTCAAAACTTAATTAACAGAAGAATATGCACATACACTTGAATTAATTTATTAAAGTAATACACTAAGTGCATCACAAAAAACATACTATACTGTACTTTTTAATTCAATACATTTATTTAACAGCAAACATGACAGCAAGTCAGAGTCAGAAAAGGTCCCAGAAGTGTCCTCTGTGCTCCAAAAGAGCCGAGTCTCCTCAGCAGATACAGTCTGGCCTTTCATATATGGTGCAGATGTATTTTCAGTCCAGTCCAGTTTATCATTCAGATGAACAGACAGGTGACTTTAAGATTCAGCCCTCTCTGCTCTCATGTTCCCTGCATGTTCTCTTGTGTAGGAGGAGAGTGTTTGCACCTGTAGGAGTCCACATTCCTCTACACTGATCTGGAGGCAGTTTTTCAGCGGCACTGATCCACAAATCCCTTCATCAAATGTCTGTACTCCACTGTAGTGCAGTGTAGAGGCCGTTCCCTGCAGTGCCCCCGTGTTACAGACATCCAGCTTCTCAGATGTGATGATTTGCTGCTTTTCTTTGTCTTAAATTACAGTAAACGCAATAATTATGAGTTTTAGTATGTTGGACAAAAGACATTTGAAGGTGTCACTTTGAGCTCTGGGTGATTTTGATTTTATATTTTACAAACCAAACAATTGATCAAGAAAGTAATCTTTAAATAACCCATAATGTAAATAATCATTAGTTGCAGTGACATAGTTTTGAATTAGGTCCATCTTAACCAATAAAAGGTTAAATGCTGCTTAAATATTAATGCACAAGTCATAATAATATAATGATATATAACACTCAAAGGGACGATGTTTGACTCTTTATTTGTATTTTCCTAGTTAATTAATTTATCTCTTAATTTAGGCTATTGTTAATCTCTAATAATGTATCATAGCCCATTTTACAAGTCTTAATCTGTAAATGGTCACTTTAGCTATTAAATGAATAAAGTGGAGTAAAAAGTATAATGTTTCTGTCTGAAATGTAAAAGAGTAATGATAAAGAAAAAAAGAGACTGCCTAAAGATTGTGCTGATAAGACTGCTGTGACCACACTTAATGAAGCAGGGATGGCATCTGTGCAGCTGACAGCAGTGAGCTGGACTTTGCTTTTGTTTTATGGCTCTGAGCTGACTGATATGTTGACACCCAGTGATCACTTTGTTCGCTCGGGTCTGCAGTCGCGTCAGCCCGTGCAATCCGACTGGACCCAGGGGGGAGCAAAAGAAAGTGACAGATTTGTTTTGACCTGTTCTGTTCTTTTGAGATATGTCGAGGTACCACAAGGCAGCGATTGATGGATACTTGGACCTCTTGAAGGAGGCCACGAGGAAGGACCTGAACGCGGCAGATGAAGATGGCATGACCCCCACCATACTGGCTGCTTTCCATGGACATATCGATGCTCTTCAGCTCATATGCAGCAGAGAGTAAGCAGATTACCCTCCTCTATATGACCTGTGCTTCATCTCACATGTCACATTCTGAAATATGTTACCACAGCAAGCTTTATGTCCATGATTGTTACTTAAGTGCTCTGAAGTTTGTTGAAATGTTTTGACGTCCCAGAGAAAGTATACCAAGCCTGACGGATCAGTTTGTCTCTACTGTTATAATATAGAAATACATTTCAATCTAAATTCTACTGAAAGGTGCGACGTCTAATGCTCTAAAGCGAAACTAAAATCACCACTAGAACCATTTAGTGTTCACTGAGCAAAGACTTCATCTTTTGACAGTACCTGTTGGTGTTCACATGTCGTTCACTCTACAATAATGAGTTAAAACCTCATTCCACTCTTTAGACTGCTCTCTCCCATGAGCTGAGCCAAGTGTTTAATCAGCCAAAGCCATCCTATAAAACAAAAGAGTCCTTTATCTATCCCCACCACCCCCTCCGCCATCTCTCATTCAGCACAACAAAAGGCAAATCTAGCACAGCATTCTTACTGAAAAGTGAGTTTCAGAAAAGACGTTTGGGGGGTATTTAGTGGGGCGTAATGCATGTTTCACCTACGTGGCCAGAATCAAGTGAAGCATTTCTGCTTTTGTCATTTCCAGCATGAGCTGGGATTCATCACAAGTTGTCGCAGGAAGACAGAAATAGACTTTTATGACTCTGACAATGAGGCACAGCACAGGAGGACTTTAAATCTTAATAGTTTACCAATTACCTGCAGCCCTGTCTGGTATTGTGTTGTCATATATTGTGATCACATTTGAAAGGATTTATGTCATATTCACAGGAATTGTCAGATGTTTTGGGAAATGCTCTTAATTTGCTCTCCTGTTGAGAGTTAGATGAGAAGATTGATCATGTTGGTCAGCTAATATGAAGCAGAAGCCAGCGACCAGTTAGCTAAGCTTAGCATCAGGAATGGAAACAAATTTTAACTTCAAGCAAAATAATTATACAGTTCTAGGACTTTTTTGAGGACAAAACCTTTTGAAGTGGATAGAATTATTATATGGTATCGACTCATGATAGAGAGTGGCATAAGTTGCAGATCATTACTTTAAATCAAATCTTTCTTTTCTGTCATGCAGAGGAGACCCCAATAGGAGTGACATCTGGGGAAACACACCGTTGCATCATGCTGCAGCCAACGGCCACATGCACATCCTCAGTTTTCTGGTCAACTTTGGTGCCAACGTTTTTGCACTGGACAATGAATTCCACACAGCCATGGACGTGGCTGCTTCCCGTGACCGCATGGACTGCGTGCGCTTCCTAGACGCCGCGGCGTCGCAGCAGACCAACCAAAACGCCAGGAGGGTCGCCATTCTGAAGAAGGAGGCCGTCAAAGATGCAGAGAAACGTGTGAAACTCTGTGAGAGGGTGAAGAAGAAACACCAGGACAAGATGGGTAAAATGCAGCATAGAGCAAGCGTTACTGGGTCTGTTTCAGAGGCCAGCATGGCTTCAGCGTTCTCAAACGGTGGTACCGTGACCAGCGTCAATGAGCAGTTCTCCAAGCTCATTGCTGCTGATAAATCTGGCTCCCTCACAGCCAGGCTTAAAGGCTCACTCCAGAAGCTTGGGAAGAAAGATAAAGGCACACTGCAGAAATCAGGAAGTGATGGGAATGTTGTTTTCCTCAAACAGGACAGAGCATCTGAGAAGCCAGAGTTTCTGGATGTCTTCAGTGAGCAGGATGAGACAGCGTTAAATGAGGAAGGAATGGCAGACTTTGGACATGATAATGACAATGAAGAACCAGGTCCTGTCAAACAGTCCATCTTCAACCGGCCCGGTCTTGGAGGTCTAATTTTCATGAAGAAGATGGGACTGGAGTCAGAGGACATCCCCAGTGGGAACAACGAAAGTCTGGGCTACCTCGTTCAGAACGAGCTGTCTGAGGACGCTGCTGGCTTTGTGGGGAGTGGTGACACTGATCTGCCCTGGGACCAGGACGACCTGGGACTGGATGATGATGAAGATGAGGAAACCTCTCCTTTAGATGTATTCTTGTCTGCCATCTCCTTGACAGAGTTTTCCCTTGTATTCAGCAGAGAACAGCTGGACCTGGACGTGCTAATGCTGTGCTCTGATGAAGACCTGAAAGACATTCGCATCCAGCTGGGACCCAGGAAGAAGATCTTGGAAGCTGTTGCTCGCAGAAAGAACGCACTGGAGTCCCCCGGCATCATGACGGACAGCTGCTTGTGATCAAGAAAACGTGAACATAATCCTGTTTGAAACTTAAAATGAGCCTTTATCTTGATGATTCAGACGACAATTTAAAGTGATCAACCTTTCACTCTCTAGAGACGCAGTAACATAGTGCAGTGCTCTGTTTATAGAGTAAAATCCATATTATAATAATTACAGCATAGCACGAGTGTCAGGACTTCCAGTATCAACAAAATCCTTCATAAATCTGGCTGCATTGATTGTTTCTCTCCATTCATAACAGGGTGAGTGGCTAATGTGGTTGTGCTCTTGTATAAATAAATAAATAAAACAGGCAAAATAATTCCTCCCATTTAATATTCTCTGATGCATGTTCTGTACGTGTACATTTATGTCCACATCGTGGGGACATAAGTCCGGTCACATTATGAGGACTCAACTTCTGTCTGGCAACAAAAAGGTCTGCCCCCATCATGGAGACCGTGACGAAGTGATGAAAAGATAGACAAATAAAGAAATGATTTCACCATTTAGACAGCACATGCATAGCATAAACTATGAAACCACATTCGGATTTTATTTTAAGTACTGTCAAAAACCACAACATGGTGACCTGGCAGTTCTGCATTGATTGTCATCAGTGTGATGGTCAGAAATGTATTGTGAAGTCAAAGGTCAAAAATTCAAACACACCTGGCAGCTGTTTTAGAGAGAAGACTGCAATAAAACTCTGTATGCACTGCCTGCCCTATGCCAAACAAAGTTAACTACTAGCTGAGGGAAATTTCATGATGGTGATTGTGGCTCATGAGAAGGCAATAACCAATAATGTACACATGGATGAGTTTTTTAAGTCAGTATTTCCATTTTCTGCCACTTTATACCTCTACTGAGCCACTACATGTTAGAGGGAAATATTGTAGGCCTACTTTTAACTCCACTACATTTATCTGACAACTTTCGTTACTTGTTACTAGTCAGATTCATATGAATAAAAAAAATATAATCAACAAATAAATGATCAGAATCAGAAATACTTTATTGATCCCTGATGGGAAATTGTTTATGATGTATTACCAACAGTACATAAAGTCATTGGGATGATTTTTACATTGAACAACATCAAAGTACACACTGATGCACTGACAAGTATAAGAAAAAATATAATATCAATTAAATGAGGCTTCTGCATAATATATAGTTTTACTTTTGGTACTTTAAGCATATTTCGATGCTAATATTTTTGTACGTTTATTTGCGATTCTTTTACTTGTAGCAGAGTACCTGTACACGGTTGTTATTCAGAGTACTTCTTCCACCACAGGCTGGTCATTGGCGGCCATTGACTCTCACTCATCGAAATAAAAAGCGACGCGGGGCCTGAAACGAAGCCGGAAGTACTTGGCGGTGACGCATCTTGACCTGTGCGGCGGAGGTGGGCGGAGCTTCCGGTGAGGGGCGTTAAATGCTGCTCATTAGCGTTTGACGCTGGACTGTATGCGGGGGGAGCGTGCTCGGACTGTGTCTGTCACGATTATGTCTTACAGGTAATATATGTTACCGTAATATGGGCTGAACGTCCACTCTCACCTGTTTATACGTGGTTTGTATTCACCTGAAAGCGACTGAGTAGCTCGACCGGGCAGAAAACTGCTCGTTTGCGCCGCCAAGCTGCTACATGAGAGCTTAGCCTCATTAGTGGGCTAATAGACAATCTCAGCTCGTCTCTCCGCCTTGTTGCTTCTCCCGCGACTTTTACAAATTCCTCTTAAATTACAGCTTATAAGAATTAACTTCCCGAGAGCTACTTGACCAGCTTTTATTTAATATTTGAATGGAGCATCTGCCGTCAAAGTGTCCTTAACTATCTTGTCTGTTTTGCCTCCACTGACCTCCCAAGCTTGCCTAGCAAAGTGAGACATGGCTGAAATCATTGCCGTCAACGCCGGGTTGCCTTTGCCGTCCACTCTTAACGTCACCTTCCCGGTCCAGGAGGAGCCCGGCACCGCTGCCGCCGCTCCGCCGGCCCCTCTGAGCAGCGAGGACTACCTGTTTGTGGAGGCCAGACACCCCAATACTGTCCTGCAGGGCCTGAACAGCCTACGGCTCAACAACGCCTTCTGTGATGTGACCCTGTGCTGTGGAGGACTGGAGTTCCCCTGCCATCGCATTGTGCTCGCCTCCTTCAGCTCTTACTTCCAGGTAAACCTGTGACAGACCCAGGGAGTCCAGGTGTTCATCAGCTAGAAAACGAAGTGATTCTCCTCTCGTCCCCTCAGGTGATGTTTTCCACTGACCTGATCGAGTCCAAACAGGAGCGGGTTGCCATTAATGGAGTTGAGCCTCAGATGATTGGCATGCTGGTGAGCTACGCCTACACGTCCGAGGTGTACATCTCTAAAGCAAACGTGCAGGTAAAGTCTCCCCTTTTTCTTCTGCGCCGCCACTTTTCCCTAAAGAGTGTGCGTGCTGACAGCTGGTTTCATGTGACGCAGGCTCTGCTGGCAGCAGCCAACCTGCTGGACGTGATGGCCGTCCGAGAGGCCTGTTGTCGCTTCATGGAGCGCCAGATGGATGACATGAACTGTGTGGGGATTCACTGCTTCGCCGAGGCCCATTCTTGTAAGGTGCTGGAGAAACGCAGCATGGACTACATTCTTGAGCACTTCAACAGCGTTCATCAGCAGGTGAGAGGCTGATGGAGCCATTTGTTATTATTATATATGACATTGCAGAGAGATGCCGCCTGAAAGCGACATAATGTGTCTAAAAATAATAACCCAAAAACAATTCTGATCTTTCATGTCTTTATTGAACACACTCATTCAAAATGGCAGTGGAAAAAGTAAGTGAACCCTTAGAATTAAGAACTGCTTGACCCTCCTTTGGCTCCTCAACCAGGCACTTCCTGTAGCTGCACAACGTTGAGGAGGAATTTTAGCCCATTCTTCCTGGCAGAGCTGCTTTAGCTCTGTCATATTCTTTGGACATCTCAGGTGAATGGCTCTCTTCAAGTCCATCCATAGCATCTCTATTGGGTTGAGGTCTGGACTCTGACTTGGCCACTCCAAAAGGCAGATTTTGTTTTTCTGAAGCCATTCTGTTGTGGACTTGCTCCGGTGTTTTGGGTCATCATCCTATTGCATCACCCACCCTCTACACAGTTTCAGCTGACGTACAGACATTCTCACATTATCCTGAAGAATTGTCTGATATACTTGGGAATTCATCTTCCCCTCAGTGATTGCAAGCTTGCCAGGCCCTGATGCAGCAAAGCAGGCCCAGATCATGATGTTTCCTCCACCATACTTTACGGTTGGGATGATGTTTTCATGATGATAAGCCGTGCCCTTTCTACGCTAGATGCAGTGCTGTGTGTTTTTTCCAAATAGTTCAATCTTAGGTTCATCAGTCCATAAAACATTTTGCCAACACCGCTGTGGAGTGTCAGTGTGCTCTTTTGCAAACTTCAGGCATACAGCAATGCTCTTTTTAGTAAGCAGTGGCTTCCTTCGTGGTGTCCTGCCATGGATGCTGTTCTTGTTCAGTGTTTTACATAATGTAGACTCATGAACAGAGATGTTAGCCAGTTCCAGTGATGCCTTCAAATGTTTGACTGTCATTCAGGGTTGTTTCTGTACCTCGCTGATGAGTTTTCGTTGTGCTCTTGCCGTCATTTTGACCGGGCGCCCACTTCTTGGTAGAGTAGCAACAGTCCCAAAGTGTCTCCATTTGTAGATTGTTTGACTAACTGTAGACCAGGGAATTTCTAGTCTTTAAAATAACTTTGTAACCCTTGCCAGCTTTATGTAAATCAACAATTCTTGATCGTAGATCCTCTGGAAGCTGTTTTTGGCGAGGCATGGCTCACATAAATGTGTTCTTCTTGTGCAGAGCAAACTCCAAAAGTTTGAGGAGTTTTTATCAGTCAAAATTGCTGTTGTCCACACCCCCAAACTCATTAACTTAACGAGACTCCAGGTGAGCTAAAACCTGACTCCAGTTAGCTTTTTTGAGGTCATTAACTCAAGGGTTCACACACTTTTTCTACAAGCACTATAAGGTTTTTTTGGTTGTTGTCAATAAAGACAGATAAAAAAAATATCTTGTTATTAGTTTAGACACATTATATTTGTCAATACCCTTGACTTAGATGAAGATCGGATCACATTTTATGACAAATTTATTCAGAAAACAATGAAATTCCTAAAGGTTCGCATACTTTTTCTTGTCACCGCATCTCAGTATAGTTAACATTGTTTGAATTGTGCCTTTCTTGAAAACTAGAATGAGACACAATTTATAGCTTTGAAAAACAAATGTTGATGTCTGTTTTGGGCTAATTTGGCCCCATGTGACAACTCCAGTGGCCGTTGTTTACGTCCGGTCTCAGGCGACTCCAGCAGCTGCCCTTACACGACCAGGAGCACCACTGACCCAAAGGGGTGTCAGTGACCCCGATAACGACTCCACAGAGGTTAAATACTTTGAGCACCAGTCAGTTAGAGCTGAAGCCTCTTGGATGAAAGGTCTTTAAGTTTCTACAACCAAGACCATTTGCCCAAAAATCAACCTCCTCGCATAACCATGACTTTAATGACATCATTAACACTGTCATCAAGTAAATACAATGCTGCCTCTGCACACGTCACCTGCACAGCCCCAGGATAATTGAACCTGGCAGCTTTGACGGTTTCATATGTGAATGGGGGCTGAACAAAGACAACCTTACCTGCCTGTCAGCACTTAAACCTGCAAGTGATTAACCTCTGTTTCTGCTTAGAAACCAGGCTGAGCTGAGGTTGTCATTTACACCTCTGTGTCTTTCTCTCTTCAGGAGGAGTTCCTGTCGCTGTGTGTGGACAAACTGACAGAAATCCTCACCAGCGACTTCCTCAATGTGCCTAAAGAGGAGATGGTGTTTGAGGCGGCGATGCTGTGGTTGAATAAATGTCCCTCTCGCAAACAGAGCTTTGAAAAGGTCAGGTTTTACTGGAGTTTACACAAGAGCGGGTGTGTCCTTCTGCAGCCTGTACACAGCTCTCTCACTCATCCTCGTGGCGCTGTTGTCCAAAGCATGTCCCATAGAAGTGCACATGTTCAGGGTTGCTGGTGCAGCGTAAAAGATCCCCTGACACAGCAGTTGTTAGTCCTTAAAAACAGCTATAAATCAAGAATTACATCCCACCTCTGTCAGAAGGTATGGATTACGAGACCTTGTGTAAAAGGAGCCTTCTCTTACCTCCCACCGCTGCACTGTTGTTATATTTTGTCCATTTCATGTGGTATTTGCAGGCTAACCATCGCCGATTTAGATTACCTCTAAATAATTTCCAAACATTTGCATCCACAGAGGCCCATGCAGTAATCCATCTGTGCACATGACCGGTATTGGACACTTGAATTGTGGGAGTGGGAGTTCATCCCCTCCTTCCATTTGTTCCTCACAGGTCCTTGAGCACGTGCGGCTGCCTCTTATCAGCCCGTACTACCTCCACGATGTGATCGAGTCCCTGGACGTGGTGAAGGAGAACCAGGCCTGTCAGAGGCTCATCTCCGAGGCCAAGGACTATCTGCTGCTAAAAGACCGCCGTGGAGAGCTCTACTGCCCCAGAGCAAGGCCACGCAGGTCCACAGGTGAACACGCTCACACCTGCACATTCATGTGAGCTGAGAGCCAATCACGTGCTGTTTCCTTTAGGGTAGAGGCTGTATCTTTCAATTGTTGAGGTCACAGGATTCATTATTTTACATCTACATCTGCATCTGAATATGTCGACTTGTGGACCTCTGACCTTTCGTGGGGGGAAAAAATGATCAATTGATTATTAGAAAAACTAGCTAACAGGTTAATCGATAAGGAAAGGAATCATTAGCTGCAGCTACCTCCTCTCTATCCAAAGGCCAGCGTGTTTCGGCTCACTCCTCCTCCTCTGTTCCTCTCCTCCTGCTGCCATGGCAACAGGGACAGCTGAAGTGATAGTGACAGTTGGCGGGGAGGATGACAAGGTGGTGCTGCGCAGCGTCGAGAGCTTCGATCCTGTGACCAATCAGTGGAAGAATCTGGCCTGCCTGCCCTTCGCTGTGAGCAAGCACGGGCTGGTGGTGTCAGGTGAGATTCAGAGTCAAGCTGGATAACGGTATTCCCATAGTGTCAGTCAGTTCTGACACGTGTGACATGTTTCTGTCCATCCTCCCCCTCTGTCTCCACAGACTCCACTCTGTATTTGGTGGGAGGAGAGTTTCCCGACGGCTCAGCCAGCAGGGAGATGTGGCGCTATGACCCCTGCTTCGACTCCTGGTTCGAGATGGCTCCCATGAATGTAGCTCGCGCCGAGTTAGGTTAGGCAAAAAAAAAAGCGCTGCTATGGTTTGGCTTTGCACTCTCACACCTGGTGCCTACATTATCCACAATGCACATGGACAGTTGGTAAGTTAACCCTCCTCACTTGACTCCTCAGGCCTGGTGATGCTGGACGGCTTCGTGTATGCAGTGGGAGGGTGGGAGGGGCGCTCTCGGTTGGACTCGGTGGAGTGCTACAACCCTCACACCAACACCTGGCAGTTCACCGAGTCTGTCAAGATGGCCGTTACAAGTCCTGCTGTGGTGGCCTTGGACGGACTGCTCTATGTTACTGGTAGGAAACACACACGCAGGTTTGTCTGGAGGGTTGTGCTTTTAATTGAAGGGATCTGGATTCACAGATTTTACAGCTGTGGCTGGATCTACCGTACCGTACCGTCTTCTCCCGCTTCATCCGGGGCCGGGTCGCGGGGGGAGCAGCCTGAGCAGGGACGTCCAAACTTCCCTCTCCCTGGACACTTCCCCCAGCTCTTCCGGGGGGATCCCGAGGCGTTCCCAGGCCAGCCGCGCGACATAGTCGCGCCAGCGTGTCCTGGGTCTTCCCCGGGGCCTCCTCCCGGTGGGACATGCCTGGAACACCTCCCTTGGGAGGCGTCCAGGGGGCATCCTGTATAGATGCCCGAGCCACCTCAGCTGACTCCTCTCGATGTGGAGGAGCAGCGGCTCTACTCTGAGCTCCTCCCGGGTGACAGAGCTCCTCACCCTATCTCTAAGGGAGCGCCCTGCCACCCTGCGGAGGAAACTCATTTCAGCCGCTTGTATCCGGGACCTCGTTCTTTCGGTCATGACCCAAAGTTCATGACCATAGGTGAGGGTAGGAACGTAGATTGACCGGTAAATCGAGAGCTTCGCCTTTCGGCTCAGCTCCTTCTTCACCACGACAGACCGGTACAACGACCGCATTACTGCTGCCGCTGCACCGATCCGCCTGTCAATCTCACGCTCCATCCTTCCCTCACTCGTGAACAGGATCCCGAGATACTTAAACTCCTCCACTTGAGGCATGAACTCTCCCCCAACCTGGAGGGCTGGATCTTGAGGCAGTAATTCTCATCTTAATTAGCTTCTTGTGTGTCCTGGTAGGTGGAGCAGTGCTGGAGGACGGTGACGGCACAGACCTCACGCAGGTCTACAACCCTAAAACCTCTGTCTGGACCGAGGTTGCCCCCATGCAGATCGCTCGCTCTGGCTCAGCTGCTTGTACACTCAAAGGAAAGCTTTACGTTATCGGTATGTCAGGCCACAACACATGAACTCAGCAGCCTTTCCAGTGATGCCGAGCAAGATTTGTTCCACTGACTGCTCAATCTCTCACAGGTGGATGGCATGCCTCGACAGAGAACACAGATAAGGTGGAGTGTTACAACCCCAAGACCAACCAGTGGACCATGTGCGCCCCCATGAAAGAACGACGCTACCGGCCCGGTGCTGCTGTGGTGGACGGAAAGATCTACGTCCTGGGAGGAGAAGAAGGCTGGGACAGGTGAGAGGCTCCTGTGAATCTACTTTTCCAGGAGCCATTTTCAGGAAATTACTCCAGGATATGAACTTAGTCCCTGACTCCCAAAAAGCTTCTGCTCTGTGGCTTCATGATGTCCCGGGAGCTACTGGGGCACCACAGTAGTTCGAGGGACAGACAACTGAGTTTGATTGAGAGAAGTGAGTACACGAGAGAAAATAACTTTCTGCTATATGATTCAGTGCAGTTATGTAACCCCGCAAAGCAGAAATAAACAACATAAAGCGCTCGTCAGAGTTTTCCATTTTCAGTCTCTGTCCACCTCTGTGTAGATCTTCTTTTGCAGTCAAATGTCAAGATTCATGCGAAGAATAGACAAAGAATTGGACTACTTTACCTTAACGGTGTCCAAATGCAGCACAGACGGCATTAATTAAAGACATTTTTGCAGCCTTTCTTTGTAAAACATTTGTTGAATTTACAACTGTTTCAAGCCGACTGTTTACGTGCAGATATCACGACACCATTGAGAGGTACTGTGACGAGACGGACACGTGGGAGATCGTCGGGGAGATGCCCACCAGCCGCAGCTGGCTCAGCTGCGTGTCTCTCCAGCTGAGGAAGGACATTCAAATTCAGACGCCGAATGACAACTGAGCGAGGGCGTCAGGGCAGGAAATGTTTCGAGGTTATTTTCGCCCTCACTGGGAGCCGGTGCACTACGAAGCTCAGAGCTGTGGAGAACAGTCAACTGAGAAGAGACGCCAGGTTTGGGCGCAGCTGTGTTTGAGCTGTTACTGACGGCGAAAGGTAGTCTGGTTTTTAAATTGACTGCTGTGTAGTGAGTCTCACTCAATTGGGTCCCTGCTTTTGCGCGTGGTAACAAAGGAAACGACGCACACGAATCTCAAGTGATGGACGGGCTGATTGGCATCTCAGTCAGCAGTCTGAACTCTATGATGTGAACATGGTTAGGATACTGTTTTAATGTCCGAGCACCTGAAATCTGTGAAATTTTTCCCAGCCAACATATTGTATTTTTCTATCATGATTATGTGATGTATTTATGGAGGTGTGACTAGCTGTGAGAAGTATATTTAAAAAAAACTAGTAAACAAAAGATGCTCTATGGGCCAAAGAATCACATTGTCAATACTTTTAAAGGTTACCTGTGAAGAAGATGTCTATACGTGAGCAGTGTTTTTGTATTTAAACTTTGTATGGTCTGAATGATTGTCTTTACTACCTGTAATATGTTGAGTATATTTTTGTAATGTAGTGTGCACCATGCATTTTAGTGAATTTTAAATGTGTTCTAATAAAGATGTTTAATTCTTTAATGTGAATGCTGGTGTTTTTCTTTTTTTCTAGTTTCAGAAAACACCTTCAAATGCACAAATGACCAGAAAATAGAAACATGATTAATTGGTGTTTGTTGTGTGTTCAGTTTCCACCTTCAAAAGTGAAAAATGCAAATATTTTTGTTCTTAGTTCTCAGTAAATCTCAGTAAGCCTGGTCTTCCAAAATGTATATTTAAAGGTCTCAGATTTATTGGCAGTGATCTACAGGTGGCAGTAATGTGCCAGCTGAGGTAGGGAAGGAAACTACTGTCAAGCAAGCATGTATGTAAACAATGCAGGATTAAACACTGGGGAGCACAAGGTTACACACAATGAGTTTTTTTAACAATGCAAATAGATTTTTGTTTACAAGAACTCACGTTTGCACTAAAGGTGCATCGTGCTGGGGAAGCTCTGGGGGGCAGCCTGAGGTCAGTGAGGGTCCTCCCTGCACTTACATACACTGACAGTCTTTTCCTGCTATAAATAAATCGGTAAATGCCAGCACAAGTATAGCCCACCATGCTGAACCAACTGTGTCATCATCTGTTTTACATGCAGTGTGACATCATCAAGTAAGTGCTGCCGTCCTGTAATGTTTCCCTTGTGTCTTACTTCAGGTCAACATCAGGTCATGTCATTAACTGTTTCTATGTGTGCATCCAGAGATTCATTAATGGAGTATTTGGTCAACGTGACCACAGCTCAGGAGTTCCGGTCGTGGGAGGTGGAAGAACTGACGTCCAGGGTGAAGATGGACAAGGCTCTGGCTCAACAGTGTCCTCAGATAGGTTAGTACCAGAAACCTGGAGGTGAACTGAAATGTGTCACATCTCTGAAGGTTTGTCATTTGTGGAGCCTGCTTTCTGTAAATTGGGGTGTTTGCTGTTTTCTCTTGCAGGTGTAATTGAGAAGTTGCATGAGGCGGCTTACAAAAATGCCCTGTCCAACTCTCTGTACTGCCCTGACTACATGGTCGGTCACGTCTCCTCTAACCAGGTATGGATGTTTGTCTTTGTTCTGTTTCTCCACATTCTGTATGACAGGAGTTCATCGTTTGGTCTTGGAAGTCACACTTTGTTAGTTTGTACATAACTCTCACGCTCCTCTCCTCTTCCTTATCCTCCCTCGTAGCTGCAGTCTTTTGTTGAGGACAATTTCACCACGGGCAGAATGGCTCTTGTAGGACTAGGTGAGAGTCTACCAGCTCTGTCTAATCTGACTGCACTGCTTTGTCACAGCTGCTCTCCTCTCTCATCGGGCTTTGCTTATCAAGGCTCCATTGTACTAATGAGTCTGTACTCTGAAGTCAAAGCAAGTCTCATTGATGCAAATAAAAGGTGTGTGTGCTTACATTCCTCTCAGATGTCATTTGGCTTCTTCCCAATGCTTTTGCTATGTGTTGCCATGAAGGTGTTCCTCTTCAGCTGTATGTTAACGCAGGTCTTGTCTGATTTATGCGTCCAGGTGTAAAGCACTCTGTCCTGAGGCAGGTGGGCGAGGGGCTCCTGAGTACCCGCAGTGGTGGTGGAGCACCTGCGGCCAAGGCTGTGTACCGTGGAGGTAAAACCCATGTTTAATAACCCCATGACGCTCTCTGAGCTTTATTACTGCATTGTTGTAATGATGTTATTTTGTGTGGGGACAAAGGTTAGGCTTAGGTAAGTAGTGGTTATGTTTAGGGTTAACATAAGTGTTCAGTTAATGAATGTAAGTCTGTGTTAGGTCCTGTAAAGTGGACACATGAGTGTGTGTGTGTGCTTCCGTGTTTGTTTGTAGGTGAGCTGCGGGTGCAGAACAATGACAGCTTGGTCCACTCACTGATTGCCAGCGAGGGGGGTGTGACGGGCAGCGCAGAGGCTAATGCCTTCAGCGTGTTGCAAAGGATCCTGGGAGCTGGGCCACATGTAAAGAGGGGCTCCAACATCACCAGCAAAATGAGCCAGGGTATTGCCAAAGCTACCACACAGCCCTTTGATGTAAGTCAAACAGATAAAAAGGAAATTAACAGTTTTTTGGCATTGTTTTTTATTCTGGGATATTGTGTTGCATTATCTATGAATACAGTGAGTTTGCCTCCTAATGACAGATGACCTCTGGCTGCCTTTCAGGCCACAGCCTTTAATGCCTCATACTCTGACTCCGGCCTGTTTGGTGTCTATACCATTGCACAAGCCGACTCTGCGGGAGAGGTGATTGTCAAACTCACTTAATCCAAGACCATCCTCACCAAAAAGGCTCAAAAATGGACATTTCACTGATCTCGTGCTTGCTGCCGTCCTCTGTGTAGGTGATCAAAGCTGCCATTGCTCAAGTGAGAGGTGTGGCTGAGGGAAATGTGTCAGAGGCTGACGTCACGAGAGCAAAGTGAGTACACCGAGTAGCACATATGTTTGGAGTGCTGTTCTACTTGAGCTGCTGTGCTGAAAAACTATTTCTGGTATGTCTCCTCTGCGCAGGACCCAGGTGAAAACAGAGTACTTGATGTCAATTGAGAGCTCCGAGAGCTTGTTGGAGGAGATTGGTGCTCAGGCTCTGACCGCTGCAACATACCAGCCCGCTGACTCTGTCGTCCAGGCTATAGATGCTGTCACCCATGGCGATGTGGTCAAGGTGAGTGCCTTCATTGTTAACATGGCAATGCTGTACGTCAATCTTGAATCATCACAAGTTCAGCTTTGGTCACACCATCGCAATGGAGCAGTTGAACAACCGTCTGTCCTTTCTTTTCAGGCTGCGAAAAAGTTTATAGATGGCAAAAAGACCATGGCAGCTAGTGGACACCTCAAGAATACACCGTTTGTGGATGAAGTATGAAAACAAAGTATAAGAATCTGTGATTTTAACTTGGGCATGATGTGCCTGGCTGCTTAAGAAGGAAGGAGGACCTCGAAACCACAGCCTTCTGTAACAATTCATTTGACGTCAGCAATCATTTGTAGTCTGTCCTGCAGTTAGTGTAAGCACCACAACAGGAGCCGGAGAATCATAATGCAATTTTTCTTTTCTTTTTTTTGTTTCTTGTCAGGTTAACTGTATATCTATGTAAATTAACAACAGTAATAAAGTCTGGTTGTCGCTTGAATTTGTGTCTTGGAATGAATCCAGAGTTACTGTGTGTAGGTTTTAATCAGGACTGTGAGGCTCTTAGGTAGCAGGTATTTTTCTAACACTTTTTAGACATATTGTTCCCTTCATCAGCCAATAGGGGGACCCAAAAGCACAAACATGACAAGTAGGATTGACATTTGTCTTTAATCCAATGTTGAACATCCTAAATTTAGGCTCAAGCAAGCCTGTTTTGGCTTGTGGGATAAGAATTTGGGTCATTTACTTAAGTAAAAGTTGCAATGCCAGTAAAATATACATGAAGAATCAAAAGTACTCATCATGTGGTGTCCCCTGTCAGTGTGATATGTTAAAGTGTTGGATCATTATTACTGATTCAGTAAGCAGAATTTAGATGTTGCTGCTAGTTGAGGTGGATCTGTTTTTAACTACCTCTCTTCAATCATAACAAGGCATTATGTATTATAAACTGATCTGTTTTGTATATAATAATCTGCAGAGTGGCTTGTAACTACAGTTTCTCAGACATTGTGTATGTACCTTGATACCTTCAGGTTCCCCTCAAACTTCACTTTTTATCCAATTACAGAGCACTCTCATACCACATTGTCTGTCTTAGGCTTGCCACTAGTGATTATTTTCAGTACTTTAGGCTATAAACTAATTATTGGATCAATTGTTAAACAATAAAATGTCAACATGCATCAAATTCTTACATTTTAGAAGCTGGAACAAAGGAACGAGGTTGTTGCTTGATAAATTAACTGATGATCAAAATAGTTTTTCTGACTAAGCGATTATTTTATTAATCATATCAGCTCTCGTTCAACCTGACAGCTTTTTTTAGGAACACGCTTCATGTGATCACTGATGTTAAAGCAACAAAGGTCTCACTTTATTTAGATTTTGACACAGTTAAGGCCACAGATAATTGGCTACAGGAGCTACCTTTTTGTTTATATTGCAGTTAAATGGTGCAAATTCCCCAAAAAGCAATTAATCGGATAACTATACGGTTGACACGTGGTCCCTTATTATTGACATCCTGCTGGACGATAACGGTGGAGGTGTATTATTAGGGTCGTGTCTGTTACACTGGCGCCAACCCTCAATTAATAGCAACAAACAGGGCGACTCAGGACAACACGAACCCCTTTTTTGTATAGTATCGCGAGAAGTGAACGTCCCCTCTCGCCCCCCTCCAGAACGTGAAGACACAGAATTCTGTGTGTGTGTTTGTGTGCGCGCGACTGACGCTGCGTGGGGGTGTTCGCCTGATGTCATTTGGCAGAAAGGGAGGCTGAGCTAACGGTGGGCACACGGGTGGAAAGCATAACAATAACGTTACCGTTCAACCGTCCAGACTCGGACCTATAACGCCTCGTTTGGATTTAAATACGCAGCGTTAAAAGGCGAGTCCAGCCTCCTCCTCACCGTGGTCCGAGGAAGAAGGGGAGGTGAAGCGGACTGGCCAACGGACTGAAAGTACCAGATGCTATTCCAGCGGAGAAGGAGAACGGGCTCGAATAGGCAAGAGAGGGTGATGGGTTCTCGTTTTCCTGACGGCTAACGTTAGACCTTCGCTAGAACCACGGATACGGCGAAGTGAAGGGAACTGGCTTTACTTCTTCTGCACCTCCGTCTGTGTGACAGTCTGTCTGAAATGCTAACGCAGTCGCGGTGTCGGCCGTCGAGCAACCTCTGGGCCGCAGCTCGGCACACCGAGCCCGAATCTGGGAAATAGCTAGCTAGCTATCCGCTAGCCGCAGCTGTACCCGATGCTGCTGCTGCGGCTGCAGCTGCTGCTAAACGGATCCGAAAGACAACACAAGCGGTTCAGGGCCTTGGCGCTGAGTGAACTATTGTTTTACCTTCCTGGACTGCAACGAGCATTTGAGATGTGATGCTTTTGAGCGACGTATTTGAGCCTTTTGTAGCTGGGGGCTCTCGCTTGCTTAACGCGAAGGAGCTAACGTTGCTGCAAAATGCACAGCAGAACCACAACAGCAGGGTCCTGTTGAAGGGGGCGAGGTTAGACTGATAACAGCCCACCCTGTGTCTTTCAACTATCGGGGTCACATTTGGACAACGACCACCACATTTTCTCCACGTCATTCTCCGCTTCATCAGCTGGCGATATGGATAAACTAACCATCATTTCAGGGTGTCTGTTTCTGGCAGCAGATATCTTTGCAATAGCCAGCATTGCAAACCCTGACTGGATCAACACTGGTGAATCAGCAGGTAAACGAAGCAGGCCATGACTGCCATTCAAAACTGCTATTCTGTTTTGTATGATTTTAGCAGGACCTCTTGCCACTATCCCAGCATCGCAGGAGCATGTGGCCGTCAGATAATCTCCACAACAAAGATCAGTTCCATTGTGTGGAGGGTGTTATCTGCAGCCACATCTTTTGTCTTCCACAGCTGTGTTGCTTGCATATTTATGTTGCTTCTTATTGCCTCCTAGACCAAACTACCACCAATAATTAGAATTCAATAACTGATCAGCACCATGGATCTCTCCTGCTTCTGGCACTGCAACTAATTATTATTTTTATGAATTTTGATTAATGGATGAGTAGGAAACAAAGATTTCCTATATTCCAAAGTAATGTGTTTTATCTGATCCATGCTAATCATTTTTGCTTGATAATATTGCTGAAATGGTTATTTGATTAATCTATTGTCAGGAAATTAGTTGCAGTATTTTTGATGTACCATGAACCATTGTGAAACTAGTCAAGCAAGTTGAGGATTTGACAGTGTGCTCTAAGAAAATTTTTGTTGCCATTTTTCACTATTATCAGACATTTTGTAGGCTACAGGGGCGATTAAAAGGGGGCAAAAAACCTTAATCGATCATGGTTTTCATTGAATTGTTGGTTGCAGCATTTTTCTGTCAAAGGATTAATTGATTCAGCAACTGAGGATGATTTTGGTTTGGGTTTGTGTTTCTCTGGTGACTCGACACTTGAAGTGACCTCTATGTGATCAATGTAATCAACGATCGCTTGAGGAACCACAGCAGGTGTTTATTTGTGATGTCCCTGCTGATTTTGGACAGAAGCGCGTGCTATTTGTCCTCTCCTTTATTTGTGTCAGTACTTAAAAAAACACATTCAGGCTATTGATAGACAGCTGCTCCTCTTTGTTCCCTCTGCAGGATGACAGCTTAGTAACTGGGTCAGGGAGGGTCCATCATCCACTGATACACATCCAGGCTGTATTAGCTCAACAGAATAAGCACTCTGTGCAAAAGTACTAATAGGATGCAAATGAAATGAGGGCACCATTCACAATGTATTGGAGAGCATATAATGGATCCTTAGCTGTGTGTGAAACAAGGTTCTTGGCTTTGGCTGGAGATCACATCTAGTGTGCTCCAGCCAAAAAGTGCATGGCAGCTCCCTGCTGAGATCCACTGTTCTGTACCTGCATGTACAGAAAGTCAAACCTTTGCTATATTTAAACTGCAATGTTGTGGTGTGTGTGGGTGTTATTATAGAGTGGGTGTCATGCAACGACCAACTTCCACCTTGCTGTCACTGTTCTCACTTCCCCTCACAGCTTCCACTTTTCTCTTTGATGATGTGATGCAACTTGTCTTGGATGGTTTTATGAGACGTGGAGGTGAAAGGCGCCTGGCAACGGCGTACATCTCCCTCACACCTTTTTTCTCCTGCAACATTTTGAGGATGTACCAGTCACTGTTTTGGAATGTCTAATAGTAAACCAGTTAATTTTTAATCTAGTAAATATTCCAGAAAGGCAGTTATTTTGCTTGGAAAGTACATTCTCACCTTGGGCTGTAGGTCACCGTTTGTCCATCATGGTGTGGCATGTGTGGTGTGGTAGTCTTATAACAGCTTCTTTAGATTATATAGTCAATGGGAGACTGAATAGAGATTCAGCATTATGTGTTATTTTTGACATAGCTTTGCGTTTGTCTGTGTCAATAAAAGATCCTTTATTGTATTTTTAATGGGTTGAGCGTGCCGTCTCTACCACCAAAGTGTCATTAGTTTTGTGGTACTTATTTAGCATTTAATGATGATTTATTAGACACCATAATGTAGTTTAACCAGAGTGTTTATTTTGTATTCATTAATGTATTTGTCAACAACTAGAACTCCTCCTGTGGTCACCCATTAGTGGAGGGTGGCGCAACAGCTAATGAATGACAGTAAACCACAGCTGTAATAATGTGAAATGTCTTTCTTCATGGGAGATGTTGTAGGCTAATTGTTGACAAATATTGTATGTTATTGTATGTTATCATTTTCTCTGACATCCAGCCCTCAAATACATGCTGTGCACTGAAGTTGCCTCATTTTCAGAGCTTTGATGGTGGTGTACCATTTTTTTATGTTGTATATATATTATTATTGTGCAGCCAAGTAACCTTGTGCGAAGATCTTCTCTTGACATATTCACTGACTATCATATGTCTCGTATGTAGGTACACAAACACATTTTCATAAAGGACTTCAAATTCAGTTAGCAATTGCTTATATGGCCTTCAAGTTGGGTGATAAGCGCTTTCATGCCAGATCATTTGCCCCTCTTCATGCTGCCTGCTCATTTCATATTTCATAGTTTCAGCTTGTGACTTTGGCTCCTCTTTGTCAGTACTAGGGTTTCTCTTATCCGGTAATTACTGTGTTTCACTGGGAAAATCTGTTGAAGTCCGCCATATTTAAGTCGCTTCGGTCCGGTGAAAATAATTCCAGATTTAGATGTGAACATATGCACGTTGGCTGTCTCGCTCCTCTCATGATATTTTCACATCTAACTTTGTGAATTAAAGGTTTATGTTGACCAAATCAGAGTTTGTGATTGTTGCAACAGAGGAAAGACAAACCAAGACAGTTTTGGTGGGTTTTATTTTGTTTCTGTTGAGTTTGAATGAGGTGTGTTTTTCAATGATTAGATTAACGCTTCTGTAAATGAAGCCTGGTGGCTTCGGGGAGAGCAATATAGCAGCTGTTTCTGGTTAAACAAAAAGGATTTTACACTTAAACAAAAAGGTGTATCTCTGCAGGTATCCTTTCTGTATTGTTGTCAGACACTTAGAATAACAACCTATACTTGTCAATGGCAACAACAAACACTTTCAGTGGACGTACATCGACCGTGCACTAATGGCCAGAAGCATTACGTTGCGGGCTATTTCGCAGGTGCTGGCTACTGCGCTCTCACTCAATACTGGACCAGTTTCAAAAATGTTGTGCCCATTAGTCACATTGACACAAAAACTTATGAAAGTAGGGGTTGTATTCATCCATAAGTTTGCCCATTTTCTTCCAGGACACGTGGACTAGCACCAGTTTTTTTTTTTTTTGGGGGGGGGGTGGAAATGGAGAGGAAATCCTGGCCAGTTCAGCTTGTCTGTCTGTGGCCTGTTTTGTCTTGACTTTTAAGATTGTTTTAAGATGTTAAGATTAACATATATGATTTTAGCCTTTGGTCATTTGAACACTTCAGCTGATTGTTAGGCCTCTATTACAGCTGACATGCTGGGATTCAAGCTAATAAGAACCACATTTCTTGAAGGGCAGTACCTGTGATTAAGTTATTTCATAGTTAAATTGTTTATCTTGAGCTGTTTACATTATTTTGTCTACCCCTTTCCAACATACTAGTGTGTTGTTTGAAGTTAATAGGAAGTAAGAGCCCCACTTTGTATTATCTCCAATCAACTGACCTCAAGCTTTGTTGTTGTCTTGTCTGAGGGCCTCAGTGTTCAAAAGCCTGCCCTTGTGGGACCTCAGTGTGTCGTCTGAGTGTGAAGAAACAGACATGTTTCCCTGGACAGTTAGCATCGACAGAAGCTAACTTTGCTTATTGAGTGTGTGGCTTTCTGTCCCTGTTTTTCAGAACTGATAATGGAAAATAAGCTTTGAGGAAGGAGAAGTAGTGTGAGCAGACAGAATGTGTATCCGTGACAGGGGTGTGATGTCCTCAGGTACTAACAGCTGAAGCTGATTTCCTGCGCTGAACTCCAAGACAAAGACATTGTTGCTGCAGTGTCAGACACAAACTGTGATTCTCGGCAGCTCTGCCACTGACTGCAGTCCTATAGATGTTTGCCACCACAGTGGATGGCCTGAGTAACCCCTGCTCTGTATGCATGCATACACACACGCTCTTAAAAAATGCTAAATCACATCCAGGTACAGGCTGGCTTCTTTTCACACGTATCATCTGTCCATGTTGGTATCAAACCTCAAAAGTGTAATTTCGCATTTTTTTTGTTGTTTTTTTTTTTTACCTCCACGTCTGTACTGTTGTGCCCATGTCACAGGCCAGTTAACCATTTCAATATCAACAGTGTGAGCTGGATTTAATTCAGGTGGAAATCGTTCTCAGTTTAAGAATGAGGTATAAACACGCACTGTTCCAACTTGGCATTACCCTGCAATTACTTTGCAAAGTGTTTTATTGTATGCAGTGAGCTACTGAATGAGGCAACAATAAAAGACTGCTGTTGATGGAGATCACAAGGTGGTAGTCGTGACAGGAAGATGTGGCATTGTTTCTCAATTCAAGGCGGAGGTGTTTTAAGACACAACATGGCATTTTTGTCATCATTGATTACAAGTAATCACCACCGACATTTCCCTTCACACCAGATGTTTATTACCCCAAAGTGCATGCTATTCACTATCATTTGTGTAATAATAAACAGATTTATTTTCCTGAGTGCTATGGGGCTGCAGTTGCCCAAATGTACAGGTGGCGTCAGTACCAGAGTTTGTGATTGTGCCCCAAACATACTAGTTGTCGTAGCCAGATTCTAACTTTTGTCTGTGCCGAGCAAAAAACCTGACTCACCGAAAAGGGAACATACTTTTTGTACACTGTTGTACAAAAAGCATGAAAAAAGTAGTATTGTCCAAACAGCAGTAGATAGTCACTGGTGCTCACGAACTGCAATTGTAGTTATAGTCAGGCACGATCTAAAATAGATGAAGTGGGAGAATATTGGATTTTGTTATTTCTGGTATCCCTTTTCAAAGCACAAGGACACACAGTGTCATTGATACAACGCAAATGAAACCAGGCTCAGCCATTATCATCCACTTGCAGACCTGCAGAGCCAGCAGTTATGGCCTGCAGTTCGGGTCCAGCCTGGGCCACCAAAACCAGCAGCACCGATTCAGAACTGCAGATGTGGACATGACGATGTTTGAAAATAATAGGCAAGTTTAATTATTACACGTGATTCACAGCGTTGAATTTAAGGCCGTAAGCAGCTACAACACTTGCTGCCTGCAGGGTGCCCAAGTACTAAAATTACAGCAGTTATTACTTTCATTGCCTGTAGGTGGAGCCATTTCAACTGCTGCGTATTATTCTACTTTCCTAGAAGTGATGGAGGCTGTCATGTGTCGCATATCTTCAACAAAAATGGTAGCATTTGGCCATAAAATCTCAAAAAATGTTTCCTTTCACTTTACAAAGTTGAAAACACGTTTTGGGCCATACACAGCTGTGTTCCGGTGTCCCTACGCTGTAAAAGCCTCTAGCAGCAGCCGCAGAAGGAGCAGCTGTCGGCTGCTTTAGCTTGCCTACTTGCCGCCCACCACAGTTCAGGGGCTTGTTTGACTCATCCCTCCAGAGCCTTCAAACAGCAGCACCCCCTGCGCTCCACTAATGACAACATCATCATGCTGAAGATGAGCAGACGCGGACCTCATTTCCTCTCATTTGGGCCGAGACATGGTGAGAGGAGTATTTTGATCATAGCGAGTACAGAACTGACTGTAGGCTAACGGTATGATGGAGGTGCGAAAGTGAGCAGGCGCTCAAAATGGAGAATTGGTCCGTATTTTTAAACTAATATCAGATGTATTTATTCATTGCTTCCTGTTGCAGTGCAGTCATCTCTCGTCGGTTCTGGTGGACTCGTAGGTCAGAGTTCACGATTGTCTTTGACTCTGCAGATGTGCGCTGTTGGCCAATAGAAACACAGATGCTCTTTGTTTGGAAATGAAATCATTATGCTCGTGACGTACCATCACCATAAGTACAGACTCATTCGCTTTCTGACAGTTTGACATGAGAGGTTTGATACCCTTCACATGTCTGTTGTTAAATATGAAACTACACTCACAGCTAAGTAACTTAGCTCAGTAAATAACAGCTTGTATGTTGTTTGTTTAATTCATACAAAACTGTAGTGTGAAAAGGAAAATGTTTTTTGTTGGAATATTTCTTGTCTGGAAGCAGTTGCCAGGCAACCAGCGGTGAGTGTTAATTGGTGAGCTTTAGAGATGCTGGTAGACGGACTTTTTTGGAAAGATCCGGACTAGCTCTTTCCAGTCTCTAAGCCAAGCTACGGGTTGCTTTTAGCTTTATGTTAAATGGACAGATATGAGAGTGCTGTTGATCTTTTCGTCAACTCAAAACAAATAAATATACTTCCCAAAATGTCGAGCTATTCCTTTAATTTATGCTCATTCATACTCTTACATAGTCAGGCCAAGTGTGCAGCTGAAGTGGAATCTCCCATGTTAGAGTATGTATCATGAACACGCCGTTGTTGTTTGACTATCAGACCAGACGTTAACTGGAATTGTTATTGTGTGCGCCTGCTTGTTGAGTTGTTTACCTGTATCTGTGTACCATAGCGTGCCGGCCTGCTGTAGGGCAGGAATTCCACACAGAGCTAGTGAAACAGCAGGAGGCCACAGGATCCAGGGGAAATGGTCATAAACCGGTGCCATTAACCACAGCTTTCAGACTTTCGCCTCATGTTTTCCTGTTCCCAGCACCAGTCCCTGCTTTCCGTACCTCGCTCAGCACCATTTCTTTAACTTTTAGCTCAACTCTGTAATGTTTGTTGACTTCAGCAGTAGGCTGTTGAGTAAGCCTGCGAGCCATTCAGGTGCCATTTTTGTCATGAGCCATGACCTCCATTTTTTTCTTTTCACCTGCACAGTAAGACTGTGATAGGACTGTGAAAAGTGACCACAGAAAACGTCCTTTTTACTTGTTCCTTGGTTGTATTGAAACGTGTTATTGAATAACAGCATTGCTGTTGTGTGTGGCCTGAAAGGTAGGTTGGTTTTTAGGCCTGTAACAGTAGATGTAAAGCCCTCACTTCTACAGCCTCTAGCCTACTTTAAGATCTGCAGACTCTCAAGGCGTTTCTTTTGAACCACTGGCATTGTTTGTGTGGGTTGTTACTGTAAAAGCAGTGCTTTCACTGTGTGTTATAAAGGGGACAGGATTTCCTCAGGACTGCAGAACCCACCACACCCCCGCGGCTTTTCTCAAACAGGCTTTAGCTTTCTGTTTGGATTCAAGTGCTTTAGACACAATAGGTTTGTTGGCAGCATCATATATACATACTGTATGCATTCAGTGTGTAAATATACAAAGGTTATTGTGGACAGGTTATGAAATGTCTGGATTTGAGTGCCAGACAGAGCAAGTAAAACTCTTGACCTTCTGAAATTCCAGCTTGCATACTTGTCTCATGCACACGTCCGCCTACCTGCTGAGCCACTGTTGAACTTTTATGTCATCGCCCACAGAGGCTTGCCTTTTAGTGAATGGGTTATTTTGTGGTCAGTGAAACAATTGTTTACCACTCATTAATTTTCCTTTTTTAGATTGTGCTTGAAACATGAAGAGGACGTGATGTATTATTTTGAGATGACATTGTGTCATTTAAGCCTCAATTTAGAATTCGCTTAGCTTCATACCGCATATTTTTGGCTGTTTTACATAAAAGGACGTTTATTTAAAGGGTTCCTGCAGAGTTTTTGACCTCTAGCGGTGCAGTGGAGCTGTTTCTATTTGTGGGCCCCCATTAATTTGTACATCACCAGAACATGGTACAGTCTAGCCAATGGCTTCACACTATCGCACTGAGCAGCAGGTGGCAGTAATGAGCCGAGAGTGTACCAGCAAAGGCAGGGAAGAAAGAGAAACAAGAAAACTCCATAGTTAACCATTTAGTAAAGTTTATTTTTCTTACCCTTGAGTTGGTTTTGCATGTGTAGGCTTTCTGACAGCATGACGTTTAAAGCCAATTTGAAGAACTCCGTTTTTTTCTGCGCTAATGGAGCGCTCAGACCAAGAGCAGTGGTGTGTTAGCGCTGCTTTAGGTGCCCACGTGTGTCACTGAGATCAAAATAAAGGCAGAGTTTGAAGATGTGTATGGTCCGACCCATGAGTACTGAGTGTTCGTAGGTCTGGACATCAACATGTTCACCGACGTTGCAGGTGGTGTGATGGTCTCTAGTTAGCTAATGTGGTGTGTTGTTGGATGACATTGCAAAACTTGAACCAGGTTAAAGTTTTTTGACAAACAAACCTGATTTCTTTGCCAAAGCCTTTTGTGCCAACCTAGTGGCCTCACTGAAGTGCAGTGGGTGGCTGCGTTTTTCACACATCTCGCCATCAATCCAAAAAGACCATTATGCTCTACATCATCCAAATGCACACCACTAAAAGCCATCACACTGACGCCCCCTCTAAGTTTTCAAATGCCTCTCATTCCCCACAGCCCATCGCTTACAGTCCGCCTTTCTTTTGCCTGAGACTTGTGATCAGCAGAGGCCTGAGTGATGCGATGCTGTTCTGCTTACTCAGGTAGAAATTCCCCTTGAGGACGTGCTCTGATTGAATGGCGTCTCTCCGGAGTGGCTGCACCACTGGAGCATGTTCCTGCTCTGTGCACTAGCCCTTACGCAGACACAGAGTGAACCATTCGTCTCCCTGTCTGATCAGTGATCGATAGGTATAGTAGAACATCAAGTCATGCCATGTTTTGTGATAGCAGATGTGCATACTTACACAAGATCCTAGCCAAGGACTTAGGATGAAGGAAGGAGATGGTGGCTGTAATTGAGTATGAAAGGGGAGGACAATTTGTCTGATATTACTGCAAATTCTTTCAGTGTCACTCCTGCGTGGGACAGATTCACTCATTGGCAGGATTGATTTAGTCCTCTCTCTCTCTTCTTGAGTATGAAAGCGCAAGAAAAAAAATGTTGGCAACTCACTGGTCCCACCAGCTCCTCGCCAGCTCAGAATTGGTGACAAATGAAAGGAGCTTCCTCTCTTTTTTCATTCCTCCTTCTTCACCTGTTCCTCTTTCACTCTGTCATCAGCTGAGCTGCTACACTTTAGCCTTCCCCTCACAGGACCTTGTCATTGATTGATGCACCAATTCATCACAGCTCTACTTTTTTTCTCCAGTACAAGACCCTTAATCTTTTGTGCTGTTTGTTTTTTACCCTCACAATCTTTCTCCTTTTTTATTCCGCTTTCAGACATACTGTCTCCCTCAAACATGTAGTCTATGAAATTGAGATCACTCGCTCAAACATGAGGTGTTAGACTACCTCTCCATATATAAGTGCCCTACCGTGCACAGATTCTGTACATCATAATGTGTAGATAGAGCTGCTTCACCTCCATCATACCTTCGCCAGAATGAAATATTATCAGCATCAATGTATTATTAGCAGAAAAGGTCAAAGGTCACTGGGACCACACAAAACACATTTTTGTCTACTTAAGAATTGGTACGCTAATTATGACAAAACTTCACATAAATGTGGATAGGACAAATTGATGAGGTGATGGCATTTTCCATCCAAAAGGTCAAAGGTCAACTTCACTGTGACATCGTAATGATCTGCAAAAACACTTTTTTGGCCATTATTCATCACCATAACTCAGGAACAGAAGGGGAGATTGCGACCATATTTCACATTTGGTCAGATTTCACTGAATTTGTGACACTAATCTTGGGTGTCGAGATCTTCTTCTGTGCTGTTGGGTTGAAGATGCGCGTGAAGCATCCGCACTTTACAATCTGTAGCTTCTTTGCAGCAGCATTCATATTTGAAGTACTGTAGTTCACCAGAAGCTCATTGGTTTACTGATATTGAGCTTGAGGTGATAGTTGTTGCACCATGTGATGAAGCTCTCTATCAGTCCTCTGTATGTTTCTCACTGGAATCATACACATCAATATAGTGATAGCTTCATTTTTGCCCCAAAATTAGCTATACTTTTTATTAAACTCTGTCAATATGGATGCAGGGCGGCACGGTGGCGCAGCAGGTAGTGCGCGTGCCTCACAGCAAGAAGGTTCCCGGTTCGATCCCGGGGTCAGGCGGGGGCCTTTCTGTGTGAAGTTTGCATGTTCTTCCCGTGCATGCGTGGGTTCTCTCCGGGCACTCCGGCTTCCTCCCACAGACCAAAAACATGCTCACTAGGTTAATTGGTGACTCTAAATTGCCCATAGGTGTGAATGTGAGAGTGAATGTGTGTATGTATGTTGCCCTGCAGTCGGCTGGCGACCGGCTCAGGGTGTACCCCGCCTCTCGCCCATTGACAGCTGGGATAGGCTCCAGCCCCCCCCAACCCCGAAAGGGATACAAGGGGTATAGAAGATGAATGAATGAATGAATGAATATGGATGCAAACTACAACCTGACTGGTTGGCAGAGCTAGTTATTAGCTGTGTAGCATTACATTCTTACAGATGATTATAGATGGTACCCAAACCCTGTCCAGTGCTGAAGCATTCACTAACAGGTTGAAAGGCATCAAAATGATTCAGCAAAAAAAAAGCTGGATGATAATCGCTTTTATAGACTATTGTAGCAGTAATTTCCTTGAACTTGCCGTCGGCTGATGTCTGCTAAGCTGTTCAATGTGTCCTATATTACTACAGCTAATGTGTGAAAAAAACATTTAAAGTGTCAATATTCAGTGTTTTCACGTGCTTGGCGAATGATGAATTCACAGATCAATAAAAAAGATTCAACCTTTCTCTGCAGGTGCCCTTACAGTTGGTCTAGTCCGGCAATGTCAGACCATCCACGGGCGAGACCGGACCTGTATTCCACCACGGCTGCCCCCAGAATGGGTGACCACACTTTTCTTCATCATCATGGGCATCATCTCCCTCACAGTCACCTGTGGACTGCTGGTGGCATCACACTGGCGCCGAGAAGCCACCAAATACGCCCGCTGGATCGCCTTTACCGGCAGTAAGTGAACGAGACGTCAGCTTTCACACTGAATTAAATTATTTTTGCTTTATTAGACTTGCCGTCAACACATTTCCCCTGGAGCTTTCTCACCTTCTTCTCTGTCTTACTGCATCTGTCTTGACATAACTTTAGAAAAATCACCTTTGCTGCATTAGTATTTTCATGAACATAGTCTCTCTAGAGCAGGAAATAATGAATGAAGAGATGAGTGTGAGAATGAGTTAGAGAAATTGGTTTAAGCCCAGTTATGTAATTTAGATGTGCGGACAAGTGTGATGTCAAAAACATCCGAGGCTATATACAGGGCGTGTGCGTGTTTGTGGTTTTGAGAGCGACATGAAAATGTGTGTGTGTTTGGTTGATTTTGCGTGCTTGACGACCACTCTCGCTCCCTGAAGCTGATTTATTTTGTAATGCAGCTCCTCTGGTACCCGAGTGGGTGGCTTATGTGCCATGGCGTTTCTCTAGTGTTTTCCCTCCCTCTTTGCCTTGAACACTGCTACTGTTTTTTTTTTTTTCTTCAAACACGATTTCTGTATAGATGCACTCGCAGCACTCGATAATAACTCTGCATCCATCTCGTGCACCGTGGCTGGGCTGGTTTTGTAAGGCTGTGTGGGAGGGCGGACGTTGATTGGTCGGTTAGTTAAGGGAATAGATGGCCTCAAGCGCCCTTTTACAGATGGAGCAGCCTGTGAAGCCACAATCCTTTGTATTATTGTTCGAAAGCTGTGTGCATGTTTCAGGACCCTGTGCCCTTTTTGTTTTGCAGATTTTAAACAAACACCCAGTGCTTTCCTCATGTTTTTTTTGCCTGCCAGGCCAAATGCAGAGTCATAATTAGGTTTTGTAACTCTTCCTAATCACTTGCAAATACCCGATGAATCACCACTCTTCAGAACCCCGAAGCCCTCCACAAACTGTCTGTCCGGTGAGCACAAATCTGTGTCACAAGCTAAATTGGAAGGCATTGAGTCATTGTTTAACGAGCACATGCAGAGGAAAGTGAGGCAGTTGCCACGGCAACAGTGAGCAATTGTCACCCTTGTCCCCTAGCTAAGCTTCTGTTGGCCATATTAGACAAGAGGTATATTATTAGTACTGATTTTTTTTCTTTAAAATGGGTTGAAAGCATGCTGATGATTATCACTTCAAATGTTGAAATAAAGCTTGGAGACTTGTGATGTATTTTCGGTATGAGGGAGAAGGGGCTGGGTTTGCTGTAAGAGGAAGATATAGTAAATCACTTTATTCATTTTTAGAACCCCCATTAGCTGACACTTTAGCAGCTGAGGGTCTTCCTGAGATTCCTCTTGTATCTCAAGAGCCTTTTTCGAGCATAGGACAGTGATGAATAGGCAAAAATGGGACCAGCTTGTTTTTTTCCATCTGATGTTGCTGAGTTGCAGTGGCGAACACCTCTCTGCTGTGGGCTGAGCGGGGGAGAGGGTGAGAGGTTAAGTGAGGAAAACGGGTGGGGGCCGAGGAAGAGTTGAGCGAAGAAGGCGAGCGGAGTGAATAATCATGTTTTTAGAGGTTAAGAGCTGAGAGTGTAAGCACATGAGCGATTGGTGCCAATGTAAAGACACAAATGGAAGGGAGAATAAAGTGAAACTGGTTGTAATGAGACTGGGGTGGTTCAGTCTGGGCAAACAGGTGATGAAGGTTGAGAGAAGGTGGGCAGTCTGTCGTGGAACTGGCTTCAGGCCACGGGCACCTGAATGGACAGCTTTGTATGACCAGCACAGACCCGCCTCTGTGTCTCTACAAAGCGCACGCACACACACACAAACACACACACACACCAGCAATGTGGAGTGGGAGTGGAGTAATAATAAATATAATTCTGACAATAGATTAACAGTAACTACAGAAAATGTGTTAATTACTGAAATTACAAAACAGACAGGAATAAATATGTGTATAATTTCCCTGAACTCCCCAGGTATTAATCATAGCCCAGTGTGCATAGTTGGTCCACAATAACTAAGGTCCTCCCTGAAGAGATACCTGATTTTATATTATTTTATCTTTCTGGGATGTCATGGCAACTTAAGGTGGAACAGTGGCACAAGTGGTAACACTGTCACCTCACAGCTAGAAGGTCCTGGTTCGATTCCCGCTGTGGGCGCGGGGGATGTGTCCTCCACCATGCCTTCGGTGCCTGCTGCTCGAGGAAAAAAGGGGCCTTTCTGTGTGGAGTTTGCATGTTCTCCCCGTGTTCACCTGGGGTATCCTCCATTTCTGTACTGTAGTGCCTTGTTACGTTTTAACCAACATTAACAACATCCAGTTAACTGCATATGATATATCTGTCATAAGCTCATATCAACTGATTATGTTGAGCTACAGCTAATTTGATGTGGAGGCTAATGGGAAGGTGTTGTCAATTAGAGCCACCTGGTGCAGTTTTGCCAGAATGAGTGTTGTTAGCGAGGAGTTTCGCTCTCAGGGTTCTTGTTAACAGAGCTGGTCTAGATTTAACTTGTTTATCAGACACGCTTGTCAAATATTATGTAACATGACTGTATTGAAGTATGGCTCTGAAACTTGTCAGTCTTGTCAAAAAGCTCTTCACTTCATCTGTTGTACCAGCTCTGTTTCTCAACTTTGTGAGTTGAATTTTAGGATGAAATACTTTGAAGCTGTGGCAGTGAACCACAAATGGCCCTATACAGGGGAACACCGTACCAATACATCTGCAGGCTCTAAGACATTATGTCAGAATAAGCAGCATACATCTTCTAATGATGCAGAGAGTAGAAACAAGATGTACACATGCAACAATGTCAACAACAGAGCATAATGATTAAAATGTGTGAATAAAAGTATCAGAAAAGTTGCATATTCTCTAATAGGTAATTTTTTTGATGAAGCCATTAATTAATTAATAAAATCACCATTTTTTGCAACTTAACATTTTTCAGTTTCCTACAGCTCAAAGTTACACCTTTACACCTTGTTTTTTCCGACCAGCTGTCCAAAATGTAAAAATATTGGGTTTCCTTTTAGTTGAACCAGTGATTGTTTAGCATTTTTGTGTGAAAAGGATTTGTGTGATTACTTGATGATCAAAACGGTTGCAGATTAAGGCAAGGCAGTTTAGGTACTTAGGAGAAGCAGCGGACCATGAGGTGCACTTCAATTAACGTGCTGGTGAAGCTTGCAGGAAAAATGCTGATGCATGTATTTCTGGCTCCACTTTTAGCTTAGCTTTGACAGCGTGCTTTTGCAATCATACCCCCCTCATAGATAAACACATGGCCAGAGCAATGAGCCGGCAAAATAACACACATAAATATTTGCTCGCGTGTGCCTTGTGATGCAGGTTTACCAGACATGCTTCATTTATGCTCGCTGGCAAACTGGAGACGTTTGGCCTGTTTGAGTCAGCACAACATGCATCTGATTGGCTATTCAAGGACTGTGTCTGAACATACTGTCATTCTGATGTTGCACAGTGCTTGATGGCTCACATGCCAGATAAGGCAGGAATTTAGTTTTTCTAAAAGTACAGTGAGCAGTGTGGCAGCCTGACAAAAACAGTTAATAGGACCTTAGACTATCAAACCAGTTTATTAGTTAATAAAGTAGCTGCTTGAATGCCACACTCAGTTTATGTTGTTCAGATGAAACATAGGTGTGGAAGATTTGATGATGTGAGACATACTGTTTATTCTACAGTTGCGATTCCAATGTCAGATGTCATTGTGATCTAAAAATTGTATGAAGCACTTGGATTTGCCAAAAACAAGTATTCCTGTGTGTTAGTCAAGCAGTATGTCAGACACTAAATGTCTTTTAATCCCAATATCCAGATTGCTGTACTGCTGCAGACTCCTCGAGTTGCAGTCTGGTTAACAAAACTGTTTGAGGCAATATCAGTGAGATTTTTGTTAGAGCAGAAGTCATCTCTCGAGTACTGAACAGCGCTGCAAATTGGCAAGATAGAGTAAACAGGTTAAAGCTAAAAATGGCTTCATGTGCTGTCACCAAGTGGATTTCAGACTGTCGAGGGAACCAAAATAATTCAACACAGCCTCAGTGAACTTTAAAGAGCTGCCATGCCTTCTGCTGGAGTACTCCGCTCGAACCTGAGGTGGTTTAGAGTTTATGTAGCACACGCTAAGAACATGTAACAGTTCACATTTTCCTACCCCCTACCATGTCACCACAGTCAGTCAGTCAGTCAAGGAAGATATCATCGAAAACATCTGACTTTGAGTTATTTTTGAAGTATGTGAAGCTGTTCCATAAATTCTGCACAGCCATTGATCTGTAATTCACAAAGTCACACAGTTTATTTTGCTGCTCCACATGATTGTGTGTTACATAAGCTTGATCAAGAGCTTCAGTAAGGAAACAGATAACAGGGAGCCATTCTAATTGGTGATAATTAATATAATAATAATAATAATTCCAATCACAGACGCATACTTCCCGGACAGTGCGATAAGTCTTAGTAATGACTCACCTCTGACATGCAGAGCAGAACATCACATCATGCTGTCCCTCAGTCTGTGTGATGCACATGTTTACTTGTAAAAAGCCAATGCCAAATGATTTTACAGTCTATTTCCAGGACCTGGAGAGTGAGACAAGTTGTATAAAGCCTTCTGTGGCTCCAGAGGAAGCTGCACAAAATCTGATGAATTGCCTGAGGTGATGTCACTTGAGCAAGCGTCATTTGGGTCTTAAGACTACGAGTAAAAAACTGGAAAAAAAAAATCTGAAGTGTGGAGCTAAAAAGAGTGAGCTTACCGGACCACCTCATCTCTGCTTGAGGCCAGCAGCACAGGGCTAGATTAGCTACTGCTAGCTATGCTCACCTGACAGCCAAACTGCCAGAAGTGGAGTTGCATTGTGGTTAATGTTAGTAATTGTGACTATTTTTGATTTCTCAAACAGCCCATTGTGGCCCCAGCAGTGTTACAGAGGTCTTTTGAATTAGTTTTCTCTATTCCCACACCCCAATTATGGAAACTGGGTCTCTTGTATATATGTAAGTTTAAGAAATCAGTTGCAGAAAGCTAACCCAGTTACTGAAGTGCATGTAAACACAAAAAGCGAGCCAGTTTAGCTGAATAAACAGAGCTGGATGTGGCCGTTTAGAAAGCTTGAAATCTGATTAATTATTTGCACCTTTAAGCATGTAGAGAAATTTTAAACTGTGTTAATCAGCCCGAGGTGGCATAAAGAGCTTAGTTATGGTTCGTGGAGAAACATTTACTGAAACTAATGCTACATTCAAGGCGTTTCAGAAATGCTGTAGATTTGTGTTACACTCAAGGATAGCACTTGGTAATGATAGGGTTTTACCCACAGATAAACTGCCGGAAGCCACTCAAAAGCTTGACTTTACTAACTTCAAAGCTGAAATGAAATCAAATTCCCGAGGGATGTTTTTAATGATTTGCCAAAACATTTAACTGTGGAGGAATGCTGCCTTCATGTTCTATCAAAAATATTGTTATTTTAATGCTGAAAATACATAAGCAACCCAAACAATGGCAAACGTCATATTTGGGTTTTAGGGAAACAGTTATTTGTACGTTAGGCGTGTTGTTGCACATTAATGATGAAAATGCCAGAGTGCAAGGAACAAATGAAGGCATTTGTGAGTGAAACAGGATGTTTGATGCCACCATATCAAGTGCATTTTTGAGTTGTTAGTACTGGGCCTTAGACCTGTGCTCTGCAAACATGTCTGGCCTCGTCTTTGAATTGTGTGTGTTTTTGTATTTGTCTGGTTGTGTGCACAGTACATGATGGATTTACAGGTTCATACTAGCACAGCACACATTATTTTTTGACATTATTTGTTCATTGACGGTAGAGATGGTCAGCAAACCTCAGCATTTCAACATTATAAGTTGGATTTTTGTACAACTCAAATTCCAAAAAAGTTGGCACTCAATTTGTTAATCCTTTTTGACATATACTCAAATGAAAATAGTCCTGAGACTACTATGCTTCACTGGTAACAGTTGATAGTTTCACGATTGGTAATGAAAGGGGCATCCATGAAAGGCTCAGTTGTTCACAAGCGAGGATGGAGTGAGGTTCACCACTTTGTGAATACATGATTCTATAAAGGATATTACTACATGGGCTCAGGAAGACTTCATAAAACTGCTGTTGGGAAATAGTTGGTTTGCAAATGATTGCAATGATCGGTTTTTATTTACTTTTTATACAGTGTCCCAACTGCTTTGGAATCAGCTTTGTACAGTTTGGGAATGAAGTCAGTGTTTGTCATCTCTTGTGAAACACTCAGTAATTCTGTCTACAGTTTAAATGCACGTGCAGAAATGCAGCCGGACAGAAAATGAGTGACTAAGAACTTCTCTTTTGGTCGAGGCTTCTCATTGTCACACAAATTCACAAGTCTCAGGTTCCCTCATGTAGTGCTTATGGTGATATGTGACACATGTAATGTTGGTTATTTTCCATGGAGATGTCACCTCCAGGCCACCCTCTGTTCCTTTAGCTGCTGTGATTCAGTGCAGTTGCTCTTGCATCATTTCTTCCATCTGTCTTCCTGAAAAATGGAGCGTGTTCCTGAGGTTCACGTTCCATATTCTAAAACAAATGGTCACCCACTACAGCACTTGCTATCAGAGGCTGAAACCTCTCATTTTATCAAAGTTTAACGATTTTACTTTGTGAGCACACAAACAAGCAAACACCGCAGGCACTTATCTGATCATAACTTCACCAAACTCTCTACTAATTTTTCTAAATTTGCAGCTTTTACAGCGTCTTCTGGTCTTTGTCCTGTTGTTATTACAGATATCTCTGTCATAACCTCACCTTGGGACTCTGGCTTATGGGAAATGGTGTTCGTTAAAGACCGCTAAAAAACAGAAATATGAAAAACACAATGATATTAGGTTAGATAGATTTTCTGTTCTGTTTTTGTTAGCCGCGTTGTTACTATTAATGGGATTCAGAATGAGGTTTTCCTCACCCGAACGTTCAGGTTTCACTTCATATCTCGATATGAGACAGTTAAATCTGCCAGTTCTCACAGACAATTTCAGCCAAAGTGCTGCTTAAATGATCTCAGTGTCAAATGTTCCCCAATTTCTGCCTTAAGCTACTGAGGTGATAATAAATTGAGTGAAGTTTCACAAAATAAAACTATCCACAAGATCTGTGCATTTCATCTTCCAATAAGGATGTTATTGTAAAATGAGCTATGAATCTGTCATCCCACAAGAAATGACGTACTGGCAGATTTTGGAGCGGCTGAGCCAACTCAGGACTCCTGTTACTGTACACCTGTCAGAATGATGTATAGTCTGTGACATTTAACCTGTTTTGAAATGAAATGTAGAAGCATTAAAGTTACATAAATGCCTGAGACACAGTGTCACGCTGCTCACGGTGAATTAAATTTTACCACATTCATCTGCAATGTGTAATTGCTTTTTCAAAGCCATTTGAAAGGCGCAATTGTACGTTGCCAATGAACTTGGTAAAATTTAATTCAGTTTGAGCAGTCGAGTGAGTTCATGCTTAATTTTCTGCATCTTGTGTGAACAAAGGCTGAAACATAGACTGAGGTCAGACTTTCTTTTGCTTTTATTTCTTTCTAAAACCCTGTAGGTGTATATTTAGTCATATGAGTCTGAAAGTACATGTAAAAAGTACAATCAAGGGAGTAAAATTGTGTAGAATCACATGTGAGTACACAGTAAACTGACATGCTCTCTCTCACTCTTTCCAGTGATCCTGTTCTGCATGGCGGCGCTCATCTTCCCCATAGGCTTCTATATCAACGAGGTGGGAGGCCAGCCGTACAAGCTGCCCAACAACACAGTGGTCGGCTCCTCATACGTGCTGTTTGTCCTCTCCATCTTCTTCACCATAGTGGGACTTCTCTTTGCAGGCAAAGTTTGCCTCCCGGGCTGAGGACTCGACCGTGCCCGCCTCTGGACTGACGCGAGAGGCTCTGAAAATTTTATGGGATTTGCAAAAACACAAAATGACTGAAAATCAAAAACAACAAACTCTGGCCAGAAGCCTGACACAGGGAAGTCTTTGATTATGTGTCGAGGGACCGCAGCAGTGGAGTACCATACGACTGAAACGTGGAAAGGAATGAAAGAGCAAAACACTAAAGGGGGGACAGGGGCACAAAGGGGTGGAGGAGTGTGAGAGGGGGCAGCCAAGGCTGTCGCAGCACCCTGCCAGTGTTGATTTAAGATACGGCCGTCTATCTGTTTTTGTTCGGTTGGGAAAAGGGTGCTTCATGGGCCACTGTCATGGCAACTGCAGCCACAATGCTGGCGCACGTTTCTTGAGGACCACTACAGCTGCTCCTCGATTTGACCCCCCACCCGCCCTCAGCACACATCTGCGCCGTCACGACCGCTCCTGTTGCTATTTTTGGCTTCTCTTAGCTATTTCAGTTGTGTTTTTCTGTTGTTGTACATTTTGTGTTCTTTTTTTTCTTCTCCGTTCTTCCTCCACGACCCGCCGCCTTTCCGCTGAAGTAGCTTGAGTGTAATTGAGGTTCACTGAACTGAATCCTTGAGGGGGACCGGAGGGTTTTCTGCCAGCTCGGCTTTAGAGCGGGGTTTATTCTTGCCTGTCACTTCACACGGCACCAGGTGTGTGGCTGGGGAGAGCAGCTGTGAGCCCAGCTGTCTGGTCCAGCTCACGGGCTGCTGTGGACCAGAGGAAGGAGCAGACGTGCTGCCTCTTTTTCTCACAACCAGCTGCAGCTCAGGAGCAGGTAGCAACGAGGGGTGACCTCCCTGGGCAGCAGAACAAGAGGTCAAGTACCGTAAAGGAGAATGCCACTCAATGTAAGACCTTGCATTATGTTATTTACATGGACAGCAGCCGAGTATTAGTGAGTGTTGACAGCTGCTTTGCTAAGCTAAAGCCATGATGCTGATACACATCATTTACCAATAACTAAAAGACTGTGAATTTAGAGAAAATCATCTGAACATAAACACACTCTTGTATTTGTAGTAATCCTCTTAATTCTGTTAAGTACAGCCACGAGCACAGTGGCCTAATCAAGGTATTTTTCACAGGTGTGCATCACTGTGGAGTTGAGATGAACTCTAGCGCTAATTACAGCAGGCAGTATTGACTTTTCTAAGTAGAAGCTGACGTTACCTAAGGTGTGAAAATTGGTGGTATTCTCCTTTAATGTTGGACAGGGAAGAAGGGAGCAAGGAGTGTTTTTGTCTGTTTTGTACAACATTGATGGCACAGGGACTGCAGGTCAGGTCCATGCATGGGGCTGTGCCTCAGTGTGCTGCCCTTGAGGCCCATGATTGTAAACACACACACACGCACACACACACACACACACACTTACAGATACAGTATAGCACCCACACTATCTGTACTGTGTAAATCCACATATTAGGGCTTCAACTAACCATTACTTTCATTGTCTAATACAGTCGCTCTAATTAACCTCAGAAAGCAATGAAAAATTCCTGGAGCCCAAAGGTGATTCTTTATCTGGCTAATCAAAAGTTTTCGGCTATCTTGCCTCCGTCAAGGTAGTGGATTATTTTCTGGACTGGGGCATAATCATGCTCCAGGTTTCAGAACTACAATGCTCATAATTTGCCATGGAGGCAGTGAGTTAGCTGTGGGCTACAACCTGAGTCCCGTTTTTTTTTTTTTTAGCCTGTAATTGTTCACATTTTGACAAAGTGGCGCTGTTAAAAGTACGCCGAAGTAGCTGTTGTTTGGCATTTGTGCTCTAGGAATAAATGATCAGTCGATAATCAAAATATTTGCAGATTAATTTAGTTCTGATTGAGCTCTTCACATCTTCCACATATACACATATAGGCTTCACATGTTTACACTCATTATTTGTGGAGGATACGACTTTCTGACACTCAGATCTCTCCTGAAAAGTGTGTGTGTGCGTGTGTGTTAAATCAATCACGGAGCCCAGTCGCTAAGTCTTAGAGTTTTGTTTTGTACTTCTGTTTCCTGCTCAGCTTCTCTTACTCTCGGTCTGATGATGTATACTGCTAACTCTACACTCTGCAGTGCCCTGTCTTGGTTGGTTCAGTATCGTGCCATGATGACCTGTTTTTGTTTAATAATGTACAGACACAAAAGGCAGGATTTCTGTATTAGGAAGCACTGTGCATTCAACAGTATAGGTAACAGAAATAGAAGCACCACAAATGTATAAAAAAAGAACTTCTTACCTCATTGTTTTTGTTTCTGCTATTATTTTCTAATGGTGGCAATGTGTGCCCTCTAATTTGTCTCTTGCCTTGATCGGATGTCTTCACATAAAGCCTATGATCATAGGAAATTATTTATCACTGAATAAAACGAGAAAAAATGGGTGTGTGTGACTCTGACACAATCTGTATGATTTATTGTGCTTATTTAAGGGTATGTGGAGCATGGATCTAATCAGCGGCTGAGCTTAGAGACAGAGCAGCAGATAATTTAATCAGAGAAATGCTTCTTAACCTATTGATCGGAAAATCAACATGGTGCTTCTGCAGGATGTGGCGCAAATGTCCTTCTACTCCCACTTCATTAAATCTGAAAAAACAGACACAAAGCCTACTGTGATTCAAGGGCAGCCACCCAGGATGCATCAGTGGAAGGGCTCTCTGCGGTTCCAGAGTACATCTGTTAAATGCTCGACAGCTCTTCGTCGGGAACAAGCCCTCCTGAGCTTCAGTATTGATAAGCAGTAGAGACAGAATTTCCCTTTTGGGCGTCAGTGACCTTAAAATCTGATTTTGGAATAGTACTGTCTGAGCTAAGTGGTTTAATTAATTTGCACTGTAAACATTTGCCTTCACTAAACCTAAGCCTGGTTTTAGAGACGCATAATATGCATCACCCCTGAGAGGAGTTCAGTGATGAAAGTGTTAGTTTGTGACTTTGCAAGCTAAAAATATCTTCAGAGGTCCTGCTGGAGTTGCACCCTTTACATTAACCTTGATTTGTTATTGAAAAAAAATGTATATAATCTGTCCTAACATTACATGTGACAGCTTCTGGCCTTGCTTTTGATTACAACTTAACCTTCAAAAGATCAGTTTTTCAGGCATTGCACTTAGACAATTGACATTTGGGAGAAGGCGTCCATTCACTTTCCTCCTGAAGGTTAGATGAGAAGATTGATACTGCTCTCATGTCTGTATGCTAAATACACCAGCTAGCGTAGCATAGCATAAAGCCTTGACTAGCCTGCTTACTGGTAAACCAAAAACCCAAGTGTATAAACACATGGTGGTCATGTGCTGGAAGTTTCTTCTTGGAGTCTCCGCTGGTTGCCTGGCTTTGTGCTAAGCTAAGCTAACTGATTGCTGGCATGAGCGAGGTATCAATCTTCTCACCTAACTCTCAGCAAAGAAGCGCATTTCCCAAAAAGGGTGAACTCCTGTAAGGTTCATGAAACATGCTGTAAGCCTTCTGCTGCAGAGAAAACAAGGAAAATCTTTAAAGTTGGAGCGTTTAGTTGTTTTTCTGCAGCATTAGCACTTCAGTTTATGAGTTCTCTTAATTAACATTTATAGATAGGTTCAACACCTTTCATTCCTTCACTAACAATGCGTTACTACAGTGTTCAATTCTCAGCACAAGTCCACAATACAAAGGTCTTTAAATTCATGTTGGCCGCCATGAGTCATTTTCATTTATTTGTCATTTTCTCACTGTGTGCAGCCGAAGATAAGGCAGTGCTGCTCCTCTCAGGGCTGCACCTCCATTAGCCTCGCAGTGACCTGCAGCGTGGAGTTGAGCATGAGCGGTGTTTCCATTTCGGATTCCAGAAGGTCACAGTGTTTCAGCTCAGTGCATCACATCAGTCCAACCAGCAGCGCTCTGCTCTCTGAAGACCACTGCGGGGCAGAATGTATGCAGTACATTTATTACTGCAGGCGTTTCCAATCTGGGGGTCGGGACCCCCATGAAGGGCCCTGAGATAAATCTAAGGGGTCACCTATTTATGAAAAACTAATGCTATATTTTTTTTATTACCACTGAATGTCAATTACTCTCAAAACAACACACACAGCAGTTGGAGACAGGCGTATTGGACCTTCATTGACATGTGGTTAACGATGTGAAACGGTCACAATTTGCTTAGGTTAAGGGTCAAAACATCAGTGTTACATACCTGTCGAAGCTTCAGTAAAAAAAGTTAAAAGTCAGATTTCCAAACAGCAGCCTCCTTTGCTCTGTCATAATCACTACAGCCACTAGAGGTCACCACCAACAATAAACGTAAATATGAGTCGTGTTTGCGCTGAACACCTGCGTGGCTGCTTTTCCCGTCAGGATGGACTGCTTTGATCTCACCTCGCTTACCTTTTTCTTTTAGAAATACTGCTGGATAGTTTTAGCTGTTCAGGCCTCCAAAAATGTATTTCAGTGAAGTAATTGGAATTTTGTGCTTTAATGATTAATTTATTAAGGTATTAAGGTTACAAGCTAGAAAAGTTGGAAAATGCTGTGTCACTGTATGATAAATGCTAAAATGCCTCTCACCTCAAGAGCACAGCACATAAGCAGAATAAATACATAAACACATTTTCTGTTGTATTAGTTCTATTTGATGCTCCTGCAGTGTTTGCTTTTACCCAAACTTACTGTGTGTGTGTGTGTGTGTGTGTGTGTGTGTGTGTGTGTGTGTGTGTGCATGCATATATCACCCTGCATATGCATTGAAGTGACCATATAAAGTTAGCCTGGAGGACTGACAGATGAGACTGCTCGTCTCGATTTAGTCCGGCCCTTCTGATCGGCAGCAGGTGCCTAATAGAGAGCTATTGGAGGACAGATCAACACTGACAGATCCCAGAACAGTTCTCTCAGTACAGATGGAGGTGAGACTTGCTTATAAGTAACCAATCAGTTTGCTGAAAAAGGAACATGTGCTCTGCTTTGCCATTAAAAATGAAGTGGACGATTAGCTCCAGCAGTGTATGGTATGTTGGATGCTAATAAAGTGGCTCAGGATGGGTTTCAAGGTTTAATTAGGAAAGCTATCAATTTTATGAGGATAGTCCAACTCAGAAGTAGCACTGCAGAGCGTAATGATGAATTGCAGCATTACGCCCTCTATTAACTGATTTTTCCTGTGCAAATGTTACACTCAATATGTTTAATAGGACATCATCAAGCAATGATCCCTTTCTAATTTTGTGCAAATGTCTGTCGTTTAACACGAGTCCACCATCTGCTGAACTGTTTACCCTACTGGTGTTTCAGAGCACATCAGAGCCGTATCTGTGTCTCAGTGAATGTGCTTTTATTACACAGAATCTTGGTTTAGTGAGGGACTCCATGGCTCAAGTTTGAACAATTGTGTTTCTCCAAATATACAGGGACAATAAAAGAATGAAACACCGTCCCTGGAGCTGCTCAGTAGAACTGACTCCAGAGACAGATACTTTTGTGCATCATTTGGCATTTCCAGCCAATGGTCCTTTTTTATCAGCACCACTATGTTTGGCTACTGAACGGATTTCCTCCAATAAATCTTCTAATAAAAGCTGTTACTGCATATTGTCATTTGATGCTCACATCTTTGTCTGCTGATATATGATTTACAGACAGACGATGATATCTCGAAATCAATACCTGATACATATGGTTCTTTAAACACCCATCTCATACATACTGTGATGCAGTGCGCAGAATGCTCTCCTGTTTGGTGCTGTGTGCACTGGTAGGTGACCTGACATGGCATAAGTTGTGTGGGTGGACGAAGCGGTGAGACAACTCAGCGGATATGTTGCAGCGGCACGTATTTCTGTATGTCATGAGCCTCATTTGCAAATGTGTGCACAGTGCTCCTTCACTGAGCGCTGTGTTCATGGGTTACAGTGTGGTGTCCTTCTGCCCACTAAGATAGATTATTGTGTCAGCATGTTGCTGCCAAGTGCACTTAGAGGGAAATATGGCCACCATCTGTTCATGAGAGGCTGCACCAGCTCTCTGCTCTCCACCTGAGGACCTGATGATGAAATCTATCTATATATAAAGATTTGTTTCATGCAAAACTCATGAAAAATGTTCAAGTACAACTGAAACAATTGGTTGATTAATACTGTAGTATGACAGAAAATTAAATGGAAACTATTTTGATACTCGATGTTCATGCAAAAGCACTTCATGCTTCCACCTTCACAAATGTGACCATTTGCTGCCTTTTCTTTTAATAATTTTAACAATTATTTAAAATGATCCTAAATTATTTTTAATCATTTTGAGGCTGGAGGGTGGCACGGTGGCGCAGCAGGTAGTGTGCGTGCCTCACAGCAAGAAGGTCACCGGTTCGATCCCCGGGTCAGGCGGGGCCTCTCTGTGTGAAGTTTGCATGTTCTTCCCGTGCATGTGTGGGTTCTCTCCGGGCACTCCGGCTTCCTCCCACAGACCAAAAACATGCTCACTAGGTTAATTGGTGACTCTAAATTGTCCCTAGTGAGTGTGAGCGTGAATGTGTGTATGTGTGTTGCCCTGCAGTCGGCTGGCGACCGGCTCAGGGTGTACCCCGCCTCTCGCCCGTTGACAGCTGGGATAGGCTCCAGCCCCCCCCAACCCCGAAAGGGATAATCGGGGTATAGAAGATGAATGAATGAATGAATGAATTATTGGCTGGACAAAACAAGCATTTTCCCAAACCAAAGCATCAGTTTATTAATGGAAAAAATCAGCAGATTAATTCATTATGAAAACGATCATTTGCTGCAGCACGAGTAATAATAAAAAGCTCAGGTGGAAGTCAGTTAATGATGTCTGAATTCCAGTTACCTGCTTCTTCAAAGGAAACAGTAACACGTACATTTCCTCCAATGTCACCTCAAAAGGTCTGCTGTGAAGAACAACACACACACACACACACACACACACACACACTGCATGCAAAGTGATGTGAGACACGCTGGTCTGAGGCCTCCGAGATGCTTTGCTGGTGCTAACTTTAGCTGCCTTCTCGTATTGATCTGTCAGTAGGCGGGAGATGGAGGCCCAGCAGAGGATGCAGAGATGTTTCCTCCCAGACCGACGTCTGTCTGCTGCTCGTCAGCACCCGTCACACAGCAGACCTGCTGTCGAGGCAGGAAACAGCGAGAACAAGACAGGAGCTGCGTCACGGAGAATGAACGATCACAGTTTTACAAGAGAAATAAATGCAGTCTCCTCTAATGGGATGTGAGCAGTGCTGTCAGTGTATTATCCGTCATCTTGTTTTGAGGTTTTGTGAGCATTTTTATCCCTCCTGTGAATTTTTTGGTAAGACAGCAGGGTTATTAGAATTAAATGTTTTTGATTTCAGCATGAGTTAGTTTTCAGTGAGGGCTGACTCATGCAGCTTCACTAAAGTTCTTATTCTAATCTTTGAGTCAAGTTGCTTTCACTTGAGTATTTCCATTTTATGCTTTTAGAGGCAAATATTGTACTTTTTACTTCATAGTGATAGCTTTAGCTCCTAGATACTTTGCAGATTTAGACTATTAATTCAAAATAGCAAATCTATCAATAAATGATCATATGGCATTTTAGCTTAAGATACCCGGCAGTATATAAAGTAACTGAAATAAACCCCACATTTAAGAGCAGCAACATTAAAGTGATGAATAAATCAATGTATCACTAATTATAATCCAGTAATATGATACATAGTACATAGAGTACTTCTCCCACCTCTGGCTAATGGCTTAAGAGAGAGAATATGATGAGCTAACAGTTTCTTCTTTCACATTTTTTCAACTCATAGCAATTTTTAACACCTTGTTTTCAGCTTAATTTTAAAGCTGCACCAACCCATATTTTCATATTTACAATGGATAAAATAACTGTGCGTGATCTAAGAGGGGGCGCTCATTGTGATGAACTCACATCTCTGCAGCTCCCCTCAGCTCTATGCGGCGCTACAGCATCTTTCAGCGCTTTGTTTTGATTCCACCTCACGATTTTCAGCACTTTTTTTTGTGAGAAAGCTTCAATAACCTCACTGCACACGACCTGTCCTACACCAAACTGCAGACAGACAAAATTAAAGAGGCAGATGCGTGACATAAACAGCTCAAGCTTCTTCCACTGCCTCCAAGTGGCCAAAAAAAATCTATCACTGCTGCCATTACTCCAAATTCCCAGTCTCTCTCTGCAGCTCCAGCAGCTCCTCTCTCCTCTCTGTCTCCCACTCCATGTTGCTGACATGTTTGGGGCCAGTCACAGGCAGACAGCTGGACTTTCTGCTCTCTCACTGTGTATTTCTGACAATAACAGAAGTCTGCACGAGTAAACACAAACACATGTTACCACCGCACGATCAACACACTGGAATGCAAAGGACATCTGCTGTCACTTAGGTGTACCCTGAGTATACCAACAGATGCTGCTGAATGCACGCGTGCGCACACATACACGCACACACACACACGCTGTCATATGTAGCTAACACAGCTGCCACCGTTGGTGCAGAGTGCATCTGTGAGCAACCAGCAGAGCAGGAGGGTGTATCTACAACCCTGAAATGACTGAGGCTTTCCAGGATGCCCTTTCATGTTAACAGTGACCCTGTTTACCTGTGGACTGTTCCAAACAGGTGTTTTTGGAGCATTCCACATCGTTCCCAGTCGTTTGTTGCTCCTGTCCCAACTTGTTTGAAATGTGCTGCTGGTATCAAATTCAAAATAAGCAGATATTTTAAAAAATTAGTGACGTTCATGACTTAAACCATGAAATATGTTGTTTTCAATTGAGTAAATGTCAAAAAGGATTAGCAAACTATCTCAGTCTGTTTTGTTTATGTCTTACATCCTTGGCTGTCTCATTTATTATAGTGTTTAGAGATTATTAAAAACATGATATATTAGTTGAAATTAGCATTATTTTCTATTATTTGACCAAAACTCATAGTCATATATCACTTACCATTTCTTATGTATTGATTGATTGAATTCATGGATTATCAGGTAGAAAAAAAGCCTAAAACTAATTTGCAAACAAAATTCCGAAAACAGAGAGAAATGTCATCACAGTTACACAAAGAGTTTTGTTCAATCAATTGTACAAAATTCAATCTTATTAAAAATCAATTAAAATTATTCAAAATAATTACAGTGAGAATGTTTCTGCATTTCAACGATTAGCAAAATAGTGGCGAGTTAATTTCTATCAATCCATTAATGGACTAATTGTTCCAGATTTTTTTTGGTTTTTTTCATGTGTTTCGTGTGTAAAAATCTTGATTTCTAAAGAAACTAGTTACTAAAGCGGTCAGATAATTGTAGTCAAGTACAACCTTTCCCTCCGACATGTGGTGAGTAGATGTTTAAAGTAGCATGAGAAGAAAATACTCAAGAAAGGATAAATACCAAAAATTTGTACTTCAGTACAGTACTTGAGTTAATGCTAGGTACATCGCACTATTATTATTAAAAATTATTGTTATTAGAATAATTATTATTGTTGTGTCACAAGTTAAAAATCAAAGAGTTGGCCTGTCCACACACTGTTTGTAAGCTACCAGTCCACAAATTAGAAAATGAATTTGTCTTTCTCCATCGTTAACGTACTGAATCTGCCAAGCTGTTATGTGGTTCTCTGGATTTGTGCCTGTGCCAGAAAAACACAGAGAAATGAATCACAGCTCATGTTATATCATATTTTGAGCGATGTTAGCTTTAACAGAGCCAGGGGAAAAAATTACAATGTGAATCTGGACGTGAGTCAGATTTTTACATTTCAGTTCAGTTTAAAACCGTATGTTGAGAATGTGTTCTGTGTTTTTCACAGCAAGACTTACTGACTTACTGCTGTTTTTTCATTCATCTAAATGACCAGAATCACTTATTTGCCCTCAGAGGAAACTCTATCTGTAGAAGAAGATCATGAGATGTGGTTGAAAGTTCCAGACAAAGCAAGTAGTAAAGGTTTTTTTGTCATCAAACTGTTTCGTAATGTCAAGAATGAACTTTCATGCTTAAACCTAATCTACATATCATGAAAATATAGAACAAAGTTTCAACAAATACATCAAAAATGTATTGATTCTTGGCTGTTCATCAGCTCTAATGATTCAGAGGATGATTTTATGATTAGTTAATTTGATTGTTTAGATTTTTAAGCCCGCCTCGTTGATGATTTAAATAATCAAGCTAAACAACAAAACAATAGTGTGGCTCTGCTGACTCACTGAACAAAATACACACCAGTTAGTCAAGAATCAAACTATTATCTGCCAGCGTGCTCTGGAGATAACCCAGACAGGCTCAACGCTTTCAGAAATCCTCCTCCTTTTAATTTCCTATAAAGCAGTTAACCTTTGACCCCACATGAGTTCAGTGAAGAAAATCTCCACCAAAGCCCACTAGACCTTCGTCACTGTCATCAAGCCCCGGATATTACTGCTGGCACACATCCCTTCAAGTGTTTTGCCCTGCTGCAAGTGCCCATTATTCATCAGACAACCTTGTGGTATCCTGAGGAGCTGCTTAGTCACTTCAGCCTGAGCTCCCCGTGGATGTCGATGTGTTTGATATGCTGTTGTAACAGTAGGAGCTGGAGGAGAGGCTGCAGGCGCTGCAGTCTCACGGCCCACAGACCAAGCCCTGTGACCAGTGTTTATTTCTGCCGGACCCCACCGTTTATTTTCATGAGGGTATTAATGTCTATTTCGATATGCCTCTTGTGTTATTTTAGATGAGTCATTGGGGAATGTGTGGGTACATGTGAGAACAGTCTGTGCCTTGTGAGATCACGACGAGACGCACACACGACGGAGAGGGTTGTATGTGTGTGTGTGTGTGTTTGTTCTCCAGAAAACACACACTCATATGATAATGTCGGCTTCTGTATCCTGTTGAGTGAAGAAGCTTGTTTCTTTATCCGTAGTCAACAACGCTACCAAGAGATGAGAATAGACTGTGTGAAAGGGAAAGTCTCTTGTGTACTGCATTTCAAAATTTTTAGCTTTGTAAACATTACATAACACTTCAGGTCAAATAATGATATTGATGCAACAAAATAAGCTTCATGTTCGGTGTTTCTGTAGCTTATTGTGTAGTGAGAGAGAAGGAACATGGACAGTAGGTTTGGCTGTAGCCTCTGTTTGTCCCCCCAGACAGTGTTGGGCCAGGGTCAGATGGGGGGAGTCCCAGGGGGAGGGGTAACTCTTTCTGGCCCAAAAGGGAGGCCAAAAAAAAAAAAAAAACACAATACAAAGAGGGATAACAGATCGTGCTCACAGTTGGAGGTGTCCAGTCAACGGTTTTACAGACGTCTCCTCTAGACTGGTGGTCTAACAGGCTGCAGGGATGTTTTTCACTGTGGTCCACAGTGGCAAACTAGTAGCAAAACTGACGGGTGGTGACTTGCCAAAAAGTGATCATCTGCTAAAAATGGATAGCCATTTCTTTAAGAGTCATAAGGATTGTTGCATTTCTTTATTTGACATATAATATATAATAATTATTTTACATATAATGTATTGTAAATCATGTTAAACAGTGTCTAGTTTCCAAATGTAGGCCTGAATGAGGACATTATACATATCAATCTCATATAAACATCGGAAACAATAATATAGTGTTGCGTATAATCATAAGGATCATGCCTGATAACACAACTGCAAACACATCTTTGGCCAGAATTGTGATTATTCGGTTACAATAAACATTTCACAAGACATAAAGTTATGTTTATTTGCACATTAGGACCGCTTGATCATGATAAAAGCACCTGTTGACATATAACCTGGGTGACAGGATCAGTTTTTGGCACAACACCTACCACTATATTCAGCTCTCTTAATACATCCATGGAAAAAGCGTATTCCTTTTTTTTTTTAAAGGGGGAGTCATATTAGCTTGAATTCAAACTCACAGCTTACAGGAAGGCTGTGATAACATAAAACAGGACTAGCACACTTCACAAACAGACATAAAAATAAACTGAAATAGAGTGAAACAGTACATTCACATTCACAGAATTGAAATAAACATTTCTGTAATGTGCATTAGCTAATGTTCACCTCACTTCACAATGACAGTGCTAATGTGCTGATGTTACAAAGGTCTAGGCTAATGTTTGCCATGTCCACCACTTTAATTTAGCCTCTTAGCATGCTAACATATGCTAATTACTATAGCAACAAACAACAAAGGGGGCTACACAACTTGGAGGAAAAGTCAGGGAGTTTCCAAAATCATTAATATTCAGACAGAAACAGCTGTTAGCTCCAGAATCTTGACTCACACTTTTGGCGTCACATAAATATACTTGATGTAAAGTGTAAAACACACATTAAGGCTCTAATGCTGTATTCACAGCTAAATGCTAACATCAGCATGTTAACACACTTAGAGTGTCAGTGCAAACAAGTTGATGTTTAGTATGTTTAATGTCTACCATGTTTATCATCTTAGTTTTGCATGTTAGCATGCTAACTAATGCTAACAGCAATAGGTATAGCTGAGGATGATCGAAAGGTCATTAGTTTTGCAGGTCGCAAAAAAAGTATAGGAAGAGTAATTAATTTGACCTGATGGTGGCGCTACAAGAAAAGTCAGGGAATCACCAAATGTATTACGGTTCATCCTGAGGAAGACGTTAATGCCCAGTTTGGTAATTCATTTGATTGCTATCGTTAAAAACATATGGAATCACATCGTTAGTGTTGCTAAAAACATCCAGTCTATAGGGTACTGCATAAATAGGCTTCCTCCTCCTCACTCTCCTTTTCTCTTTTTACACTTCTCCTCTCTCTCTAACCTTTTCTCTAATTATTCTCTCCTCTTTTGCCCTCAGCAGCACTCCACACACTGTCACTGACTGCAGACTGGTGCATGCTGGGAGTGCAGCAGCTATCATGAATAGACCTCTGTGTCACAAACAGTAACAGAGAATACACAAAGCACTATATATGCAGGCATGTATATATTTTTTTCACCAGTGGAAATGAATGATTAATGTGGGCCTGGTTTGCATAGACCCCAGTGAAAAGAAGTCACGTCCTCCCAGCTTCACTTCACCAACTCAAAAGCATGAACTCTCTGAACTGTTGATGTGTCTTGTATATGTGTGTGGTAGATAACGGTACAGATGCCGGTGTTTTATGAAGGGAGATCAGAGCTTAGCCAGACTGACGGTCTCTGTCAGGGACGACTGGAGGACGCTGCAGTCATCATGATAATAGAAGAGGTGACTGTAATCCTTTTCGTCCTCTCCTTGTCTCTGTCTCATGCTCCCTTGCTATTACAAAGCACGCACTCATGTATTTTCTTCTCTCTTTAATTATTTCATTTCTTGTTTTTTTTTCAGCTGCAGATAAATGCACAGTTCAGTGAAGCTGCTCACTTCCTGTGCTCTCCCCATGCTTCGCTTCGAGCCATCAGGTGCATCAAAACAGCTGCTTGGCTGATTGGGCTCTGGAGCGATGGATTGAGAGGTAACTGCCAAATATTGATTGGCTGCAAGCCTCTGACCTTAACGAGAGCTTAGAGTCAAAACTGTTTGTCAATTTCTGCTATCTGCGCTTTTGTGCAGCCTCCTGTCGGGTTTTTACAAAATATTGACTCGGGGTGATTAGTATCTTGACAAAACATCATGCTGAATACCAGAAGGTAGCTGAAATAATAACTTGCAGATAAATTTAGGTGATCCTTGTTATTGTTGGAGAAAAAGTTGACCTCTTTCTCACAAAATGCCTGTTGTTATTCTCTTGTTACTTAGCTGTCTTCTTCCCCTTTTGGTCTAGTCTGAACCTGTTCCTGACAAAACAATCTGTCCGTGGTTTACCAGCAGGAGCTTCCACCCCCTCCTTTCTGTTTTTTATCTGTCCTTGAAGCAGCAGTACCGCCATCATCTTTGTCCCACACTTCCAATTTCGTCCTCTAAGGAATTATGGGCTTGTCTGTCACTTTCTCAGTCGCTCTCTCCTTTATCTCTCCGAGCGAGACAGGAAGCAAGAAAGCTTCATTCGCTGGCCAAATCAGCTGAAATTAATCAGCTATTCTGTCATTTTAACTGTATTTGCCGTGCTGAGAGCTAATTTTAGAAGAGCAAAATCATGAGAATAATGTGTGTTTTGATGTCCAGTGGTCTAGATGCAAATGACCCACATAACTGATACTAAAATATACTGCATCTGTATCTGTATCTCAACATTTCTACTTCTATTGCTTGTGAGTTCCCTCACAACACCTCCCCTATGGAGGTGTAATGCTGGTGTACCCCTTTAACTCAAGGTCCACTGGAGGCACAAAAGGCTTCATACAACTCTGTTAACATATGCAGTACTCTCCAAAAGCTGGAACTAAAGTGAAGTGTAAAATCACCCTTTAAGTACAACTTTTAATACAACAAGTACAGCTGAAGAGGTTTCCATTTAATGCAACTCCAGTGTACGTTCTGAAGAGATGAAAGGCATACTTGTTTAGTACTGAGTATGCTTTCAGAGTATTCTAGAAAATGTATTATGACTTCTGGCCGGCTGCCCGTCACCCACAGTCAAAAGTTTGGCTGGTGGCTGATTGTAATTTCCTTTCTCGTGTTTAAGGTTGGCTGAAGGTCACTGAGGAACACTTCCTTTTCTGTCTGTCCTCTCTCCTTTCCTGTCTCATTTCTGCAGCGCCGACAGCCCGTAGGCTGCACTTTATTTATTAAATTTATAGGTTTTGTAAGGCAGCAGAACACCAAGGCTTTTTAATTAACTTTAATCTGTAAATCAATGCACCTGTATCAATACGACACACTGTCTCTCAATATCTTTCTTTTTTGGGAAAATAACAGTCACCGCTGACGTTTTTATATTCTGTAAATCACAGCCCCGCTTTTGTCCACTTCGGTTGCCCTCTCCTCACACCTTTCTCCTGTGTCTCTTTAGCAGTGTGTGTTTGTGTTTGTAGAGCGGCTTGTGACTGAGCAGTGGGAACAGTTAATGAGCAGAGTAAATGTGGATAAAACTCAGACCCCCACGGTTTCTACGACAGTGTAGTCTGGGGTTGGAATGCTAATTGTAACAGAGAAACACTGCTTTTCCTTTTTGCTTGTTGTAGTCATGCTAGCAGCATGGCTCTGTGGATGACAATGTCAGTCGGCCCACCACTCTGGTCCAGGCTGAAACAGCTTAATGACTATTGCATGGACTGCTATGAATTTTTGTGCAGACAATCATTGTTCACAGAGTCTGGAGCTAATAGTGAAATCTCTCTGAATTGGGATGATTTGATCCACCGTGAAGTTCGCATTTGTGGTTTTGAGTGAAATGTCTCAACTGCTGGATGGATTGCTATGAAATGTCAAATTCTAATTTGTCCAATACTTTGTTTTATGACAAAATACATCAGCCTCATCTGTACTTTGATTTTAGTGCAAATTAGCAAATATTAGCATGCTACAATGCTAAACTGAAATTACATTGCACCTTCTTAATATTGGCATATTACCATTGTCATGGTGCCATGCTAGCATTAACATTTAGCTGTGCTTGCTTCAGATGCTCGCTGATGGGGCTTTAACATTAACAGACACAAAAACACTTGAAGGCTAATCATAGCTCAGTTTTCCATAAAGCAACTCATAAACTTCATCTTATGGATGGATAGAATTCATCCTCCTCTCACTGCGCGGCTTCCTCCTTCTCAGTGTCCCACTTTATCACACAAGTGATTTGGGGAGGTTATACATAAAGTCAAGCTAATTGATTTAGCTTAAAATCCGCTCAGTGCATTAGCTCGCCAGGCGGCCTTTTTTCAGGAGTGTGACCTCAGAGCTCCCGCTTCCTAAAATGAGCATGAAATGAGATGACTAATCCACTTCAATTACTCATTTCAGCAAAAAATATACCTGCCGACATACTTTCAGTGAAGGGTGTTAAAGGCCGGGATGTTGGGTAATTGCCCTATTTTGTAACTCGACGACTTTAAACTCACTTAACAAGTGTGATATTCTTTCATGACTTTATTATATGGCATGCTCATTGCCTGTGACAGCATGACATTGGGTGTCGGAGCATTTATTTGTCATATTTAAAGGTAATTTGAAAGACATTTTCAGTTTATCTTTGGCATCTCTTTGGTATTTTAGTTGTCAGTCACAAGCTGCTGCAGTGGTGTACATTACACCGTGCTCTTTTTCTCTATTTCTGACAGGTTGGATGGTTTCAGCATGTCAAAAAGGATGGCTCCTTTACCTCAGAAAACCTTCTACCCGCCCTGGCCCTGTCATCCAGTGCATATGTAGGTTTGCTGCATGCAAAGTGATTTTTCATTTTGGTTTTTTTTTGGATGCTTTTGACAGCTCTTCACTGCCATTTCTCCTCTCTTTATCTCCTCCAAAGCTCCTTCACCTGCTCTCAGCTGTCTGCTTCCTACTTCACACGCTTCCTCCGCTAAATTCACCACTCCAAGTATTTTCAAGTCATCAGCCATAAATGCCCACTGAAGGTTTCACTGAATGTTTTACTGCATTTTGATGTAATTGTGGCACTTAAATACTTTTCTAAGTGGACTTCAACAGCATCATAGAATTCAATATACCATCATGCATTGTTCCTTTGACTTATCAAAGTACATTCAAGCCTATGGCAGCATGAACTTCTGTTCTCTGCATTTTGTCCATATTTCTATCCAAATGGTTCAGAAACATACAGAATCTGAGCATAAAAAAAACCTCTGCACCATCAACAGAGAACTGTAGAAGATCAGGAGCAACTGATCCATCTTAAGTATTTCAGCTCATCATGGTAAACTGTCCGGTAGATTATTTTGACAGTCTGACCTGGAATTAGAGAGAATAAAACCATCTTTGACCTGTTAAGTGATCTGCAGCGTTTTGAGACTCATGGTGGATTCAAACACTGTTGTCTGGCGCCCCCTGCTGCCCTTTTGCTAACTTCCATTGGATCCTCGATTCTTGTTTCTCTCGATCTAGCTTGCCAATTAGCTGTGATGCCAGGTAGCTTCAGTGTGCTCGTTGACAAATTGGTCAAAAATGCACTGGGTTCTTGTCTCTCAACAGGCAGACATGCAGTGTTGGATTTACATTTTTCAGGATGTTGTAGTCCTGAAAAACTGACCACAACAGCTATGATAGTGCAGGCCTGTGTATTATTTCCATTTGCATTATAATTCAGTAATACTCACAGAACTGGGTGGATGATGCTTTCACTGGAGTCCTGAGAAGAGGGAAATATCAGTGATGCATATGACTGCTTACTAGCTGATTCAATGCTTTCAATTAGACAGATGAATGATTAATTGCTCAAATCATTTTTGAGGCAACAATGCTTGAAAATGCGCTGCTTTTGTTTGCCTCAAATAATAGTAAACTGAATATCTTTGGGTTTGGGCCACTGACTTGTGATGGGCACTATTATCTGACATTCTCTAGAACAGGTGCTTAATTGAGCCATTAACTCATGGAGAAAATAACCATCAGATCAATTGATAATTAAAAAAATCCATTAGTTGCAACCCTGCTTGACATCGTGACTCACATACTTCACAAGCCTCCTCGTATCTTTGATCACTGCAGTTGCTCAGGTCACCCTCCACGCTGCACTGGGACTTCAGGGAGTTGCTGGCTAATCACAGCGAGCTGCCCATCCTATTTCCACTTCTCACAATGACGTTCACCTCAGGGGAGGGCTTGGCAAGGTTGTAGACAAGAGAGGTCTGCATTTTTCACAGCACTTCCCTCCCCTCCCCGCTGCGGCAGGTCAGACAAGGTGACGGCTCCCTGCTGACCGTGATTCATGGGTGTGCTGGGCAGCATTTAATGAGAGAGTAACTCAACCCTTTCATCACACCGAGCACTGAAATAACAAATGAGCAACAGAGGAAAGACGGCAGTGAGTTAGGACTGATCTGGTTAGTGTTTAATGGTTCACTTTACTTTGGTGTTTATTTCCTGTTTATTAAAGCATTACATTGTTTTGGTGTGAGCAGATGACATGCCACCTTTCAGATCAATAAAAGTAGTAAAAACCCTGGACAAACACTCAAACTGCATCATTGCATTGGGCATCATTAAGCACAGTATGTGTGTTGGGGTGGGGGTTGCGAGCAGGGGTATCTGGATCTTTCCGGGCCAACAGTGTGATTAAAAATCCCATTTAAAGTTAAATTTCTTCAGATTTCAGAGGATTGGACTGTTAGTTGGACAAAACAAGCAACATGAATGTCTCACATGGAATAAAAGTTTCAGTGCAGAACTTTTACTTCCTCCCAACCCTCTGAAAGTGAGAGCTGTAGCAAGTCTACTTCCCCTCATGCAGCCTTTCTCCACCTTTGCAGGGTGTCATCAGAATAGCTTGTTAGAGGAGGTGAGGTGAGGCCTATTCAGACTGCACAGGATGCACATGGAATTAAAGGTGAGTTGAACTTGTATGTGTCTCCTGTCATACTTTGCCTTGTTCTGTAATGAGTTTGGGCGGAACAACCTTTTGTAGAGAGAAACACAGAGTTGTAGCACCTGTATACGATCACCTCCACGTATCGTATAAAGCAGTGTGCCACAAGCTTTATCAGGATTCGATGTTTACTTGATGCCCCTCATCATAGACTACGTTCAGTACTGTATCTGTCTGCCAGCTGTCAACAATAAACCAAAGATTAACATCCCAGACTGATTTATTGCAAAATTTTATTGGCTTATATAATTAACAATTATCCATTTACTCACAAAAGAATGTGCTATCATGCTAACTCTATTTACTCTCTCTCTCTCTCTCTCTCTCTCTCTCTCTCTCTCTGTCTCTCTCTCTCTCAGTTAAACCAATCAGATTTTGCCAAGACCTCTCTGAGCCAGTCACATTGCTGCTGTCAAACGTTTTTTTCATCACAACCAGTGACACAACCAGTCTTCAGACGTCCCGCTCCACATGACATTCATCCAGATATTCAGCCACTGCTCCTCGCCTCTGCACGACTACCACTAGACTCCATTGGGGGTGTGGGTGGGAGGTATTCCTGTACAGCTCATGGCATCACTACTTAAAATAATGATGTCACAACTGGGGTTGAATTGCAAAAGACTTGTTTTCCTATAGTGGATTTGTCAATACCTTAATTTCATTGCTCTTCAAGCCTCTTTTTCAGTCTCTCCTGATTGATTATCTGATCTAAAGTACTAGTACTAAATTGATTGGAGTGAGGAGGGGAGATGATTGGAGCAGAGTGAGACCAGGAAACAGAGGAGGCAGGCTGATGTCGTACTTTTAAGATCAAAGTGAGCTGAAATTGATTAAGGACCTCAAAGAGAACCCAGCAGCTGTGCATTAAAGGGGAGCTTCACCAGTATGATACATGTGTACAACTCAATTATTATTATTATTATTATAATTATTATTATTATTATTATTATTATTATTATTAGCATTTTATTACTGTCTGCACTTTGAAGAGCAGAATCATTGTTAGTTTGTTGATGATACAGTATCGTTCACTTTCACCAGTTACCAGGAGTCTGTGCCCAATTTCTCAAATGATGTTGCATCACATCACATAACATTTTCTGGAAATCAGCAATCGTTAAACAAAAGCTACGGTCATTCAGTCACTCAGCCAAGACTGAGTGACATTCTTCTTTTATGTGCGCTTCCATTTGTTTTCAGAACACTGTGAATACTCCCATTGAGATAACGCATTAGCAACTACATGTGACGCCTGTCCCCTGCAGGGGAAGGATATGTCTCTTCTGAAAGTACAAAATAAAGACACAAGCTTCTCCAAAATGATCTCTACTACAGCACAACAGCAGTGCCAGAGCTGCTGTTTAACTCAAATTAGGGTAAATGCAATCCTGGATCGGAATTAAATCAACACATAATGTGCTTTCTGTTTAAAAAAGGAAAGTACATCAGAAGAGTGCGCTACAATTCAGCACTTTTTTTTTTATTGCAGTTTATATCCAAATTGCTTCAATACTCAAAAGCTCCAGTCATTTGGTAGCTGCTTAAGACTCCCCCCTCCCCTCTTTAATTACGTGCAGTGCATTTAACTGTCAGCTCAGGTTTGGCGGTCTGTCTGCTGTCTGTTAAATAAAACATGAAGCGTCTATTTCTGTCCTCTCCAAAAACACTGTGCTCAGGAAGTGACAGCCGCTGCTGCTGCTTACGTCTTACCTGGCCTGTTGTCATGTCAAAGATACATCAGTTACATCATTTGATGCCGGAACTTTGATTAATGATCTTGTGTTTTCTTCCACACACATTTCTGTTTATAAAAGGAAATTCTTATTCATTATTGTGGTTAAATATCATGGCTGAGGGTAGTGAAGCCTAAATTATTGAGTGACTGAATTTAGATATTGCCACCAACATGAAGCAGGAGTTCAGTGACCATCCACTTAGCAAGGGCAAGCCCAGAGGGGTGGCCAGCAGGTGGCACAGCCCCCTCCTGTGGAATCTGACTGGCCACCCCTGCCACCTCTACCTGAGTAAGACGGCAATGGGGGTTGTCTGCTTACAGTCAGAGCCTCTGTATGAAGTTGCTGTTACTATTTAGTCATGGAAAGTGAAACAGATAAAGAAAAAGATGTTACAGCATGAGTTACCAGTGAGCAGCTGATGTGTCCTGGTTTGTTCAGGGAAAACAGAGACAGATGATCCTTCTGATCATTCAGCAGGCTGTTCTCTGTCTTTACTAAACAGAATTTAACTCTTGCTCTTCATTTACACAGTTTGTCTCTTGTCCATAATTATCTTCCTAGTTACAAATTAAGATTTCGCTTTACAACATGAAGGGTTGTATATCAAATTTACAACTTATGAATGTGCAAATGAGATAACACACACTACCACCCTGTTTTACACAGGAAAGGAGGATGCAGGAGGCCGTTCTCTGTCTAAGGAGCCCCCCTACAGCTAGAGCTCACTTTAGTGGATACTCCCTCATGTGGGGTAACTCCACGTATCTAACCATTACAACACAATGACAGTGACAACAAATAGATGCAGAGTGACTGCAAATAGATGCATATGACTACGAAACTACAAAAGGAGCACAAAGAGACATAGGATGAATACAAGGAGACAGAGAGTGACGACAAAGTGATGCAAAACAACCACAAAATGACCACAAAGAGATGCAGAGAGACTACAAAGAGATAGAGAGTGACTACAAAGTGATGCAAAACAACAACAAACTGATCACAAAGAGACAGAGTGACTACAAAGTGATGTAAAACAACAACAAACCACAAAGAGACAGAGTGACTACAAAGTGATGCAAAACAACAACAAACTGACCACAAAGAGACAGAGAGTGACTACAAAGAGACACAGGGTGACTACAACTTGATGCATAACAACCACAAAATAATGCAAAATGACCACAAAGAGTTGCAGAGCGATGCAAATTGACTGAGGTGAGTCTGGGTGTCTTTTTTTCTCTGTTGGAAGGGTGGGGAACCTTTTATAAGTCTGTGTTCAGGGGCACATTGTCTTATAATCTATCCATGTCTGTAGAGTTACTAATAGAAAGAAAGTAGAAAGTATTTATTGATATTGATATATATATTCTTATTAGACTGTCATTTATTTATTACACCGAATAAACAATGTAACTATCAATAATGTACAGCTTATTATTGCTAGAAACAAGATTTTGAATTCAAGGGTAAAAGTGACATCTCCACTGAGGAATGAGGTTTTAGACAGATAGATAGATAGATAGATAGATAGATAGATAGATAGATAGATAGATAGATAGATAGATAGATAGATAGATAGATAGATAGATACTGTGGGGCTTTTGGACCAACTCTGATGTGAAGTTGGAGCAAATGTAAAACATTTAAATGTCACGCATATACTGATCAAAAATATATTTGCAAAAGAAGGGCACCTTGGCGTTCAGAAACGGCAGGAGATGCGCGCTGCATCCAGACATTACGGCAGGAGAGTCCTCAGGTGAAGGTGCAGGTGATTGACAGGTGAGAGAGGCGTCGCATCAGGAGGGATCGCGAGGGCAAAGAGAAGGCATAGACTGGATTATTTGATGAGCCAACCGGCACAGGTATGGATGCAAGAGGTCGAAAGGAATATTAAGGTAAGCTCATTAAAATGAGTGTTCATCTGAGTATTAGGAAAGTGTTCGGAAATTTGCGTATCGTTTATTCATCACTTTGAACGATGAATGTCCGCAGAGGTTTCATTCAATGCGACATGTAGCTGTACGAAATTATAGGATGCCAATATTACTGACTCATGACTGATGACAACCTGCGAAACTTGTTGGGTGAGCTGTGAAACATCATCTGGAAAATTCAATTCACAGTTTAATGGCCGTGTAACATGGAGTAACAAAGTTTCAGCTCACTGTTGAATATTGCACATTCGTTCATCTTTCATTCTAATTTCGTGAAATATAAAGCAGTTTGTTGTTACAAAGTCTCATTTTAACACATCAGAAAGGCAGACTGCAGGTTTATTGTGGGTTTTCCAAGCCAAAAGTGGGAAAAATTCTTTAAAATGCATGTTAAATATGAAAAACAAACAATAAAAATTACAAAATACCGTTTAATATACAAATATAATTCTGGCTTTCTGTCCATTTCAACATTTTCTACAATTTTTTTAATCTAACTCCTCAATAAGCAACAGTCAGTCATTACAAACCCATGCTATGCAGTCACACATTGTTCAAACTGTATTTCAAAATCTAGAGGAGATCCCAAAGTTTCCAGATTTACCAAATATTTCAAGATAAATTTGGAGGAAATGGTGTAAAAGGCATCTGATGCAGTGGTACAGCCATCAAAAGTCTTCATTCAGTGAGCTCTTATGATACTCAAACAGTGGATAACAAATATTCATCCTCCTTCAGGACCTCTATGGAGCTGTGCGGTCCCAACATGAGTGAGAGTGCAGGCTCTCTGTGCCAGGTGGAGCCGCTTCCCCACCACAGTGTCCCCCTTTGTCGCCTGCAGGCCTGTGGACACCACATGCACAACCTCCCCCAGCTCACCCACCAGCCGTGGGTCAATCACCCAGTCCCGACCGTCGTCTCCAGCCCGGCCGTGGCCCTCCGCCACAGGGTAAATGGGGCCACGGTGGCCAGCTGCAGCATCCAGGAGTGTCCTGCCTCCAGGCTGGGAGAGGAGGCGGCAGTGGCCAGGGGCGCCTGCACAGGGAAGGTGTTGGTGACAGGAGGAGGTGGATACTTTGGGTACAGGCTGGGGAGAGAACTAGCCAGTCAGGGGGTGTCAGTGATCCTGCTCGACATAAACAAGCCTCCCTGTGATATCCCTGATGGAGCGAACTTCTATCAGGTATGGGACAGTGGAGAGAGACCTGACTAATAACTGAACAACTTTCCCTGATTAAGACAACTTATTTTTAGCCATGACACTGACAGCTGGCAATGATTATTCACTGATATAGCTGTGGCTACCACTTCTTTATTTCTGGCATTTTGCCCAATAACACTGTTCCTTCACTACTATTTATCTTTACAGAGACATGTTAGTGCCTTCACTGCACTGTGACAAAGAGCAGTTTATAATAGGACCTCATACTAAAGGCCTAATACCTGGCACATGGTTTGGTTGCTGAATATGGGATTTATAAAGATCAGTCAGGTTTTTTTCTCTCTCTCTTTTGAATGTTTTGCTCTGAAAAGCCTCTTCTTGTGAACTACCAATCAGAATGATGCAGAGTGTACATTATTACATGCAAATGGCGAGAGTTTAAGATTTTTTTGTGAAGTAATAATCAATGAGCAAATCCTACAATGCATTAATTAATAATCCAGATGCTTAACTGCAATCAGTGATCCTAAATTACAGAACTTTTTTTCTTATTTGGTTAAAAGTACATCGGTCTGGACGTCATCCAGACTAAGTTCTAATCACAAAAATGGTTTATAATAATAATTCTAACATATATTTAATGAAATTGTGTCTTAAAGTATTTAGATCGAGCTCATTAAAACATGCTATTTCTCTCCATGCACATTATTTTTTGGTATTTCTATTTCTGTTGCTGTTTCTTAGATTTTAAGCCGCACAAAGAAAATTTGAACTAACTCAAAAACACATGACATCTTATATTTATCATCTCATATTTAATGAGAAAAGGCATTGTTTCTTGGTTTTTAATGCTCTTGTAGCAAACCGGTGCAGTCCTGCTTGCAGCAACATGCTTTAGTGGTTTGAGTTATAAAGCACATGAAATACACACTATGTGTTTTTCTTCTAACTTAGTGTCGGTTCTAATATTTCCTCACCTCAGCCAGTGTGTGTCTCTGGTTAGTCTACGTGCAGGCTGGAAACAGACACAGGTGAGTGATCCACCTCAGAGTGCCAGCTGCTGACTGGGTCAGAGAGGGTGGAGACATGATTCAGGTTTCACCTGCAGGCCTCATGGCACACTTACTTTAATTACAACTGTTTTTCATGGGATAGTTATCGGCTCATACCTCCACATGTACTCTGAACCTGCAACACCCAACTTTTCAACTGTGTTTAGAATATGCAACACAGTTTTAGCGTTGAAAAGCAATATTTAACTATCTATGGATGGCTGTCTGTCTTTTGCATGGAACTAAGATAAGTGTCCTCTGAGTTGGCATGAGTGAAGTGGGGGTTGTTTTCTTCCCTTTTTCTTACAGAGTGACATCCGGGACTATTCCTCCCTCTATAAGGTGTGTGAAGGGGTTGACTGTATATTCCACACGGCGTCTTACGGCATGTCCGGACCAGAACAGGTGACTTCCCTTCATGCCCTTTGAACCCTCTGAATCAGTGAAGTTATCTCCCTGTATAACTGCTTGCCGTGGTTAAGGAGCGGATGGCAGAAAGTTTTCTTTATCTTATCTCATCCAACACATCTAATTGATTTAGTCAACACAAACACGGCTGGAAAATCTCCTGATGCCTCGTTAGAAATACCATTTTGTAGTCACAAATGGCGTTCTGGTGCTTGGCAGTCATCCTGCCTAGCTGTCACTACACTGTTATCCCTTTCTCCTCTTGCTGAGAAACTCAGCTCCCATACAAGTACCTGTAATCTGAACTACCTCACTTTGACAGCTATTATTAGATCACTACCTCAATCTCAAGTCCCATGTTAAAGGCGAGTCCTGTTTGTCAAACTTGATAAATGTCTCCACAAGTAGATCCTTTATGACTATTAAGTTATTCATGCTTTTGTAACTTCCTGTCTTGATTACTCTAAGATTCAGACAATTTACATATATTTCTTCACAAAATTCAGAGAATTATTGAGGTGAGAAATCAATTGTGTAGATTTTGAATATTGGCAGTTCTGTGAAAACTGATGAGCATTTTGCAGTTGAGAAGCTCCATAAGCGCCTGCAGGGGTAGCTAGCTAGCCAGCCTGCCAGTCATGCTTAGAGACCCCTCTTACCCCACCAGCCAACAATGGCAGAGGAAAGACAGACCCACAACTGAAAGATATATTTAATTTTGGACCATTTAATTTTTGATGTATTTTATTGAAATTATGCATCTATTGCCAGTGAATCTGGTTCCTTCCGGTCATCAGATAGGCGTTTGCTGGCTTGTTTGTGTGTGTATGATAGAGCAAGTAGCCATGTTGTAAGATAAAGTGTCAGGAGCTGTCATCCAGCATGCGGACAACTCAGTGCTGATAAGGATTTCTGTCATCAACCAGTAACGCACAATGAGGTCTACATACAGTAAGCCACTTACAGCACAGAAAAGAACGACACAGGAGGCGACAAGGAGGGCTGTGTTAGATAGAGGAGGCGTGGTTACATTTTTCTGTCTTTCTGTCTGCCAGCTGAGGAAAGAGCAGGTGGAGTCAATCAACGTTGGTGGAACCAATAATGTCATAAATGGTAAGAATACATGCGACAATTATCTTATTTATATAGTCAACATCATGCATCCAACTTATATTGTGATCTGATTAATTCTGAATGGCATCTCAAATCTGTAAATACATAGAAAAAATGGTAAACAGACACCTTTACATGTCAGCATTCATTGGTCCATTGGTCTATTGTGTGTTTTTCATTAAGATTTTCATAGCTCGCTTGGCTAAAATGTTAAAATATGGGAGCGGAGATATTTGTAATGCTTAATACAATTCATGTCTGCAAAAGGGAAGCTCAATTTGATATTCTGAAGTCAGAAGAAAATTCCTTTTTCTTTTTAGTTTCTCTTTATTTCTATGATTGATTTCAGACTGAAATAAATTCTAATTCTCTCTTTCAGTGTGTAAGGAGAGAGGCATCCCCAGGCTGGTGTATACCAGTACCATCAATGTGGTGTTTACTGGGAAACCGATTGAGGAGTGTGATGAGGCCTCCATGCCTTATGTGCCCCCTGATGTAGTGAGTAAAAAAAGCATATGTGTATATGAAAAAACCATATCAACTGAAATGTTACCCATACATTTATGTAAATGTCACCAAATCTTGGAACACATACCCAAACATGACCAAAATTTCTAAATGTCTCATATGTTTGCCAACAGTTAGGTGTTTGCAGTGCTTGAGAGGGTCATATAATACAACCATGTTTCTTTCTGCTCCAGCACATCGACCATTACTCCAGAACTAAAGCGATTGCTGAGCAGATGGTCCTCTCTGCCAACGGAGGCTCCCTGAAAGGTGTGAAAGCGATCTGTGTGCAATAATGACAACATAATAAAACGCAGAATGATGTGAAAAGGGAGCGCAAGGAACACTGCAACCAGCTTTGGGTTTCTGTGTAAAAACCAAATGTTTGTGATGAAGAGCGAAAATGACAAAACACTGAGGCACTGGTTGCCATGGAAACTGGAGTGTGCAATCCAGTGCAACACCAGTGATGCCAGTTTAAATGCAGAGCTGCACAGAACAGTCCCAGTTTGCGGTGCATCGGTCCATGTGGCTATTTTACAGTTTTCTCATACATTACGATGGGTTTCAAGTTCCTCCACGTTCTTTACATTAACAGGTGTGGAGCCTCCTTCAGTGTAACCCCACACCTGATCAGCGGCCATCACCCCATACGTTCAATTAAGCTTAGAGCGAAGAGCTGTCTCATTATATACCGCAGGTTGAAGTTTACCTATCTGCCACAGGAGGATGTGGTTTGTTTGTTTTTTTCCACTGAAAGGTCTGGTGGCATAAAGACACCTTTTACTCAGTCATCACACTTTATTTTTTTTGTACTTTGCTTGATTCAGTGCTGCTTTACACCTCCACTACACCTCAGTGGGAAACATTTTGACAAGTATAGTCACTTTTCGCATTAAGATTAAAAATCCCTTAAAAGATTAACACTCATTTGTGTAGCAGAACTTTGTTTTTCATCTTTACTACCCCACCAATCATCTCACACTATCATCTCATCTGTCGAATAATGAGGCCACTGTTGTTTGGAATGAGTATTTTCACTTTTGATACATCAAATCTATTTAGCTGATAGTACTTTTGTACTTCTGCTTAAGCAGGAGTTTAAATGCAGGTAGCTCACAGCCTAACCAGGTAAAAGATCTGAGCACTTCTACCTGACAATTAGCATCAAGCTTAAACAAACAAACAAACAAAACACATAAAGCTTGTTTTCAGTGAGGCTTTAAATCCTCTCTTGTGCAGGTGGAGGCCTCCTCCGGACCTGCGTCCTGCGGCCCTGTGGCATCTACGGACCAGATGAGAGGAGGCACCTTCACAGAGTGATGGTGAGCGACTCAACACAAACAAAATGCATATAAGGTGTCTTACAATCAAGATGATTTCCTTTTGTGTTGGATCTGGAAAAAATGTACATCTCGGAGTGTCTGAAGCGCCCCTGGCAGAATGCGTTCCTGCCTGAGGACTTTACATTATTGATAGAGCTTTGCAGGCATCCTGTTACAGCTACCTTTTCTTCCAGTCTGTCCTCTACGCGGCGGCAGTGCAGTCTGGCTCCATGTGTTTGGTTATGCTTTGGGTTTACTGGCAGCCAAGACTTTTTATTTGTTGCAAACTGCAGGTTGCCTTCAACTTTATCCACTAGCCTGGGGTTTTGTGCAAAATATGTGCGTATGCTCAGACATGTTTAAATATATACTGAAAGTACCAGTTATGTTGTGATATCTAAAAATAAAACATGTCCAGTGTATTCACAGATGAACAGACTCCAGAAGGTGTTTCCTGTTTGTCCGATCATTAACTCTCTCTCTGATACCTGCTGTTCCCTCACCTGTCCTGTAGTTGTCCTCAGTGTGTTCCCAGTCACCTGATCCCTTCACTCACCAGCACACCTGTTCCCTATTCCATCAGTCACTCCCCCACATATATACCAGCCCTTCTCCAGGTGTCTAATGTGCTGTTTGGTATTAACATTCCAGCTTTTGTGCCTACCTCTTCCTGGTTTAGCCTGTTGGCCCAATGACTGCTTTGTTTTCCCCTTGCTGACTGATCACCTGTTTCCAAACTCTGCCTGTTGGATCAATATCTCTGTTTGCTGAACTGTTCTTGATCTTGCACGTCAGAAGATTGAAAAAAAAAAAAAAAACACTTAAATTTAGCAAAAGAGGAAGGCAATGCTGACAAAGCACAAACACCCACAGACAGAAAACACAATGAAGAATGTGTAAAAGGGATTGCTGTAACACAAAATTGAGTCAAACCGTCTACTTATTGTCCCTTGTGTCTCTCTCTGTGTCTCTCTCAGGTGAATGTGGAGCGTCGCTTGTTCATTTTCAGGTTTGGTGACCCCCAGGCCCGGATGAACTGGGTACATGTAGATAACCTGGTGCTGGCACACACACTGGCAGCCGAGGCGCTCACACTGCAGAGGAGCTTTGTCTCTGTGAGTCAGGACAAACACCCGTAGATCCAAATGATTAGACGATAAAAACACACAGGACGAGTCAGACCTAAAGATTCATTTTTAAACCTTCATTTTTTTTTTGTATCAGCAATTTATGACTTGAATAATGGTTATAATTAACTGAAGATGATATTCAGCCCTTTTTGCTCTGCACATTACAAAGACCAAAGATGAGATATGGTTAGCACTCTAGCTACTGTTATCACTATTACAGTTTAAATAAAGATAACGTATGGTGTCCCCGTTGTTTTCTGTTCTTTTGCAGAGTGCGCAGGTCTATTTCATTAATGATGGCGTGTCAGTCAATCTGTTTGAGTGGTTGACACCGCTGGTGAGTTAAATACAAAGTCTGGTGACATTCTGTGTGTTTCTGATTGTCAACAAATCCCATGAAAACAACAAAGCCACAGAGCTCCATTGCTGTCCAAAACTGTTAACTGGGTGACATCTTAACAATATGTAGTTTGTTTTGACTGCATCCCACACACACTGCTGGGAATTCTCACATGCACCAAATGTGTACTAAAGTTGGAAGTTACAGTCACAGTGACTTGAAATATATTTACAGTTCAATTCATATGAGTTTTATCAAACTTAAGTGGAATGAATGTCCCTGTGTTTCATGTGACCGTTGCAGTTTGAAAATCTGGGCTACAGCAGACCGCTGATAACTCTGCCTGTTTCAGTCGTCTGTTTAGCAGGTAGCTCATCTCTCTTCCCTAAAATTTGTACCCTTTTCATTTATCCCACAGATATTATTTTATTGTTTAAACAATCTGGTGAGTTGTTGCTAACACTAACTCTATCGCATGTTTTTTTTCTTCTCTTTTCAGCTAAACTGGTAGAATATTTACATGTCGTTCTGAGACCTGTGATAGAAGTGCCTCTCCTCTTCACACAAAGTGAGGTAATTAAACATCCTTCTGCCCGGTTCTCTTTTAAAACTTTTCATCTGACCTGAATGAACAAAGTGTGGGATGTGTATGGATCATGACGGCATGTCTGCAGTGTGGAAAGTTACAACGCTGTGGAGCTGTGAGTGAACACTTGCACGCATATGTCCCTCCCTAATGAAAGTCTTGTGTGTTGGAGATAGGTTACCTGCTCTGTGATGAGTAGATTCTTGTTTAAGTCTCTCCCACGACAGTGAGGACAGACTTCATTAAG